>VZTX01002232.1:5389-176719 GCA_013400915.1 Pardalotus punctatus | reverse complement strand
CCCCCGCCCTGTGTTGGCAGCGCCGGCTTCCCCCCCCCCCCACCTCAGCTGGTGCTGCCCCTCGGCCGCCGTGGAACACATACCCGCACCACCGCCCGGCCGGTCCTCGTCGCGCCGCTCTCTTCCTNCTCCTCCTCCTCCTCCTCCTGCACTTCCTCGGCGCCCCGGTCCGCGGAACCGTCTACACCAACCATTTCTTGGTGGAGCTGCACGGCGGGGGCCAGGCGGAGGCCGAGCGGGTAGCGGCGGAGTACGGCTTCGGCGGGGTGCGGAAGGTAAGCCCCCCGCGCAGGATCGGAGCGCAGCGGTGCCCTTCCCGTTGGGCGCAGGGCGTGCGGTGTCCTGCCGTGCTCATGCCGGCGGCGCGGAGTTGGCCCCGGCGCGGTTCTCCCGCCGCCACCTGCGGGAAGGGACGGTGCGGAGCGCGTCCCGCTGTCTCCGCCTTAATCCCCGCTTCCCGAGGGGCTTTGAGGAGTAGCGGTGCCAAGAGCCATGACAAGTGCTCCTCGGCATTGGCCCAGCAGGGTGGATTTCTTGAACTGGAGAGAGAACCGTGTTTCCCACATGGTAACTCGGTGCCTTTTGACTTACTATGTAAACATCCTGCCATGGAGGAGCTCCCATCCTGCGGGGCTGGGGCTGCCGTCCAGGGCTTCCCGAGTGCGACTGCAACTGCTCGGAGCACCTACGAAAAAATGAAAGCCTCATCTCCATGGAGAAACCCGCACACAATTTAAATGGAAGATTTCATAGGGGTTTTGTCACTCAAGTTTGTGAGCCTGGTGGCTTCGCAATATCCCTATTATTCTCCTAGAAAAATAGGATGACCTAGGTTGGATAAGCTGCTTAATATTAACCATGTTAAGTAATCAATGCTTCTCACTAACGAATGTAAGTTGGGAAACTTCGAGTGCCATTGGAGGTTGCTTTCACTCCTGAGGTACTAGGAAATCAAACGTAGCCAGAGTGGCAGGCCCCCTTCCAGCTCCTAAAGTGTCCAGCTCTGCAAGAAATCTCTCCCATTTAAGAAATAATTAGGCCTCTAAATATTTTAGGGTACAGTAAGACCTGGCGTGCAAACAGGGAGAGCCTCATAGAGTGCCCTAGTCAATATAACTCCTGGCAGACCTGCTTGGAGGAGTGTGGAAGGAAAGTGGGCTGTGAGTCTTGCTCCTTGCATGTTTGGTCTTTTTTCTTTTCCTGCCAGTTATGCAATGACAGGCTGGTCCTACATCCAAGGAAATGAATGATAATAGCACCCTGAACTTAAATGAATGAAAGGGCTTTAAACCTTGATTTAAAAATAAAAATTGAAAAAGCATATTAAGTGAGACTCCTTCAGGCTGCCTTGTTTCAACTCCAGTGGGAGCTTATTAGAGAAGTCAGGACCTGTGACCACAGCTAACTCCTGCTGCTGATAAGATGCTTTTGTTTTAGGCTCACAGTCTTGTCCTGACAGTGACAGAGCTGGGCTGCTGATACATTTAGGAAAGAATTCATTGTGGGCATTAGGTTTTGTTATATGAGATTTAGATACAGCATTTTGGTCAACAGTTTTCCTCTTCTAGTTGCTTCCTGATTGTGCTCCCTCCCTCCTATCCTGGGGTTATCTGATAAGGCCTTATGATGACAGAAGGGTACTTCCCTGAATAACTCAATTTCCTATGACTTTTGCTAGATGCTTTCAAATGATCCTGTGATCCAAGTGGGGAAGAGACAGGGAGAGAGAGAGGTTTTTGTAGGATGGAGAAAAGCAGCTTCTGGGCTGTTAGAATCCTCTCCCCTCTCCTGTGCTTCTCCACAGGATGCCTCAGCCACATTAGGAGACCTGCAGCTTCTTCATGGAAATCAGCCTTGTAGCTCATCTCGGGAGAGAGCTGGAGGGAAGTCCCTCGGGTGTGCAAGAAGAGAGTACCTGCTTTCCAGGACAAGCCATGGGCTGCTTCCTGTGGACGCAGCTGTGTCTAGGATAAAGCCCAGCAGAGCCATGTCATGATGTGTGTATGTGCTTATGGCATGGAACAGGAGGTGGTTGCAGTGCGTCCTGTACTCAGCACATGCTGTCTCAAGGTTTCTGGGTTATACCATCCCAGTCCCTGAAAAGCTAGTAAGCCTCCCATCCCTTCTCCACAGCTGTAAGAACTGTAATAAAATAGCACCCTGCTTTCTGCAAGGTAGTAATTTTAGGGAAGAGGAAAAGTTGGTAGCATCTGACATTTTGCTGGCTGTGTTGGAAGATAATCCATGAGAGGTTGATAGCAATCTCCGTTCTTAACAGGGCTTGGGTGGTGATAACTGGCCACTAATAAAAGCTTGCGCCATTTACGCCAGTGGCTCTTCAGTACTGCTGAAGTGTCTCCTCTATGTTTTGCTATCATCAGGCTTGTCTAGCAGCTTACAGTCTGCAGACTCAGCTTTCATGGCAATAATGGCAGTGCAGAAAGTTGAATGTGGCCATGTGTAGAGAAGCACGGAGCTGTTAGTGGGAAACTCTCAGGGGAAAGCACCATGTGTAGATATGCTGTCTAATGAAATATTCAAAAAGTACCAGCACCGCCCCCCAAATTACACCACAAGGAGAGGTGAGCTTTTAGATGCTTCAATGATGCATGCTGTTTGGATGACATATTGAGTTATTTACTTCAGACAAATCCAGTTAGCTTTACTCACATTGGAGAAGAGCCGTTGTCTGAAAATTATCACCTTTGTTTCCGTGCAGGGAGTTTCCCATTAGGAACACAAGGGCAGATTCTGGGTTTTTTTTTCCCCTATGTGTGAATTTAAGATGTGTATGAGAAGGATTTCTTTTATGCCTGTTAGGGTATCAGAGGACTCTTTTAACATGACTTTATGGAAGCTGATTTTTAAATTATGTATTTTTAGTGCACGTGTTTTTTTCCCCAATAACAAGCAATCTCTAAGCGAGTGCATATTAGATTTACTTAACAGCAGATTTCTGCAGAAATACATGAGAAAGCATTGCCTTTAAGATAAACGTTATGAACAGCATGATGAGCTTTCTAATCGATTCTTTGGCCATGCTTCCTACCATCATTCTGAACCCACTATAAGACATCAGGTGTGCTAAATGTATGCTTTAAATTCAGTGCTTGATGAATTGATTAAGAAGGGCTTGGTGCTTACATAGACAGGTGCTTATGTTTAAGTCTAGGATCCTAACATGAGTCAGTGTCAAAAACATTAGTCAGTTTTTCTTTAATCTTCCGTGAATGAATCCTGAATACAGACCTCTTTGTAATGCTGATTGTGCTCTTTGATTTTTATTTTTAATGTTTGCAGTTTTTCAATCCATTTTTACCTGCCAAAATTGATTCTGTGTATTCCTGGTGAAATAGATACTGTGATAAAACTTTTTTTTTTTAAATGGTTAGTCTTACCATCTTTGAGCATTCAGGAATTGTGAGAGGTCCCCCCCCTAATATTGTAAGAACTGCAAAAAGAACAAGTTTTTGGTTTTGTTTGGTGGTTTTTTCCCCCTATTTGTTTATTTGCCTCCTGTCATGGTTGCTACCAGAATACATTTCTTAATGCAGGCTGAAAAAAGCTGCTTTCTGACCTTGCCTTGCAGTTCTTAATTAATTCCTAACAAGGAGAGTTGGAAGATGCATTTGGAAAAGTCTTCTATGTGGCAATCAGAATTTAGGCATCTCCTTCCATTTCATCTACAACAGTGAGACTGAGATAATCCACAAAATGCCACCATAACGAAAAGGCTGAATATTCTGCTTCTAGTAGCATTGAGGTGAAGGGTTTTAAACAATTAGCATTCAGTGGCCTCAGATTTTAAAATAAAAACCAAACATGGATTTCAAAACATCGAGAATTTTATGTTTATGTTGCCCAAAGCTGGGGTGTTTTTCCCTTTATGTATCACCTGAGCCCTTCTCCCTCAAAATCTTGCAAAACTCAGTGTACTTCTCACAGCTGTGACTTCTTTGCTTCCTGTTTTTGCTTAGGAGGCTGCTGATTAAGGACCAAGCTTTGTGGAGCCAACCAGTAATTTCTTGATGAAACATTGGGAGTGTTCAAGTTTTCTTGTATATTTTTTTTTCTTTACATTGCATAAATACAGACTTAGCAAAAGCAAAACTTAACAGGTAAAGAAGCTGTATTTCTTGCTGCAGCAGCTCAGTTCCCTGCATCTAGGCTGGGAGCCTGTGAGGTGGGAGCTCATGTGGTGTAGAAGGCAGACCAAGAGTAATGAGAATAATGAGTTTGCAGCCTTGGGAGCTCTTTGCAGGGATTTTTGTCAGGGATCCTGAACATTTCATCCTGGGATGTACACACTAAAAGCTTAAAACACCCTCCTGTGCAGATCAAGCTCTAAATCTGGAAAATAGGTGTTTGCCTTGCTTCATATTTAAGGAGCCAGGCTATGCTTCTGCATGCCCAGGAGTCACTGTGATGGACAGACAGTATTCAGTGCATGTGAAAAATGCTGTTTGTGGATGTGGGTCTGGATGTGTGTTTATAGATGTATATATTTTTATATATATCTGTGTCTTTCTTGTTTCTTTTCCCCTCATACCTATGCCTGGAGCAAAGAAGAGAAAGGAAAGGCAAATTCTTATCCAGGCTCCTGGCAGACCCTGTGTGCATATGTATTTACCAGCCCATTTGTGCATATATATGGTAGTCCATACTTCACAGTTAAATATGCTTGTGTTACTTCACATGTGCTGCTAATCTAAGGACTTGTGCAAGTGTTAATTGTGGCCAGGTAAAGGCAGCATGGAGGGTGCAGGAGTGCTCCAGTGTGGTAACAGATGCTGAAGCAATAAAGCATCCCATGTAAAGAGGAGGCAAAAAGCTCAGGCCTCCCCACATGGGTCAGCTGGAGTCCAAGGACTGAAGATCAAGCCTCAGAATGCAGTGTTTTTGTGCATTAATATGTGTTTAATAATTTATTAGTTTTGTGTTTGATGCTGGTCTAGAGGAAAGGATGTTTGCTTGCAAAAGCATTCCTTTATTATAGAAATAGCAAAACCTCTTAGACATGTAGGATACAATGTGAATTTTCTGAGGAACTCGAGAGCTTTAATTTCCTAGATTTCACTGTTGAAGTTCTGTATTAGGAAGACAAAAAAAATGTAAATTTCATGCAAATGCTAATTGTGCAGTACTGAGATTTCAAGAGGCTATTTCACCATAGCAGCAAATGCTTCAGTTTCCATCCTGATGTGTATAAATTAGGGGGAAGAAGCATCTGAGTAGCAGGAAAAGTTTGATCCTGCTGTGGGCAGGCACACTGCTGGGTGGTGATGTAGACCTCCCTTTTCCAGAAGAAGACATGAAGGAAGTAACTGGGTAGATGCAGAGAGAGCAGCTATCTGCATCAGAAGGGAGCCTTGGTGGCTCCTCGCAGGTGCTGAGTCCAGGTGTGTCACTGGGCACAGTCTGTGTTTACTCCTATTTACACTTAAGACAAATGTTAGTGGAATTAAATAAGAATTTTCCTGTGCTAGAAGTGAGTTTGCCTCATATACGTAAATACTGTATTTCTTTGGAACTGTTGCTTTTTTTTTTGGTTTGATATTTTAAATTTTTTTTTGTGTTCTGCCTTGAATGCATAAACAGCTCCAGGAACAAACACTAGCTAGCTGGCTAACTTTGAACAAACAAAAAAAATCCTTAATTACTTAAATATAATCAATTATGCACATGAAAGCTGTAAATTATCAAGAAGATCTGTAAACCACAGGCTCAGGTACATCCCTAACCCAGTTTCTATAAAGCTCCTCCTCTACCAGAGACTCAGACTGTTTGCTGGTGCTGAGTGTTCTGTTTGAGCTATAAAATAATTTCCTTGTCAGATTTTACATTTGTTTGAGTGTAAAACAAGAAGGTCCGTCTCCACTACTATAGACCCCTGCTGTAATTGCTCCATTATTGTTTTGAATATGTGGTGTAGTTGTTTCTTGGCAAAACATGCAGATTAAACCTCATCTTTACAGATTTTTGTTTTGTTTCCAGAATTACAGTAAATACACAGGTATGAAATTCTGGCTGTTTATAAAGGTGCCTGCATTTCTAATTTTGTTTATTCCATATTATTTGTACCCATTTGCAAAATAGAACATGTGGTAGAGACCCAGGAACTGCATGACAATTGCAGTTCTTTTTTCATTTGCTTTTTTTTGATGCTGCATCCCAGCGGGGTATGCGCAGTTGTTGGTTTTCATTTACATTATATTTAGTTTTGCCAGTGTCAAGGAGAAAGCATATAAAGAAGTGGACAGCATTCCCTGAACACTGTGATCCCAGCACACCAGGACTGAACTTGCTGTGTACTAGCCTATCTCCTGCCATCTAGCCCTGAGTGCCTGTCATTCTGGGGTCTCCTTCCTTCTGTCCAGATCACTTTCTTGCAGATTACTTTCAGGCTATTCCTGGGCTGTACAGCATACAGATATATGAATTGCCTCTATGTGTTTGACCTTTGGGATCCCGTATGCTGTGGCTCTGTCTGTGGTCCTACTGAAATCTCTCATTCCTCTAGGTAGGCTTTTCAGATGCTGCAAGCAGTCTGAGGGCCATTACTGAGCGGCAGTGTGGACATATTGCTGTTAACATACCCAGAATTGAATTTGTCCCCTGACCTTAGGCTGCAGAGCTATGCAGTGAAAGGATAACTGTTTATGCAAGAGTACCCTTTTTTGAAGACTTGCGTTTTTGCATCTGGCCAGATCCCATTGTGATACCTAACCCAGATGGTTTAGGGTACTGCAAATGGGGGAGGGCAATTTGTTTCTAGTTTGGGAGTTCACATCCAAATTTAAGTTCTAGACCAAAAGAAATTATCACTTCACTCCCAGCTTGAAATGCTTCCATCTGAGGTCCTGTGGCATCCTTGGCATTTGTTTAATAGTAGGTAAATGGTCCTAGAGACTGAGTCTTGCTTGGCTCCTTCGGAAAAGGACAGAGGTGTTTAAATTTGTGTTATCTCTTTGAAAATCCAATTGTTGTGTGATGGTGAAAGATAGCCTTCTATCCTTTTCACAAAACATGACAGGTGACAAGATATAAGACCCTACCAACTCTTAGGAAAACTTCTACTGCTGTAACTATACTGATGTGGGTAAAGTGGGGAAACAAACCCAGTTGCAGTGCTGTTACTGTGGGTGTAGGAGGACTGACATGTTTAACTCCTTCCAAGTCAGAATGATATTAGCAGAAATTTAATTTCAGGTGGAGCTTTTAACAGTAAGACCATGTTGATTTCAAAAAACAAACAAACCCAAACGAATGCAACAACAACAAAAAAAGATTTCAGACTTCTGGAATAATTATGCTGGTAATACTTTACAGTGTAGCTAAGTAGAAGTTTGCATGTGACTCTTAACCTCATCCATCTATGGAATTGTTCAATTAAAATTAATACATGCAACTCAAGTTTCAAATCCTTGTAATAAAGCAGTTGCAAAGTAGTTGTCAAAACACAGGTGGAATTTGTTTGGTAGATAGTTTCCATTAGTAAGTTCTGAGAAATGTCCATGCTCATGCAAAATTCTGTGATCTAGAAGTTGAACCAAAATGTTAAAATGAAAGATAAATTCTCACAGTTCTTATTAAAATATTGTGTCTGGGAAACCTTTCTGTGCAATTCCAGTCAACAGTATGGGTGGGTAGTTTCTCTGTGAGCAGGAGTAGCAAATTCAGTGCTGTTAATATATGTAAAATTTACCTTTGTCCTGCAATGTTATTGCACTTATCAGAAACCCTGTTCTTTTTTTTTTTCCCCCTTCTTTTTCTTTCAACTTTTTCAGATAATTAAATGGGTCAGGTCTCTACAGGATGCTGCTGCATGGTGGCTATAAATATTGCAGTGTGCAGCCCAGCACTTCCATCCATCCATGGCCTCTGGTAGGAGGAGGCTGAACTGCTCGACTATTTGTCAAAGACAGTCTGGTGTGTTGCTTCTGTAAATCAAGGCAAGCTTTGCATTTAACTCTCATAAGTTCATTGAAAAAGCAAACCCTATGCTGCTGAAATGGAGATTTAATTTCAGCTCAGCACGCTCAGGTTGTGCTTTAGGACGGAAAGCACTGTCCCAGAGAGAGCTGAATTCTGTGTGTACTGTGTGAAATTGAGTGGTCATGACACACATTTTATCATGTAGTATGAAATACAATTTGGTCATGAATTTTACGACAGTAGCTCAGCAATGTAACTCAGCTGAATGCTGGCTGTGTTCAGTAAGTAGGAGGAGCTTGGGCTTAAAAAAGAAAATATGAGCTTGGCCACTCTCTCCATTTATACACTGGGATTATAAGAAAATTAATTGGGTAGTGAAAGCGCTTTCAGAAGGAGCGAGCTGGGACATTGTCATGTATTACCTACCTTCTCAAACAAAACTTCTGTGCAAATGCTACATTCTTAACTACTTCATCTGCAGAAAGCAAATGGAAATAGTGACCTCAGTGTTTACATCAAACCAGTTGGCAAATGTGTCCCAGATACTCATGACTGAACTAGATTATTTGCCTTACCTGATAAATAAGATGGTAATATGTCCGAACTGCTTTTTCCAAAGAACCAATCTGTGAAAACCTGAAACCCATCAAATATATATTTAAATATTATTATTGGGTTGAGAAATTTACACTATTTCAGGTGGTTGTTGGATACCAAACTGGAGCCAAAGAGGTAAATCTCTTCCTTGTATGGGTAGTAAAAGAGGTGGAATATAGCCTTCCCTTTCCTGATGACAGAGGATCCTTCTTTCTGCCTACTCATTCTTTATGAAAAGCCAGTGAGACAGAGGAGTGTGATTCTGAAATCTACTCTCTGCCACCTCCTGTGCAACACCAAATGCAGCAAAAGCTTCTTTTTAAGGCTTTTAACTGCAGCCAAGATACGGTGAATTAGATATAACCATGACTGTTGGATTCCCATCAGTCCCATGGGGACCTTATGCTTCCCTCTATCAATTAATTTTTGGACTGTGTTTCAACTGAATTTAGCCATTTAGAAGTTACTCTGAGCCAGATGTAAAGTGGAACTGTCAGTTCAGAATTTGGGTGAAGAAGTATAAAAAATCAGAACTGGAACACATTTCCAAATTTGGAAGAATTGGCTGCTAACATTGGTGGAATGATAGTCGTGGATTGCGACATCATCATCTTGGCAGCATTTCCATATTTTAATTTTTAAATTATCATTTAAACCCCCAAACTTTACAGGCAAATGTACTTTTCATCTCTTAACTAAAAAACTATTCAATGTCTCCTACAATTAAGATACAGTTCAGAATAAAACCTGGTCAGAAAAGCAAGTGGAGTTTTTTCTCTTTCTTTTGATGGAGATTAAAACACTCAGTGTGATTCTGTGAAATCCCTTTTTTCCACTTCTAACTGAACATATATTATTCAGGTTAAATATATTACACCTTGGTAGAGAAACCAGTATTTCAGGCTCTAAGGGCTGAAATGCTGAGTGATGAAGTAAAATCCTGCATTTTCCTTGCTTGACTAATGTAATAAGAGTAAGATAACATATAAGCACATGCTGGACTGAAAACAATTTCTGCCAGCAATAAGCTTCCATCATTTATTAATTGGTAGTAGAAGACTTATTTCACAGCTGCCTGGAAGGTTAATGAGGAAGGTTCTGGGAGGAAAGGGAAGAGGTGGTGTTGCTGTTTGCTTTCCTTTCTCCTCATTATTTCTAGGTTTGAACCATCCTTTTTCTTCAGTCTGCTACAGAGCTCTTGACCCCTTTCAGAGCAGTTACTCCTTGTTGTGAAGCGACCCTTGTGCTGTTGTGTACAGGAGCCAACAGGAGCTCTCTCCAGGTCCCTGTGGCATAAGTAAAGGATTTGCCTCTGACCTGATCTTGTAATAGTGGGGATTAATGTCTGTGACTTCCTCCTACCAGAATCAAGAAACTTTACAAGAATAAAGAAAATAGCAGTGTCCCAAACTGTTTTCTTTACCCTGGCTCTGCTGAAAATGTTTCTTTTAAAGCTTCCTTCCCTTGCTCTTCTCAAGCATACTACCTTTTGTTAAAAGGGGGAAAAAAAAAAAGAAACAGTGTGACCCTCCTGCCCTTCAATGTCGTCATTTTGTTTCTAATTGTTACCCATCAGCTTCTCTCCCATAAAGCACATGTTTTTCTCCAGGAACTGACTCCTGTGGCAACTGGAAGGCTTGTTCATCATGGCATTAAACACAGAGTAAGAAGGAAAGAGTAAAGGTTTTGAATTGCAAGAGAGGTCCGATCTTCTTGAAGTGTTGATAAGGGCTAGCATCTTTGCACTAGAGTAATTCACATCTTCTGTGCCTTCTTGAATAGGTCTTGTCAGTAATCAACTAATTTTGCTCTGAGTTGCTCCTATAGCTCTACTTCATTAGAGCTTGAGTTCCTGACTCTGCTTTTAGGTGCTGGATGAGCTGAGCGCTTGTGCACAATTTTATGTAGCTGCTTTGCTACGTGAACATAGATTTAAAAATAATGCTGAAGTGCCTTCCTGAAATTCAGAACCTCAGTATTTAGCAATGTCATGAGGTATAAGTACCAGTAATTTGTGTCTGGAGCACACTGCTTCTTAATGTTGTTTTTAAAATAGTAAACTTTAGCTCAGGTCTTTTAGCTCTGTGTTTCTAGAGCTGATGTGACGCCAGGCTCCTGTGTGCCAGTAGCAGCCAGCCTGCTGGGTTACATGCTTAAAAGAGATGGGTTGTAAATGAGGAGTGAGGCAAAGCAGCCTTTTGTAGGCAGTGCTAATTGCTGTCAGCAGTATTGATCCAGATCAGAAGTATACCAGGGTCATTTACATTTGCAGACTCTAACTGAATCAAAGTATTTCTTATGAGTTTTCCCTAAGGAAGTTATACTGATAGGAAGAAGAGATTTCCATCTTACATAGTTGTGCTAGTTTGGAAGTAAACCAGCGGAGGAATTGATCCCACACAAATATATTGTGAAAGATTCCAAGTCAGAACTATAATTTAATAGGAAAAATTAAAGTAAAGGCAATAATACAGAAACACCAGCTTAAACTGACAGAGTCAGAACACAACGTGCCACCCTGTTGGTCAGGGTGGTGATAGCAGTCCAGTTAAATGGTGGCTGCAGTCTCCCTGGAGTGATGGATGTGGTCTGGTTGAAGTGGTGGTCCTGAAGAACGATCTGGTCGGTCTCTGGAGGTCCAGTGGTGACTCTCAAGCTCTTCTCCTCTGGGAATCCAGTGGAAGGGGCAGTCCAGTGTTCCAAAGACTCAGTCTATATGCAGGTGGGAATGTTCAGTTCCTTCCCTCTGGGCAGGGCATCTCACAGTGGGAGGATATAATCTGATGAGTCACTCCCAGAGACCTTGATGGCCCATTCCTGCAGATAGCCCCCAGATGGTGTTATCAGGGCTGGGTCATGCTGGAGATAAAAAACACTGCCCCACCTGTTCTTAACAGTTTATGGAGATGGTAATAGAATACATATTTTTTTGGTTACACCTTCCATGTAACATAAGACAATAGTTTAAATATTTTACAACATTTAACAAGTATTTATTGCTAAAGAGGTACCTTATTGCACACAGATATATTACATGTATAGATATACCCATTAATATATGTTTGCAATGGCAGTTGGCATTTTACGGTTAAGAGTTTTATATCATAGTCTGTAGTGCTGTGCAAATATTAATTAAATGAGTCCTATCAATAAATAAAATAAACTAGTACTTATAAGAGTATGCAATTTTACATGGGAGGCAACTGAAACAAGAATATTACAGCTCTAGTTGCCCAAGATTCTGCTAACATTAGGAGATACTGAAACTCATATCTTCTGGAATTTAGTCCTGGCTCTATCCTGCAGCTCAATCCTGCTACCATGTGAGGCAAGAGCACAGAGGGAAATATCAAAGGAAATGGTCATGGGTTGAATGATCTTGGAGAGAAGGTTCTTTGAGGTGTGAAAACTTTTACAGAATATTACCATCTTGAGAGATGCTTTGAAAACACAGGAGAACATTGAAAGAGTGACAGGATACCCTGAGGAGCTCTATTGCTCCAAGCAGGAGACAGGCACTTACAGCCAAAGTTTTATTCACCTTTGTTAATAAAATGTAGAACTAGCAAAGCCACTTTTGGATTACCATCCTTTTCCCCTCTTTGTTCTTACAGCACTGTCTGCCTCAGGCTAAATGAATTACGGTTCATTAACTGGGTCAAATACTGACAGACTGTCTCTAAAGAATGTCTGGAGTCTGATTTCCCTTTGTCTTTTTTTTTCTTGTTTTTGTTGGTTTAGGTTTTTTTGTTTATTTTGTTATGTTTTGAGGGGTGGAGGTGTTTTTGTTTTGTTTTAACAGGATGGTAAAATTCTCCCAATTTGTGGCAAAAAACATTTTGTGTTACACCTACCTGCTTTAAGAAATTTTAATTGATTCACCTTCTGATGGAATCATATTTACTTAATTATTCTAAATGATGTGTATTTTTATCTGTTGTTTGTGTGATTGTTACGGAGCTACATAGCTGAACGGAGCTACATAGCTGAACGATTGGTGGGGATGTCTCCTTTTCCCTGTGGTCATTTGTTGCTGCTAAAAATGATGACACAATTGGTAGATGCTCCCTGTGACTTTTCTGGAGCTGAGCTCCAGAATTTTTTTCTGGTGCCCAGGGCTTGACTGAGGTGCTCTTCTTGTACACATACATACACACACACACACACACACACACGCACCCACACACTATTTATGTGAGAGGACATAATGATAATTGCTTAGCCTTCACTGATAATGGCATTATCAGTTACTGGGGAGTAACTGTAAATGGATAAAACTCTCTAAACTGCACAGATCCATTCCCATAAACTAGAGTAACTGTTTTAAAAGCTTCAAATGGCTTCTCCAATACACTGATAAAACCATCAGCAAATCCACAGTTTTGTCACTGATGACTTGTATGACTTTATGTGCTTGTGGGATGGAGCTCTTCAGTGACAAACTTAACTGTTGTAAAGATACAGTAAAATGTTACATCATTCAATTGCAGATCAAAATCCAAATATCACAAATTTGTAACCAAACCAATGGAGTAGTGTTTTGTAAGTGCTTAGAAACACAGGGTATAGTAATGTAACAGCAAAACTGATGGGAAAATGAGAATAGCCATTTAACATCAGAATTGATTTACCTGAACACAAGCAGCAGTGCTTCTCTTACAGGCTTTGGAGTGAAAGAGCTCCTGGAGCTCAGCTCTGCTTGTATTTTGACATGGCCACCTCAGATGAGTGAGATGAATCATGCTTTGAAAGTGCCTCTTTTTCTTTTGCCATGAATTGTACAGGGCATTCAGATGAATTCCACATGGACAAATTTGACATGCAATCACAATAGCAGTCCTCAACCTGTTCAGTTTCTTTCCTTTACTTCCAGGTATTTATGAAACACCTCATATCCAGCTATTGAGAAGACTGTTTAATGTTCTTGCTGCATGCAAGAGGGACTAGGCCAAAGGCTTTGTTTTATCCTGTTGGATAAAATAAAATCCAAAGACATATGTTCTGCAAAGTCTTTGGATATCACTTTTGACCTTATACAGTTTCTAGACGAAAAGATACTTTGCTCTGGGGTTGAGGAAACCTTTCAGAAACCATTGGAAACTACTTTTTTGCTGGCTTGAGAAAGATGTAATGGAAGCAGGAATGCTGTATTCTTATATGATAACTAATATTCCAAATAACAGTAACAGGTGGCCTTGTTATCATGTGTGTTACAATATTTTGATTGACTTTTATATCTCTCTACTTAGTCTTGATCCCTTCTTATTACCACCACCTGTTGCTGATTTCTTTAAGAGATGGTTGGATATTTGTATGAAACAGAGCTGAAAACATATGAAAATGTCTAAGTCAGGCCTTTATGAATTAATTTGTAGGGGAATGTTTCACTTTGTGTTAAAGAGTTGATTTCACAAGGATGATCTGATGATGTTTTAATAAGAAATGTACCTTTTGGGAATGTTGAAGCTATGGTTATAACACCTCTACCAGCCTGATGTGCCAAGAGAAGCAGATTAGGCTTTAGTGGAGGCAGCTGAATAAGACATGGGTACAATGAGAACTGAGCCAGGAAGACTGAATCATTGCACTCAGACCTGGGCCTGACTGTGCCAGTCTTTGGGGCTGTTTGGAGCTTGTGCGGAACCCTGGCTCCACCTGAGATCCTTATTTTGAGCCTTCAGAGTACTTATAGCCCACTAATGAGAAAGTGTGAAATCCTTGCCTGGGGCCATGGGGATACAGTGGACTGGATTTCATGTTGGGTGATCTCCAGTGCAGCTTTAGTCCCCTGTGCTATTTCACATTTCTCTGCCAATGTTTGAGTTAATCCTTTCTTGTTCGTGCTTTGTTCTGTGTTATTTCGGTGCCTGAGGCTGCCAATGTTTGCCAGTGTTTCTAGCTGGCTCTTCTCTTACATGGCCCTTGTCGCTAAAGTGAATGAGTGCTTTTGACTTCAGACTTGGCTTCTATCTGTGTATTTAAAAGTAAAATGATTTCTAATGCTAATTGGGGTGAGGGAAAATGAGAGAAAGATAGTTTAAAAATTTAAATTGAATATTTATAAGCTTCCTCAGTGCATTTGGTGAGACTGGGATGAAAAGCTTTCTAAAAGGTTTCTAATACGTTTCTAATTTCTGCTGCGAGGGACTTTGTTGTGCTTTACTTATAATGGTGACTGAAGGGCTGAGGCCTGTGAGGCCTGTGAAGGCTCCAAATACATTTATTTGTACCAGGTTTAGGCCATATCTTCCATTGGTGTAATTACTGAGCAGTAATGGGATGAAAGAGCTTATCTGTGCTGATTTATAGCTCCTTTCAAAGCCAGGAGTGATGCTTGGGCAGTGCTTGAACTCTGGGGGGAGAGATTTTTTGTGTTATACTTATTTTTTTTAAAAAACAACTTATTTCTTAATTAGTATTTGGGGATGGGTATAATTTTTTTCCTTTAGCACCAGTGTTTGAACCCTCGCATCCATAGCCACACACTCTTACTAAGGCAGGCAAGGAGCCCTGGGGAGGATCTTTTTCAGCCTGGCTGAATGAGGGCTTTCTGTGAATCCCATTCACTGACAGATCCATTTATGCTGATTTTGGTGATGAAAGAAGGCGACCCTGCGGTAACTTACTATACATTACCCTTTGTTTATATTTATAAATGATTTTGCTCAAAAGAAATTTGTTGTAGACTGTTGTCCTCATTCGTAACTTGGGAGAGGAACCTGAACAAAAGATTCAAGTAAACTGATTTTAGAATATTACACTGTTGGGGAGAAATCATTGGAAATGATGCACAAAAGCCAGCAGTGTGCTGTAGGGATTCTGCATTGTGTGAAACAGGGTGAAAGGCAGTATGTGAAAGGCTGGGCAGAGATAATTCCTATTTAAACAAGAGGGGGCAATCCAGGTTCTTAAGCTTTTTGTGGACATCATAATGTATATAGATAGAGCTCCGCAGTGAGTCAGTAAAATGTAATGTTAAAGATAAGCCTTGGAAACAATATTCATCTTTATTTTTGTATTGTATTTGTCACCTCTTAAAACTAGTGTCAGGCTGTGAATGTTGGACCTCTCTGAGAGCCAGGTTAAGTACTGATGACACTGGCAGCTTTATTAGCCTTGGGTATTCTCTTAAGAACTTTTTGCTCCTTCATAATATCTTTGCTAGATGGGCTTTTCTGGTCAGGAGATGCTGATGCTTGTTTTCAGTGTTAGTGCTGTCCAAGGTGGCCTCAGTTGCTGCAGTTTTAGAATGAGGAGCAGTATCTGATTTTAGTTTTTCTGTGGCTTTTCTTTAAACTTCTGCACTGCTTTGCAGCTGATGTTGATTTCCTTTGCTTTGTGACAGTCAAAACTACTTCTGCTGTCACTGTGAATATTGTTCAAGGCAAGACCAACAAAGAAGGACAGTTTGATTTTCTCTGTCAAGTAGCTAAGATGGGATCTGAGCCATCAGCTCTGGGGGAGTCATGTGTGCTGCCCCATCCTGGATCAGGTGTCTCTGAGGAACAGGCTACTTCATACTTGATTTTTCCTTCTTAGAGGAGTTAAGGGCTCAGCAGTGGACTGTCTTTTTTCTCCCTTTCAATACCAGGGAATGGCATCTCTCAGGAGCAGTGCCTGGCCTCGCAGGGGAGAATTATAGCTGCCTGTTTGCAGCCCTTCTTCCCAGCAATGGCACCTAGGGCAGCACAAAGTCACTCCCTTTTCTTGCTGGGGAAAGGCTGTCATATGTAAGGATGAGTGTGCAGAAATGTTGAGAACCATAATTTGAACTTACTTATTTTTATTTCAATAATAATTACACCTCAGCTTCTGTGGTTGAGCAGTAGCCTGAGGACAGCTAAGATACCTCAGATGTATTGTTGCTAAAACTGTGCACAATATTAAACTTTTCCTGCTTCTTTCTATACCAAATGGTACATCCTAGCCATTTTCATAGAATCATGGATTGTTAAGGTTGAAAAAGACCCTAAGATCATCAAGTCTATTTTGCTTTCAGTTAAACCTCTTCTATTGAAAGAATTTTTCTTTCCTCCATTTAGCTGAACTTTGACTTTTTAAAAGTTATTTTCTGGTCCACATTCTTTCAGGAAGGGGGTTAAACAGATTTCATCTTTGCTTCAGAAAGTGTTATTAATAACCACAAGAAGGCTGCAGATATGAAAAAGAGGAGGAGACAGGTGGATATAAAATGTTTTCCTCTACTTGCTGATTTGTGATTGTGATTCTGGTTTTGTTTGTATGTATTTTTCACCAGTACTTTTATAAAAATATTGCAAGTGCTTGTAGTTCCCGAGATTCTGAAAGTTGTGCTTTGTAACGGACAATATTTATACATCAAGGTAATAAGTAGGCCCTTTTCTAATTTTAAATAATCCTCCTCACTTGAATATTAAAGTACCTTCCAGTAATTAGTTATCTTACTTAATTGCTAATTTTTGTCTGAGGGCAGGAAGCTTTGCTTTTGTCTTACAGAAAGAACCTGAGCCACCAGGCTGAGTACATTATTGTTCCATGGTACATGCTGAGCCTGCTGCTACCAGAATAGGACTTTTACTCCAGTACAATTCCAGCTTTACAACTGCAACATTACAGAGTAGAAACTGCTGATGACACTTTGGAGTCTTTATGTACAGGAGATCTTCTGTTTTCATTTCACTTCATTATATGTACTGTTCATTTTGCTATTTGCTCTTTTGCTGTAGCTCCAAATCAGAGGAGACTTCCTGGAGTAGCTGATAGTGGGAATGTAAATCCTGCTGTGACCTACCTGTGTCCTCCATTTGGTTGCTGCAAAGAAGTTACTGGCTCTACAGGAGTCCCTCAGAACTGGAGGCTTCAGCCATAACTTGTGGTATTCACAGATCTCAGTGCAAAATCCTCATCAAAGCCTGACATTTTAGGCCCTTTCTCTGGCATCTCAATTTTCCAGTGTGTACATTCATTAATTTCAATGATTTACTGCAGAGTTTAGGTTCTTCCTGAAAATTGCTTGGTATCTGCTATTAATTATTCACAGTCACAGTGCTGGATCATGTAATCTTTCAGGTATTGCCTCACTGAGTTGCCCTCCTGTATGTCCCCCTTCAGGTTTAATTGATCCAATGTGAAAAAACATGCGAACCATAAAATATCCAAGTTCCTCAAAGATTACTAGGATAACTGTGGAAAGAGTGGAATAGTCTTAGTCAAACGTATTCATGACTTTGTCCATAAATCTGGTCATTGTTATACTAATTGTAATTGCTTATGGGCAGACTTGAACACACCAGCTTTAAAAGGTTACTATATAATATATTGCTTCATGCTAAGAGGTACTAGAGACTAACTGTATATGGAAAATAAACAGCAAATATCTGTTATATATTTCCAGGAATCTTCAAAACTGCTTAGACTAATCCTTAATGGAAGAATATCAAGATCAATATTTGACTGAAATTTATTTTAATGGTTGATACTGAGATAAAATGAAGAAAAATAGCCTGATTTCACTGAGAGAATTAAAGGGGTAATTGGGCCACAGACAGCAAAGGATGGTAATGGTTACCACACCAGAATGGATTTAAAGCTGTAACTGATCTGCCTATTTAGATTTTTTTTCCCCCTGCATGTTATTGGGGCATAGATAAAGTGTCCAATGTGGGGGAAGGGCCTTTTCCTGGAGAGCCAGATCTATTGCCAAACTCCGGATTATGTAAACACCTGATTACTCAGTTGGTAAAGATGTTGGATACAAGTTTAAATGTAAATCTGCTTTTTAAAGCAATTACCTAAACCCAGACAGAATTTGAACCTTCAGAGTTCTGACTCTGAGGATATATGTGTGAAGTGCAGGAGAATATTGTGGCCTCTGCTGTGAGCTTTCATAGTCTCCTTTCTCCTTCTACCTCAGCTGTTATATTTTTCACATGTATGTATGTGAGCTGAAGCTAAATATACACAAGCTCACATGTGTATGGAGCTGAAGCTAAATATTCTGATTATTCGCCCAGAAAAGCTCTCCAGTCAGCCATGCAGATCAGCTCCAAGGAACCATAATGATTTTGATGAAATCTCCTTAACCTTCTATAAACACTTTAAAAGAGGTTTTTTTATCAGAACAGAATGCTTTGATTTTTTTCTTAAGTTACTTGGATTTATATATGATACAAAATGGAACTTTAAACATGAAAATCAAATGCTTTGATTTCAGTGATAGTAAATGTTTCAATTAACATTAAAAAATACTTTGAATAAAAAGAAAACCCAGACTCGCTTACTCATTTCAGGAATGACCAGATTTTAAACTTTCAGAATTCTCTATATTCTATTTCCACACTGCTTCACATGTATAGTAAAATATGTTTGTGGAACTGTACCAGATATAGTGATAGATTGACTGGAACAGGAGATAATTTTTGCAGAAGGCAGTTTATATTTGTGCACTGTATATACCTGTGTACAGGAGCAGAATCTATTTTATAGTAGCATGATGCTGCTACCCATATTCAGTCCAGGTTTTCACAGTGATTATGCTATCTAGACATTAGCCTTGGTATTTCAGTAAAGAACTTGGAACTCCTGCTAAGATGTTTATGTTATCATGAAGTATAGTTAATAAAAAGGAGAGGAACAGGCTGTCATAGCTGTTCTAGAATATCTCTTTTAAGGAGGTTACTTTACATGCGGGGTAGTCGAACCTTTGAGGTTGAAATGTTCACAGCATTAACATGTAACTTCTCAACCATTTTTTTTTCCAACTTTTACAAGGGCAAGCTTAGTTTAAAAATGTGTAGTTACTTGCTTAGATTTAAATGTTCAGCTGGAATGTCCCTATTAAGTTCAAATGGGGAAAGAACTCTGAATTTGAGATTCAAGAGGAGCTTCCTAATCAAATGCTGGAAGTGGGATTCTGTTCTCCTAACGCTATGTCTTTTAGCCTTCTAAAAACTAAATGTCCACTAGCCTTCCAGTTGCACTCTGCCAGTCCTGATGAGAGAAATGCATTTAATAATGGGAAACCCTCTGGAAGTGTTTGCTTGCTCCTTAAATGTCTCGGTCATTTAAGGTGCAGAACACTGTTCCCACCTGAACACTGAGCTGTCTGTTTTCTTAATATGCTTTGTGTTCCATTGTGGTGTGCTCAGAAGAAATCTCAATATCATATTTTTCTGAAAGTGGTAATCTCCTCCCTTCCTTCCTTCCTTCCTTCCTTGGGTGTGTTAAAACAGCTCAGCAAAGCACTTGTCTAAGGCTCTTTTGGTGAGGGATGCTCTCTGGAGTTTAAAATCTTTTGCAGTTCATTTTTTTCTTTTATTCTGGCTTTTTCAGGAAATAGTGAATGCTTCCTCTTGTGATTTGGAATGCCCATCAGAAATATTGGCACTGTTGACCTTAAATGTAAGGTGGAAAGAGTACCAAGTGTCTACAAGTGAAGTTATGCACTGTAAACCTGTAGCAAACAACTTCAATGCTGCTGGATGCGCTTTTCAAAAATAACTTAGGAGTGGTATTCTCAAGAGTGATTTGGGCACTTTGGCATAACCTTTCACAAGTCTTGTAGATTCCTGAATCACTTCACAGGTAGAAGTTTTCTTGTCATCCTTATTAACAGCCAATAGCTCCATGATGTTTGTTTTTGTTTTTTCTCTCTCTCTTACTCAGCTCCCTTTTTTAGAATCTGGATATTTCTTTTATCACAATGGTCTTGCTAAAGCCAGGAGAAGACGCAGCCTTCAACACAAGCTTCGTCTGGAAAAGGACTCCAGGGTAAGTGTTTTGTCATTATGTGCAGATGTCATATCTTCTCTGTGACACAGACCATTTTTTAATGTGATCAGGGTGATGATCAAATCTGTGGTTATGATTATGTGTTTTTTTCCCCATCCTTGTTTCAAGCTTGGTGGCTTCTGTATGCACACACTTCCCAAAAAGCCTCAGCTTTTATTTTTATTTCACTGTTACAAATAGTCCTACATTCTCTGAGATGTGTCCTCTCTCCAGTAAGACTCAGTGATGCCATGGTCTCCAGGTCATCTCTGTGCACTCTGTAATGTGTGGAGAAGCCAGCTGAGGTACATCTCCTGGTTGTCCCCTCCACGAATCCTGCTATCCATGGGTTATCCAGCCCTGAATACCTTGTGGTGTGAATGGCAGCACTTTCTCTGCAATCACCATAAGTTATTTTCTCAGAGGATATTATAAATACCAGTTACTAAAGGAGTGTAAGCTGTCAAACTTCAGTAGTTCTTTTAGAGGCTCTTGATTGCAGTCTGCAAATGGTGTGCTCAGTTTTCAGAAGGATAAATCTCTGAGACAGGAGAAAAAGGCCCCTTTTGTGGAAGGCTGTGAGCTGGCACTGACAAATCCTTTTTTCTTATATGCAGAGTTTTTACACTACTTTAATACTGGGCTGGAGTTGGGCCAGGTAGCACAAAAAGTGTATTTACTGCCCAAAGAAAGTAGATCAGTCTGAGGAATGATGTCATGACAGCAAATAGATTATTTTTTAATCCTTCAGTAAGATTTCAACTCTCTGCACTGTGAGTGAAAAAGAGGGGTGAAAAATTTTATTCCAGATGGAATGGGATTGCCAGATTTGTGTTATTGGAACACCCATGACAATGAAACACTTGAGTAGGAAGAAAAGGAAAATAAATTAAATACAATCATAATTGTTGTTGCAGCACCAGAGCAAGCAAAGTCTGATGAATGCCCAGCTTAATTTTCCTGCTTCTGCAGAAATTTCAAGTGGTTCTGAGCCCAGGTCCGACTAGGATGCCCATGGCTGGTCACTTATGTGGTTGAGAACCATGTGAGGGAAGCACTCAGATTCCAGACGCTGCCTGCCCTATCACTCTGTTCTGAGATGCTGATAGCTGGGTGCTCTAGGGTACCTCTTCCTGGTCCCCTTCTCTAAAGAGAAACCAGATACAGGTTATGAGGGGTTATGAGGATGAGGCCTGTCCAGCCTGCCTTGAATGGAAATTCTCAGGCTTCCATTGTTTTGTTTACAAAGCAGGGATCAGAAAGTAAATCACTGGGGAAAATCTACAATTGGTGGATACTAAAGCAAATGTCTTGAGAGGTGTTCCCTTTCTTTGAACCACCCAATCTTGTAAAGTCATTTTTGAGAAAATGCATGAGAAAATTTTAGAGAAAAACCACACAATTGAGTGAGAACACTGAAAAGTAGTCACTGAGTCCAGTTATTGTGCAGAGTCATTTCATATGCTGTACTGGAAAGAAATATTTCTGTAAGCCTCTGAAAATTTTACAAATACCTGTGATATTTGTATGAAACCATCAATTCTCACTGTAGCTTCATATTATATGTCTAAGCGCTCTTGTACTAATTCCAGACTGGCTCATGCATTGATACCTCTAGACTAAGTGTCCGTATTGCTATTAAGAACAGCTTAAGTGAATCTACTTTCTTGTTTAGAGATGTTCCTTTTGTAGTCATGTGATATTTGTGGTTTCTAGGCTTCCGACTGGCTTCTGTCACATGCAGTGAAATCTCATTTTTCCTGATAATCTCTACCTCATCCTGGTACTGCATACAAATGGCTCTCTCCTTTGATCTCAGGGGATAAAGCCCTGTGTTTAAATAACTGAGAATATCTCCCATGTGAGGAAAAGGTTAATCCTATGTGAATTCTGACTTCGTGATTAGAAGATGGAGGGGGGATGAAGCAGTGTTTCATTTCCATGTGTAACATGACATTTTCTCATCTGGCCTGTCGTGTTGGACAGTCCTTGAACTCTTACAATACCATATAGGTCAGTTGCTTTATGTAATACAGTTTGAGAGCAATTAAAATCATTAGTCTTACCTCCCTTCTTCTTTTCTATGTGAAGTTTGCAGAAGTCATAAAAATTCCGGTAAAATTTATGTATAAATGGAAACATGAGTTGTGTTGACAGTACTTAATTTCACTCCAAAAGTAATTTCTAAATGTAATCGTAGCTTTCTAGATCATTTACAATCAATTTCACTTAGCAGCAAATGTCAGCACTGTCATGGTTAATATGTTAATGCATGAAGCCAAGAATAAAATGTTCCTGTTGTCAGGCTAGCCAGGAAGAAAACTTCCACCACAGGACTGTAAAAATTTCTCAGGAACTGTTATGGTAAATACTGTCATTTTTTGGCCCTACCCAAATGTGAGAAAGTGGGCTGCACTTATTCTATATACTTTTAACTTTTAAGGAGGTTACAATTCCTAGCTAATTTTAATTATTGTCTGAAAAACAGCACAGATGTTCACTCAATTAATTACTGTTGTTTAATCAAGTAAGTCCCTTGAGGAACCATGTCAGTTTTTCAGGAGTCTGGGAAGATAGATGACAGAGCTCTATATGAACAGGTTACTGCATCATTTCCATGCTCTGCATGTCTTGTAAAATGCTAAAAAATGCTTTGCTGTGTAAAATTTACTGCATGTTTTAGCCAAATTAATTTGGAGCTACACTAAACACAGCATTTATGTGATAAACATCTGTGGTGGTTTTGCTTGGCCCAGATTTTGCTGGTGAGTGGGGAGGGGCACAAAGATGGCTCCTGTGTGTCCTGTGTGAAGGTTCTAGAAGTTTTTCACCATGTCCAGCAGAGCCAATCTCTGATGGCTCTGAAGATGATGGACATGCTGCTGGCCAAATGTGGGCCAATTAGAGATGTTGGTTACACCTCTGTGAAAACATATTTAAGAAAAAATCAAAACAATGTGAGCATGCACTTCTTTGTAGCCGGAGGAGGAGGAGGTGAAAATGTGTGAGGGAAACCAACATGGAGACACCAAGGTCAGTAGAGAAGGTGGGGGAGGAAGTGCTCCAGGCACCAGAGCTGAAAACCCCCTGCTAGCTGTGGTGAAGACCATGGGGGGAGCAGGTGGTCCCCCTGCAGCCCATGGAGTCCATGGGGGTGCAGAGATCCACCCACAGCCGGTGGGGAGGTGCCCATGCTGGAGGAGCAGGTGGATGCCTGGAGGAAGCTGTGATCCAGTGGGAGTCCCAGCAGAGACTGAGAGTTGCAAAGGCCGTGGGAGAGAGAGGAAGGCCTTGCCCCCGGGATGGAAACAGCTTGGCCTCAGCTCTGGAGACTGCACCCTATGGACAAGTACTCGTGTTTGCAGCAGATTTCGGGCAGGCTGCTGTTCATGAGATTGGACCCACACCAAAGAAGTTCACAGAGGACTGTCTCTCGTGGGAAGGACCCCATGGCTAAGTAGAGGACACTTCTCCCTGGTGGACTGACCCTGACCCAAGGAAAACCCCCATACCCTGCCATCCTGCCCCCACCCCCCCCACCCCAGAGCTGTTGGTTGGAAGGAAGGAGGGGGGGTGAGCTGAGAAATGGTGTCTTAAGAGGGAGAGGGGTGAGCAGAGAAACAGTGTTTGCAGCAGAAGAATTGTGGTGATGGACTGACTAAGGAAAAACCCCATACCCTGCCCCCCACCCAGAGCTGTTGTATGGAAGGAGGGAGGGGGGTGAGCAGAGAAACGGTGTCCTAAGAGGAAAGGGGTGTGAGTGAAGAAAGGGTGTCTTAAGAGCTTATTTTTACCTCTCATTTATCCTCTGACTCTGTTAGGTTAATAAATCACTTTGCAACTTCAAGTTTTCGACCTGTGTGCCCATTTTCTCAGTGCTTGCTCCCACCAGTGGCTTATCTCAACTCATCAGTCCAGTGTGTTTGTGTTAGTTTGATTCCTCTCCTCTGCACAGCTGCAGCAGGAGAGAGCAGAAGTCGTAGGTCCCTGGCATTTGGCCAGGGTCAAACCTCGACAACATCACTGCAGTCAACGGGGTGGGAATGGAATGTTATTAAATTCCTGGGGTTCCAGGAAGAACTAATCTTTGTTCTGAAGAACCATCTCAAATACAATGGTTTAAACATTGTTTAATAGATTCGCACTGCTGAAGCCTGAAGCAGTCCTGGCAGCGGGTGAAGGTACATGTAGTGGGTGAAGGTACATGTAGTAGTATCACATAGTGTGTTGTCCTATTGAACTGTTCAAGAAAAAAGTGCAGGTGCATGAGGCACCGGGGCTTTTGCTGTCAGCACTGTCCTGTCAGGGATCCTCACTGTCAAGGTGGCAAATTCTACAGTGAACTGAACTGCTTCAAATGGAGACTGCTTAGTTATTTAACTTACATTCTCTGAGGTATGGAGAACCTTCCGGGAGAGGTTTGCATCAGCTGCAAATTTCTGTGATTTCCAGGTGCACTTCTATTTTGTTATTTTAGCTTATATACATTTAGTGCCAACTGAATTGTGGGGAAGGGAGGGATTCCCTTTACCATTTTTAAGTCTTTAAGCTGGAATTCTTAATGAGCTAAGACATGTCAGCAACATCTCCAGCATTCTCCATGTGAAATTGCATTTTTGTGTGCCTTTATCTGTTTATTGCTTCAGCTGAAATTTCTCAGACCAAAAGGTCAGCCATTAGCCTTTTTTGGCCTTGGAAGACTTCACTTAAGGGGCTGCTGTACTTTGCCCAGGAACTGCAGACAGGGACGCAAACCTTGCCATGACCCATGGGCACAGACAGCTGGGAGAAGGTGACAGCAAGGACAAGGGCCCTGGGTGGAATAAAGCCGTGAGGAGCCACAGTAGGATGGGATCAGACATCAGTGTAAATGTGAAAAGAGAGTAAGTGGGACAGACTGGAACAAGAGCCCGGAGTCAGTGAGAATGTTGAGTGATCTGGGTACGGAGGAGCCCATGAGCTGAGTAGGACATGGAGGGGCCCAGGGCAGGTTGGAGAGACTGGAAACAAGGTGTCCACATTGACATCAAAACATGCACCTTCCTAAGTGCAGATCGCAGCACAACCTCAGAGCAAGAGGACATTTAGAGAGTCTTCCCTGTGAGCAAGGGGAAATCCAGCTTCTGTAAGAGCAAACTTTATTTTTAATAATGAGGGACAGTGGTGTGTTTCATCAATGTGATTGCCCTGGAAAAGTGAATCAGAAATAGGGAGATACTTCATATTGCCATGTTTGTTAGTACTGTAGAGGCAGGATGGGAAGTGGAGTTCTCTCCTGCTCCACCACATCTAAAAGAAAACAAAACTATGGGATTTGCTTCTGTAGTGGGCTGATGCTGGCTGGATGCCAGGTGCCTGCCAAGCCGTTCTCTCACTCCCCTTCCCAGCAGAACAGGGGAGAGAAAATATAAAGAAGGGTTCATGAGTTGAGATAAGGACTGGGAGAGGTCACTCATCAAATACCATCACAGGCAAAACAGACTGTAATTAGAGATACAAATTGAATTTATTACACTAACAAAATCTGAGCAGGATGAGAAGTAAAGTAGATCCTTAAAAATACCTTCCCCCCACCCCTCCCTCCTTTCCAGCTCTACCTCCTACTCCAGTGGTGCAAGGAGACAGGGAATGGGGGTTATGGTCAGTTCATCACCCGTGGTTTCTTCCACTGCTCGGGGAGAGGAGTTCTTCCCCTGCACCACGGTGGGGTCCCTCCCCCAGGAGACAGCTCTCTGTGAACTTCCAACATGAGTCCATCTCACAAGCAGCAGTTCCCTGCACACTGCTGCAATGTGAGTCCATCCCGTGGGCAACAGTCCTCTCCAAAGCATTGCAGCATGGGTCACTCTTCTATGGGGTGTAGTCCTTCAAGGACAGGCTGCTTCAGCATGGGCTCCTCTCTCCATGGGCCTCCCATGGGGTCACAGCCTCCTCTCAGCATCCACCTGCTCTGGTGTGGGTCTCCTTCACAGGCTTCAGGTGCATCTCTGCATCCCCATGGGTGTCTGTGGGCTGCAGGGGACAGCTGCTTCACCATGGGCTACACCACGGGCTGCAGAGGAATCCCAGCTCCGGTGCCTGGAGCACCTCTTGCCCCTCCTTTTCCACTGACCTTGGTGTCTGCCGAGCTGCTCCTCTCACATATTCTCACCCCACTCTTCTCTGGCAATTTCTACTGCACGATAACTTTTTTTTTCTTTCTTCTTAAATGTGTTGTTACAGAGGTGTTACCACCATTTCTAATTAGCCAAGCCTTAGGCAGTGGTATGTCCATCTTTGGAGCCACCAGGGATTGGTTCTGCTGGACATGGTGGAAGTTTCTAGCAGCTTCTCACAGAAGTCACCCTTGCAGCCCCACTGCTACCCAAACCAGGCCATTCAAAACTAATCTATTTTCATTTTCGGAGCTGACTTACTTTTGAGTCTCCTATATTATAAATACAGCTGTGGCCTCTGTTGTATTGTTATGTAAACATTTTGAAAAGTGGCCACATATGTAAAAGGAAAAAAAAATACATGGTTATTATGTTACCTTGCAGAGCAATACTTATGTATTTTTTGCATTTGGTGGGTATTTTCTGTGAGTAAATAGTCTTCCACTGAAGGAGCAGGAGTTCAAACATAGTTTGTTCTCTTGAATATTATTTTGTTTTCTTTCAAATTTTAGATAAAACCATTTTCCTCCCACACAATCTCTCTTGTCAGACAGCTGCCAAGATTAATCCCACTCAGGAAAGAAGCTTTAATATCCAGAGAAGAGCTGAATCCCATTACTGATATCTTTATGCGAGTGGATCTGCGTCGCTATTGGGAGACTAAATATGTATGTGTGGAGGGAGGAAAGGTTAAATGAAAATCTTCCACTAAGAGTGAGTTTGGCACTTAGATGATGACTTCTTTGGAAAGAAACATCCCAGTGATGGCAATTGTTACATTTCAAAAAGGGATTAGAAAGGGAGGCTTGGCTGTGCTGATCCCTGAGTCTGAGGAGGGTGAATGCAGAGCTTCTTCCAGGAGTAGTTATCCAAGTGCCAGTGGTTAACAGTACTCCCAAACTACTTGTCTTATGGGACAAGGAGAAAAAGTGGGCTGTAAATACAGAGGATCTAAGCTTTTAATTGAAAAAATCAAAATCTTTCATGTCCTTCCTTGCCTGAGATCCTTTACACACCTCCTTAATGTTACTGGCTTGTTTGTGATTGGACCCTTGCAACCTGCGTAGGCAGAAGTGCCCTCTGATGCCAGACAGGGAGTTGACAAGTGCTGCCGGAGCTTAATATTTCATCCATGGTTGATCTTTAACAGGGAAAAAGAGGGATGGATGGCAGATTGGCAAGAAGAAGTACAGCAGCCCTTAGCAGTGGCAATGAAATATAAGTCAATTTTCAGGGCCTTTTCCAGCCACATTAATGACAGGCTTGAGCTGGGCTAAAGGTCAAATCTCTTGCCTTACTCCCTTAGGTGCCACCGTAGATCTTCCCCTTTGCAAAAATTAAAATCTTCCTGATAAGATCAGGAAGCCCCAGTTTTCCTCAGTTCTCCCTAGTTTTCCAGCCAGTGTGGAGTGCAGTGATCTGGGGATGCAAGGGGTAGGACCCATCAGAGCTTTCCTTTGGTCAGCCCTTTGTAATTGCTGTGGAGGTGTAACTTGTTTCTCCAGCCTTCTGTCAGTGGAGACAAAAAATATTCTGTCCCTAGAGCAAAGCAATAAGAGCAATTTATAGTTAGTTTTTTTTAAATGGCAATATTTGGCATCTTTCCTCCTGCTCCTTGTCCCACATCTTGATTTCTCAGCTTCCTGACAAGTGCTAGTGACTTTCATGTCCTGGGAAATTTCTGATAAAAGCTTGGAAGGTATCCCAAATGCTTCCTCCATCTGAGAAGAAACCTGGTTTGCTCCTGAAAGCTAAGTGGCAGCAGGAGAAGAAAGGGCCATCACTTGACAAGAGGGATTAGTTTTTGTGCAGTTCACCACAGCAATGATCCCAGATTCATACAAAATTTTCAGTCTCTGTGGAGCTAAACATTGTATGAGTGAAGGTAAGGACCAAGACATGCCATCCCGTCTCAAATCTTACAGGGAGGTATCAGGTTCACCATCCAGTTCTCTGCTGTGCAGGGAGGTATGGATGTGTGTTATGATAGAGAGATGGGAGAATGACGGGACCAAAAGCCCTTCACATTTTTTTCTCTTTTATGTAAATACATGCTGCAGATGGTGGAGGTGACAGACTTCTCAGTAAAGTCTATTTAGCATTTTCTTGTAATATCTGTTGTCATGGGGCTGGTATGCTGGTTGGTTTATGCGCAGGAGAAGTTTGGAGCTGCCGTAATTTTATGAGACTATAGGGCAGCATTACACAAGCATCGGTGTTATCTTTTTGATATGAAGTAGAACATCAAGTAGTAAAAGCTCTGCTTAAGTATCTGTAATAAGTATTGAACAGCCAAGGAAAACTGATGAGAGGAAATGTCTTCTTTCCAATGCTGAAAAAAAATCCCAACCACCCTCAAAACTACACACTGTTCATTGAAGCTGCACTGAAAACAAGTACTGAAGAAATTTTTGTCTCGGTCATCCTGACAAAATGAAGCATATTGTGTAGAAAACAGGCAGTGACTTCCATGAATGGATCCCTGGGTTATCATTTCTGGCAGAAATTGTCTTATGCTTTATCCAGTGTGTTTGAGGAAGGGTTTCCAAGAGTCTATACCAGTTCACAGAGGGAGGCCTCTTCTGGTAGTGTTACCTTTTTCAGCTTAATACCATCTTAAACTGTATATTTTTGCTTTCTATGTTGGTTTTGCTTGTCCTAGTGTTGCTAGCGGGGGGGGCCACAAAGATGTGAAGCTTCTGGAAGCTTTCACCATGTCCAACAGAGCCAATCGCTGATGGCTCTGAAGATGATGGACATGCTGCTGGCCAAGCCTGGGCCAATTAGAGATGTTGGTTACGCCTCTGTGATAACATATTTAAGAAGAAATTAAAACAATGGGTGGAACACACTTCCTTTTAGCCAGAGGAGGAGGTGAAAATATGTGAGAGAAAACAACATGGAGACACCAAGGTCAGTGGAGAAGGAGGGGGAGGAGGTGCTCCAGGTGCAAGAGCTGAGAGTTCTCTGCCGGCTGTGGTGAGCACCGTGGTGGAACAAGTGGTCCTCCTGCAGCCTGTGGGGTCCACGGGTGTGCAGAGATCCACCCACAGCCCGTGGGGAGGTGCCCACGCTGGAGGGGGCAGATGCCTGGAGGATGCCAGTGGAGAGAGAGGCCTTGCTCCTGAGATGGAGCAGCTGGGCCTCAGAGGTCTGCACCCCATGGACGAGGGGCCCACATCGCAGCAGTTTTGGGAGGACTGTCTGCCTCTGGGGGGGGCTCATGTTGCGGCAGGTTCGGGTAGGCTGCTGCTGGTGAGATGGACCCATGCCGGAGGAGTTCACAGAGAACTGTCTGCTGTGGGAAGGACCCCATGGCAACACAGGGGAAAGACTTCTCTCCCTGAGCAGCGGAAGAGAGACCTTGGTGATGAACTGACCTACCCACCCCATGCCCTGTCCCGTCTGTGCTGCTGATGGGAAGGAGGGAGGGGGGTGAGCAGAGAAACCGTGTCTTAAGGGCTTATTTTTACTTCTCAGTAGCCTCCTCTGGCTTTGTGTAGGTAGTAAATTTCACTTTGTAGCTTTAAGAGGAGCCTGTTCCATCCTTGGAGTGTCTCCCAGTCCTTATCTCAACTTATGAGCCCTGTGTGTAGTAACTGTTTTTTTCTCCTCTGCCCAGCTCTAGCAGGGGAGAGTGAGCAAGTGGATGCTGTGGGTACCTTGGCATTTGGCCAGGGTCAAACCATGACACTTCACCATACAGCTCAGGGCCATTTTTGAAAATTCTGTGTTTCTAATTTATAATGAAGCCAGCTGGCAAGCCTTGTAAGAAAAAAAGACAATTTTCTTGAGGGAACTCTAGTCACATGTATGTCATCTGGTAATTGATCTTTTGTACGTCTTATTGCTGAGAAAATTTAATGCTTAAATGGGCATTTTTCTTTTACGATATTTAGATCCTTTGCAGATGTTGGTGCATGGTTATTGAAATATACAGTTTTATGAGTGTCATTATCTGAGAACATGAGAAAAAAGAAGCAGCAGAGAATACAGCACAGTGTTAAAAAGAAAGTCAGTTTCTGGGAAGGCAGAGTTCAATCTGCACTTCAGACATGGAAGGAGAAAGGGTCACACAGGCAGCAGGGCAGAGATAAGCAATTGCAGGAAATATGCTGTGTATGTTGTATGAACTGTGTCATTTCAAATAAGAAATCATCAGGGCTGCAAAGAGGAGATTCAAGTGTCTGTTAACTGAGGAAAAATGTTTTCCCACTACTTTGCCCTTCTTGCACTGTTGACATAACTGAGGGAGTACTCCTGTACTTCTGGAGTGCAGGGGATAAACTAGTCTTTAGGTCATGGAATTGTTTGCTTCTGTGATAATGTCAAAAGAAATGCATCAGAAATTCAGTGAGGTATCAAGTTTGGTTTGTGACTCTACTATATGCATAGCATGGTTGTTGTCACTGCAGACAGTGGTTTCTGAATTCCCTGTAATTGCCTTTTGAAAATTGAATCTGAGGGAGTCCTATTTCTGTTGTCCCTGACCTTTGTAGGCTCTGTTCCTGCCTGGCAAGGGTTGCTGGATTTAACTGTTCATGGAAAGCCCTGTCCAGCTATGTTTTGTGTAGTTGACCAGTGGTGATTCCAGCTGTAAAGCACTTAGCTGCTCTGTAATTCAAGTATCACAATTATTATATGATCCATTTCTGTTGTAAGAAAAACTTTGATAATAAAAAGTAATGAGGCCTGGAGTTACTCAGATGCTTAAGCTGTCACTTAGATTGACATGGAAGTCCCCATCACAGCAGTGTGAGGGTGTTGAGCATGTGCTGCAGAATTTGACAGTTTCTAAGTTTAAATTCCTCAGATTTAGTGTGGCATCTCTGGCTCTTGTATTTGGACTGTATAAGTATATTGTATTTGTGATGTACAGTACAGTTCTAAAGTAAAATATCACAACACCACTGAGTATGGAATATTAAATATTTCAAACAGTTTTCTACTGGAGAAAATGATATCCAGCACAATGTAGAAGTTAGTCTTAACTGATCTATTATTTCTGTTTGTAGAAAGATGGAGAAAAAAACCCAATCCCTCAACATCATCATTAAAATCTTTTATAGCTATATTATATGAAAAAGCACCATTAGCTGCACACAATAAAGTAACAGACTATCAAAATGACATCAAACTCAAGCATACAGTATCTTTTATGAAAATACTATATAACTGAGATTACAGGGTAAGATAAAACTATTTCTATTAGAAAAAAATATAAATGCATGTACTGCAGGGTAATAGACTGATAGGTGAAGGCAGTGCAGTGCAGATTCATGTAGAATTTTCCAAAAATAAAAGCAGTGATGTATTGCAGTCCTGGAGCCACCAGGATCTAGGGAGTCTGCATGGTCAGTAGTTTTAACACAAGGTTAGACAGTGACCATGGCTGAGTTGGATGTGGCTGATTTCTCTCTGTGGCCCTGGGATGGTTCATGTGACCCCTTGAAGTTGCTTCGTGTCACATATTGCATCATTTTCATATTGCTGAACATGATACTTGGCATGAGGCAACAGAATGAGCTTTATCCCTCAAAACCACTTGTAACAATGAGGAAGTTCAGTACTTTTACAAAAACTTCTTGTGACAGCTGGCCACATTCAGCCTCTGCTCTGCTACCTGTAAATTGCTGAATTGGCATTAGTTAAGTTTCTTCTTTATTGTTGATGTCTTTTCTCTTGACTGCAGTGTCACTCCCCAGTCTCTCTCTGCCTTTTCCTGTCTCCCTCTTGTTTCCTGCCTGAAGAAGAGTCTCTGTTTTGTGGAGCAGACCTTGTTTCTGTTATTTGTCTGTGCAATTTCCAGCCTTGGATCTTCAGAGAGGTCTGTTAAATATTACAGTGCAAGCAGTGGCAAGGCTGTGACAAGTGGTGAGGCTATGTGGTTGAGGGTTTTTTCTCTACATGTAGAGAAGAATGGACAGAGTGAGCCAGTGGCTTTGCATTAATATGGAATCCACTGTGAAGCAGAGTTTTGCTTTGGTTTAGGACAAGTTTGGTTTGATTTTGGAAAAGGAATGTAGTGCTTTGATATGCTGAGGTAACAGTCACTGAAAGTTGTTAGTGTCCCAGCATTCACTGGATCCAGGAATCCATAGGCATATTGTTGGTGCTTGATGAGTGCAAAATATGTGGGTGTCCAAAAGTGACCAAGTCACCAACATTAGATCTGTGACAGAATTTAGACTGCTGTGTGCAAGTCTGTCTTCAAGGTTGGCTTCACATCCAGTTTAAGAAGTGTGTGTACTCAGCTATACTTTCTTTTCTCCTGTACAAGGAAATTGTATGCTAAGAAATCTTGCTCAGGAACAATGCAACAGACATTTTGGGCTGTGTTTTCTTTTGGCAAATCTGTAAGCCTAATAGAAAATACGGAGGCTGGAAAACTGCCTTTCAAAAGATTGCAAATCATATTGTTCAACATATGACTTGGGGAGATTATAAGACTAGTAAAATATGGTACCTGATAGTATAAGGTTCCCATGTATTTTAGACTGTGAGGTGGTAGGTCTAGAATGAAGCAAAATAAATTTATACGTTTATTTCTATTCTTTCTTGATGTCAGAACATCAGCTGTTAAAACAGTTGATGGGGTTCCTTGTGTGTACAGTTAAATGACCAGAACCATTTAATGTATATAACATTGGCAATAAATAAAAGGTGGTGCAACTGAGGGTGTTCAGTTAAATCAATAACAACATAAGACTGGAATATTTTTTGGTGTATCTAATCATGCTGTACCAGGCTTGTGTCACAGGGCTGTGACTTTAAAAACCCCACCACCTTTCTCCTAAGAGACTTAAGCTAAAAGACTCGATGTAATGGCATGTGCTACTGTGTCACACAATAAATGTATTATGTAGTGCGTCCAGTCATGCCGCTTAACATACTTTACTGTTTAACATTTGATGAGTGGTTTTTTTTGTGAACAGCATTTTGTTCTGTCGGTTTATTGCAGTCTTTCCAAAACACTATTGTTACAAGCATTCTGTGTTTCCAGATCTTCAGTGTGTGTGCCATGTCTTAAGTATAATACTAAGGGGGTTATTTTGCCACCACCTCAACAGGCCAGAAACCAATATGGAGTTTTAAATACATCTGTGAAATCATTGCTTGTATGCATGATATGCTCCATGAATACAAAAAGGGGTTTACAAAGGTGACAGAAAGTTGATTGCAGTATTTGGAGATACAATGGAAATAAATTAAAGGCTTAGATTTAAATTATTTCTGAGTAGTTTGCTGCAGTAGTTATTTGATGCTGCATTGGAACATGGCTTTTTCAGCCACTAACAACTGAAAATAGCCAATAGTAATTAAAATGCTAATACATATGGCATGGGTTGGTGAAATTGAGTAAATGGTTCTTGGCCTTGGGAATTTCCATACTGAGGGATAGAACAGGTCTGAAAAGAACAAAACACCATGGAAAGACTAAGAAGTATTAAATATTTATATGGTATGTATTTTCCCTAATTATTTGTATAGTATCAATTCCATACCTTTATAAATGGCTCTGGTCAATATTACAATTTTGCTTATAAGAAGTGATATCTCAGTGACCACATTTCTGTGAAAATACAACTTTGTTTTATATTGCAAGCTATGTACTGTCTGAGTGCTGAAAAGAAATACACTCTTATTATGGGTACAGATTTATATTTCATAAACATAAATAGTCTGTCTTCATGCTTTTTATCTTGCTTGATTCCAGGCATTAAACTTTCATTCAGAGGAATACGTGGTAAGGGATCCACTAGCTTTGCAGACATGAAGTCTTCACAGAAGAACCAGAATTGCCAGATCTAATTAGTATTGTGCTCCTGGTCTCACAGCAGTGTCACTGAGCTGATTACTGCCAGGCTCTTGGTTATGTAACACTGCAGTGTTATGCTCAGCATTAGTACCTGGTTCTTTTCTTCTTTGCCAGCTCTTCACTTCTCCTTTGGAAGAGGTACAGATACATTGGATGTGTCCGCATCAAGAACCTGAAAAATAAAATAAGCCACTGGGGTGAGGAGATGCCTTGTGTTTTGCCTTGGAGTCTGAGAGATTGATTACATTTGTTCCCATCTAAGTTGGCTTTGTCATCCAGCAAATATGATAAACTCAGTGCTGAGCCCATCTTCTGTGTTTGGCTGCTGCTTTCCCTGGCACTCAGCCAGCCTTGCCCTGCAGAGCTTGTGGATCACTATTGTCCTCGCTGTGGTTCCACCAAAGTCAGGGCTATTATATCAGGAGGCATTTTCTCCCAGAAAAGCAAGAAGTTTGAGGAGCTGTTGCCTCTAGCTACTCTGTACTTTGGAAAAACTGCAGTCTAGTCAGTGACTGCACAGTGATTTAAAAATATGAGATGCCTTCTATAAACCTTGTAAGTACCATTAAAGCTTCTCTTTTTCTCCAACTCAAAACAAGCTGAACTCGTGTTGTAAAACCTTCACCTGTCTCCTGGATCTACTCCCTTGGGCCAACAAGTGTCACTGGCAGAGTTTGGACAAAAAAGCTGAATATCTTAGGCCAGGATGTACTAATATATTTGTACAATGCTTGCTCTATTTTCATTTTTCAATTGTGATGCCATCCGGGGAAAACATTCTTTGGAATATGTTTTACTTGTTTTGGAACATGAGCTTTCCTTGGAATAATTCCCTTGATTGCTATTGGGATGTTTATTTTCTGAAAACAGGAAGGGAAATACCCATGTTAAACTTATGTTTCTCTGTTTCTGTCTCTAACCATGTACGTATCGTGTAAATCTCAAGTGTCCTTCCTGAAGTTGTGCAGGGTATGTTAAAAGGAAAACTTATGAAAATTTTTCCATTAGACAATCAGCTAACTGTAATTACTGTTTTCCCAAAGAAAAATTACATTTAAGACTCCAACTGATATTGCAGATAATGAATCACAAAGAAGTAGAATCTACCTTTTCGTATTTGAAATAATTAATCAGGAAAAAATATAACACCAAGTTATTTAATTTAGCAAAAAAAAAGAAGTTTCATTTTGTTTCAGAGTTTCTGGTTGGTGCCTTATAGATTTTGTTTCATAGTAATTTTTGACTGTTGTCTTCAGTTTCATTGTTCTTTCCAAATGGACATCCTAATTCCAGACATCTGTAGGTCTGACTCCAGTTTCCAGAATCTGAAAAGTGTATGTTTCATGGAAGGAAACATAGCTAGTGGGAGACAACCTCTAAAAGAAGCATCTGATAATCAGCTCAGATTCCAGCCTTCTTCTATATAACTTGCTGCTCACTTCACTAGTCTTCTTAATTGGCTCTAGATGGCCAAGAACAAACTTCCAGGCAGCAGTGACACTGTGAGGGACTAGAGCTTCTCACAAACAAGTCCAGGGGAGCTCATCTCACTCTGCCTTTTCTAAAAACATCTAAGGAGGCTGAGATTTCATTCAGTCAGAGCAGACTTAACATCTTCTTGAAACTGTTCTGAGGAGATGATGCAAGCTGAGTGATGCAGTCCTTCAAAGGACTAAAAAAAGCCCTTTACTCATAGTCTGTAATTCACTGCAAGCTGAAAAAGCCCGCCTCTTAACTTGAGCCTTATAGAAGATGAGATACGACTAGTATTTTTTTTAGATCCTGGAAGCTAGCTGGTTAAAAACGTGGAAGAGGGGATATAAATGATTGAATTTGGATAGTTATCCCTAAGGATGAAAACTTTCTATGGAATGAGCAACTTGCCATGGGGAGAAAATGGCTTTTTGTTTCATTTCAGAGTTGCCATATGCTGTCTCAGTGGAATTTGGGTTTTAATGATGAATGTGTCAGCAAGGTTTGGAAGAAAGCTTGAATGTATGAAAGAAGTGCAAATTCCAGATTGAGATGGAAAGGTATGAAAAAGAACATTGCTTTTAGAAGTCTGAGTCAATCTACCATCTGTTGATGTCCTGCCATTCTCTGTGGCAGGCATTCAAAATACCGAACATTTTTGCATAGAAAGAGGATGTGTTCCTTTAAGGACAGCTGTTTACATGAGAATGTTTGTCAGAAAATCTACTCATCCTGATTTTCTTATTAGCACTGCACTTGAGAAGTGTGTGGAAGGTGAATTACCTCCTTGACTTGCAAACAATGAATAATTCAGTGTGAGCCAGAAAGTCAGATGAATCTTCCCAAATACTTTCTGTCTGCTTCCAAAATCTCACTTTTGTCTATTTTGTAAGGACTGCTTTGATGATTTAATACTTGCAGCTCTCCCACTGAAATGATCTGTCCATCTGAAATAATTCTTCTTTTATAGTATTTACTGAAATAATATTTATTTACAGGTTTCAAAGCACATTTCAGATATGGATTGTGTGTATTTCACCAGTACTGGAAAAAAATGTGGGAGGGAGAGGGCCTTAAATTTTCCAAAAGGTCATACAGCAAAGCAGAGCAAAAGTAGGAGAAGATCTGAGATGCCCAGTCTACTGTCTGGAAGGAAAAAAAAAAGAAAAAGAGTTTGGATTACAGCCATTTGTGGTCTTTACAACACCTGGGCAATAAGAAAACTGAGATGAGAACCGTGGGTAAAAAATAAAACCCAAGAGATTAGAGCAGATAATCTGAAGCCCAAAAGATTTAGACAACGGACAGTAACCTTAAACTGTAATTAGCTGTCTGGTGTTTCCACGTGCATGATTTGGAGGCGTGGGAGAAATTACTGTGCTTGAGGCCATCTAAGCATAAAATAATAACAAAATGGTATTAAGTCATTTGTCTCTAGTATAATCCTGTACCAGTGGTCCTGCCTCTGCTCCTGTCCCTGCTTCCCCATGGCTCATTCCAGCTTTTCCCAGGTACTTCCTTATTCTGGGTAAAAGCAGCAGCAGATGGAGAAAACCTCTCTAGCATTAATAGAGATTTGAGGGAGCAGACTTCATACTCAGGAGTCTTTAAACGTTTTTTAATTTACTATTTTCATTCTTTGCTGTCCAGTGAACAACTTGCTTTTTGCATAAGCTATGCACAAGTTATTTGACTGAATGTGTTTTAGCTCATATATCTAAAATACATACGTGCAATGTTTCCCAGAAGGTAAAATCCAACAGCCCCTTGCCTTTGTGTTTTCAGGTGAAAAGCAGAAATTCGGGGAACTGTGTGTCTTTGTGCTACCTTAGCCCTGCTTTAGACTACCCTACTGACCCCAAACTTGTGATGGTCGACTGGGGAAGGTATGGTTTGTCAGAGAGTTGTATCAGTGATTTCTCAGCAATTACAGTTACATAGGTGTTACAGGTTTTTATTATAATATTTGCTCATGGAAGTTGGAGGTCTCCTGGATCTCTGCAGGTAGGAAGCTGGCATTTAGCTCCTTGCTCCCAACTGCTAGGAGCATCATCAAGACCAGGGTATCTTCATAGGTCTGATCCCATACTGCAGCACTGCCTCCAGGCCAAGGTTCTGTTATCTTTCAGTGCATTACACTCTAATGGAGATGGAAAATGAAATCATAAATAGTTTTTGTCCCCTTTGTGAAGTGATTTGAAACCTCTTTTAATATGTTTTGCTTGATTAAAACAGCAGCTGCCTGCCCAGCCTGACTAGAGAAGCTAGTGATTTTGATGAAAGACATGATGAATAATATGCTTAAGATTTATGTGGGGCTTTTTGTCAAGTCCTGAGTTAAACTGAGAGGAAACATATGAGGGGGGAATAGGAGAGAACTTCTTTTTGGTTCTGCCTTTTTTTTTTTTTTCTTGTGAAAGTTGACAACAGATCAGGTGGTTTTTTTTCTTTTCAGCCCTGTTTTCTGTAAGGACCTCAGGTTAAGTTTTTCTGAGCAATAAAGTAGCTTTCAAAGACTGTTTTCATGAGATGTCAAGAAAAAAACAAACAAAATAACCATATGCTTCCTTCATTCTTGACCAAGCCATGATCTCAGTTACATGCTCATGTAAGGTATGAGCTTATGCTTTTATCCTCTAAACGTTGCCTGCTTTGGGAATTAATATAAAGGGAAAAAAATTGCCCTGGACAGTTTTCATCACCTGTAGGGACCTGTGAAGTTTGAGTTCAGCTGGAGGGAGGCTTTGAATAGTGTTTTTCCTTGGAGAGATGGTGTTAAAAACAAGAGACAGACATTTCTCCAATTTGCAGCAGTGAAAATCAGAAGTAATCTCACTGAAATAATGAAGTGAGTGTGTATTATACTTGGGCAAGAGGAGGTGGAACCTGGGTCTTTGCACTTCTGGAGAACTAAATCTTTGCCAAGAAACTACTACCAAATGTACACTGTTCTGCCTCTGTAGCGGTTCACCTGATTTTTTTCACTGGGGTGTTCTTGAGTTAAAGTATTCCTGCCTCCTCCTTCCTGGACTGTTCCTTTGACACCATTCCCACTTTTTTTTGTTGCAGAGGTAGCTGGTGTTGGGATAGAGAATATTGTTGCATTTTAAAAAGTTGTTTCTAAGCTTGGATCTCATTTGATGAGGGAGTGGGTGACACTACCAAGAAGACACAAAGGAAATTTCTGATCCTTTTCACAGACCCCAGAGGCCTTTTCTGTGGTTTTTTTTTTTTTTTTTTTTTGTTGTTGTTGTTGTTGGTTTTTTTGGGGGTTTTTTTGTGTTGGTTTGGTTTGGTTTTTTGGGTTTTTTTTGTTCAGGTTTCCCTGTTTTGCAGAACACTTCTATTACCCTCAGTCTTATAAAATGATATTTTGAGCCAAGACTTCAGCAGTTTTATCCCTTTTGTAATTCTGCTGTATCATTGGCACTGCTTTGTTGTTCATAATTTTTCTTTGGTGATGGTCATTTGTAGGTACAGCTCACCTTGCCCTTAAAGGAAAGGCCCAGAACAAAGGACGTAATCTCTGATGTCATTGCTTTGGTGGCCGCTTGCACAGTCTATGATTCTGTCAATTAGCACTGGATGTTTTACATATCTTCAGGCCCAAGACACATGGGACTTTGTATCCTGTTTCCAGTCCAGACATCTCTTCAAATTGCCATGAAGTGAATCCTTTTGCTGTAGTAGTTTGTTTTCCCAGAACTCCCTTTTGTTGCTCTGGGAAGTTCTAGTAATCTCAAGACACTTCTTGAGTGGTTGCCGTAACACGAATAAATTCTGGCTTTTTGGAAATATGAAGAGCCTCTAAATGTGCATGCAGCAGGCACTGTTAGTGTTAATCAGAGATTCATCACTTGTCATACAAAAGAAATACAATTTAATGAGGGGAGCTTTTCTGTTAAATTTTCATTCTGTGGAAACCATAACATGAATTTGGTCTCAAAGTCTGGACACAAGGAGTGATTTCCATAGAATTTGCATGCAACATTTTTAATTGCCTGCCGTGGGAATCCTGAGCTAATTATTTTCTTCCATGATTTGCTAAAGATTTGTCTCATTGGAAATAAACTAGGAAGAGAAAGAAATATATAATGAAGATAGCAGTTTACAGGAGTCTGTGGAAATTTTCAGTAATAGACTAAACCCTAAATATGCTTTTGCTTTTTTTAGTCCTTTGTGGTACGGGCTCCTTTCAATGAGTGTGAATAGAGAAGTCCCTATTAATATTAATGCAAGTTATGTATGTGCACTGGGAGCAAAATATACCCCAAAGTCTAATTTATGCTAATAACAGAACTGAAAAGATACTTCCTCATTCCTGGCCAAAAAAAGGCAGCAATGGTTCAAAGAATTTTCAGCAGGATAATAATTTTATCACTTCATTTAAACCAGCCTCTGTTCTGACCCAGTGGGAACTAGGGAAAATTCTGGTACCAAAATCCCTGTTAGTGCACATGCAACTAGTTAATAATGAGTTTTGTAGTCTTCAGGAGCCCCTTTGCATTGCTCCAGCCAGTGGATAGATAGAGGGCCTTGTGACAAATCCGAACCACCTGGATGGCCTGGTCTCTTGAAATCAAGGCAGAGACCCTTTTACCTCTAAGATTTTTGAAAATAATTTTAATTGTGCAGATGCACTTTAGAGAGAGGCTTGGCCAGCAGTCTGTGGGACAGGCTGCTAGGAAACAGGGACAAGGATATAAAAAACCTCTCTGCTAAAGTGGGTGTTGAGAAAACCCATAAAGAATATTCAGACCACACTTCTGTGCCTTAGAATTGAAGAATGCTTTGGGTTGGAAGGGACCTTAAAGACCACCTAGTTTCAACCCCCTTGCTCTGGGCAGGGATGCCTTCCAGTAGACCAGGTTGTTCAAAGCCCCATCCAACCTGGCTTTGAACACTTTCAGGCATGGGCATGCCTTGTACTGCCCTGTCTCTGTGTTGTCACAGAGAAGAGTTTCCTCTGGGATAAACTCTGAGCATATTAATATTTGTCTCAGTTTCACAGGTTTTTCCTTCTCTGTGGGCTCTGTTACGCTTGGGCCAGCCCTGCGTGTCTCTCCCTGCATTGTTGACCCCACCACTGCACTGTGTTAGCTCTCCTGCCTACAGTTACATACTGGTTGTGATCCCTTTGCCAAATTGCTCATCATCTTCTTGTCAAGAAAAGCACTGGAGGCTTTTCCTGGGGCAATATGGGTTCAATACACTTCAATGTGGCAGTGTTCAAGCTGAGCACTGGATAGTTCAGAAGTTCAGGGGCAGTATGGAGCTGTTCTGCCACTTGATGGCAGCCAGCTGCTGGCACAAGGTGGGAAGAGTGCCCTAATATGGATTTTCCTGCCTTGGTGCTGGGCAAGCAAACTCTGCAACTGCACTCTCCAGGCTCCAAAGGTGAAACTGGAAGAGAACATTTGACAATTAAAAGACAGGATTCTGAGGTACATGTCTTGACAAGGGTCAAGAACAATCCTTTGAAAATATCAAAACAAAAACTAGTTTGGATAAAGCCAGAACAGTAGGATTCTGACTGTTTCATTCTTTTTTGTAAGCCAATCTCTTACTTCCTATTTTTTCCTTCCTTTCCTCTTATTACAGAAATTATTCTCTGGAAATGGTTCTGTTTTGATGCTTTCTGTGTGGCGGATGGCCTGTCCCTGGCAGCTAAACTCTATTAACCCAGTGCTGTACAACAGTGATACAAAAATCTCTGCTGATTTGATTGATGTGGTTTGTGATGGGGATCCATAAAGCTCTGAATCTAGGAACTGGAAAAGTGCAATTGCAACATGCATAGCTCAATCAGTATAAATCATCAGTAGCTTCATACTGGACTGGGAAAGGCATGCATGGGAGCAAGCTCCCGTGTCTTTTCAGTTCTGTGTGTTATGGTAACTGTGCTGTAAACAAATGCTCTGCTTTTGGGTGCATGAGCAAATATGTGAATGTCAGCAGCAGCGTAATTGCAATTTTCCCTCTGTCAAAAGACTGACTGGCTTCTTTTTGTGTCTGGCTTCTAGTTATGAAATTTCCTCAGATAAGATGTTGTGCAGCCCATGTAATATCCACCAGACAGCACTTTAGGAAGATCAGTGGTTTGTGATTCTTTATCTCATTTCCTCTGCAATAGCAACAGAGCTCTGAAGGTGTTACAAATGGACAAGAAAGGCTCGCTAGTATATCACTACCACTCATGTGAATATTGCAGTTTAAGTATTACAGGTTTGAAATATTAGAATAAACTTAGAATCCTTTGGTAATTGTTGCTATATCACTCTGGGCTGGCAGCTTTGTAAAAATAGCCTTTATTCTTTATTAAAGCTAAATGGACCTTCTGCAGATGTCATTTACCACCTGGTTGGGAGGTGTTGACAGCAGTGGGCAGTAATCCCTGCTAGCAACCTGTCAGCATGGTGCAGTGGGGACCTCAGTCAGAGCAGAGACCACAGGAGCAGCCGGAGGAGGAGTATGCGGTTGTCTGTGGTGTGCTCTTTTCTCTGTGCAGAGGTGCTCCCTTTCACAGCAGCCGAAACACCTCATCGAGAGGTGTTCTCCCCAGCTTCAAACTGCATCGTTTGCTCACAGAGCAGGAGAAGCAGGGAAAGGAAAAATTGTATTGAGCAATGACAGTGCAGAAGAGGTTACGAAAGAGAAGAATTATATTCTGCAGGGAACTCTCAGGGTTGCAGCCAGGAAAAAGCGATTGAAAGGCATGTGGTGCACTTTCTGAAAAACAGTTTTGAGAAAGCTTGGATTCTACATGGTGGAGCCAACCTTTACTTCACTGTCGCCTCATGGCTCCAGGTTTTGAGGACCCACAGCTAGTTTTAAAATAACTCTTTTAATTCAGACTTTCTTAAATTGATTTAGATTGGATTGATTTTCAGCTTAGTTCATGCACTGCATGTAGGAGAGCAGCAGTGACACCAGTCAGCCTGCCTTTCCTCCCAGACCTGTGATACCATTTTTATTCTGGGAAACCGCTCTTCAGCTGAGATTCTGGCAATAATTTTGTGTGAAAGTATTTCACTGCCTCTGGATTCAGTGTGGCCCAGCTGCTCCGAAGGAGCAGAGGAAGCTGAAGTAAACTTTTCCTCTAAGCTCTACAACACAAGGGAAGTCCTAAACAGCTCCTGCCATGGTTGCCATGACTGAGTGCTGTCAGTTGGTTTGGGAGTCAGCTATATAAAAATGTCTGGGTTTTTCACTCGGAAGGGGTTTAGAAATGGAGTACATGTGAAGAACAAAATAAATTACATAAAGGACAGGGCAACAGGCAGCTCTTCAATGAGTGGGACATTATGGCATATTTCCTGTAACATGGAAACAGGGTAATACATGCCAGTAATTCCATGAGAGAAAATGCATGTTATATTTTTCAAAGCAGATGTTTCAAGGTGAGTGATGAGCTATTTAGATGAAATGGGGAAGGAGGATTTAGATGAGTGGGAAGGAGGCTGTGGAGAATGAAGTGGAGGTACGATGTTATATCAAAGGTCAGAAACTGACTTTTAAGTGCAGAATCACTTTGGAGACCAGGAGGTGTATTTTCAGTATATGGTGCAGACTTAGTTTAAGGTCTCATCCTACTGACTTTAGTTTCCCTAAATTTTACCTCCACAGGTGTATTGCAAGGCACTTCTAATCTGTCCATATAGAGTACACTGAAACTTAATGTCTGTAAAGCAAATTTGCATCTTTAGAAAGGAAATACATGAAGTTAGACATGAACTGCTACAAGTGGTGCTTTATGACTCCAAATATGTTTGGGCATTAGCACAAGTATTCACACATTTACAAGAAGTCTCTTCTTTGTTAGGGTGAGTCAGGGGTACACTTCAACAAAAAGAATAACTTTACCTTTTAGTTGACTCTTCCTATACAAACCAAATTGAACAGATTTTTCTCCAAGTGGTATTTTCTCATAAACCCTACTTATCTGGAGACTTGCTTTGTGAAATAAATTAACTTAAAATCAACAGCATTAGAGGCATCTTAAGCCTGTGAGCACTCCCTTTCTCTTGGGATGTATCAGATATTCATTGCTTGTGTGGAAGCAGCAACTGTACTAATGGAATCACTAAAAAGGAGGTTATATAAAGGTGGATTGTGTAGTATATATCTCCTTATAGGGCCAGTGGGTTGTGGAGTAGGAGGGAAGTCCATTGCTGGATGACTGCCCAGGGGTATAAGAAATGGTCCAAAGTGACTTGTGATCCATCTCTCTTCTTTGTATTGCACAAGCACAGCCAAAAAGTTTGCAATCTTAAAGGTGGCCTGGGCCTGACTCCCATTTAGGCTAAAACCCTTTTATACCACAGAGATGGTGCAAATATAACTTAGGCCTACTCTGGTTATCACCTCAAAGGTTGATGGTGGCCTTTGTAATAAGTAAAAATCACTCCAAAAAAACACTCCTAGTATTGAGGAAGAAGAAGGCAAGGCTTGTTTCTTTTCCCCAAGCATAATGTTTTAAGAAAGTCATATTTGCAGTTCTTGGCAAAGGAATGTAAGAGAAAGTTTCTGCAAGTCTCAGTGTTCCTAATTTTGCAGCCAGGGAAGATCTGCAGTTGATAATGGCCTATATGCGCAAGGTCCAATTTTCTGTCACCAGGCATGCTGTTTATACCCACATGGAGGGCTGATTATTCTGATTGATTTGGAAAGGCTGATCATTTCTGTGACCCATGTAACTGGTGAGATAGCAAAGTACAAAATTTACCCACTCGCTGCTGTTAACGTGTCCCTTTGGTTTCCAGATCTGCTGGAAAGACTATGTGGTTATAGCCCAATTTCTTCCTTACAGAGATCTTTGATTTTGTAACTGAAGTGATTGTCCTGCTGTCTTGCAATAAGACATTGAATAAAATATCATTTACTTTGTCTTTTTTGGTATAATGTAGAATAAGAAGCAGTTTTTCATTCCTTTGGAAACTTCTTAAGATTTAAGAAATGCTCTTGCACTCATGCTGGCTCGTCTAAGCAGTGGAAAAAAAATTGGAAACAGATTTCTGAGAATAGCCAGCACCTGTGATAGTGTAGATCCTGATATGGCCCTCCTGCCAAACTGAAGAGAGAGCAGAGGTGGGAACCAGTTTGCTTGTTATTGAGGCAGTGCACAGAATATCAAGATATGCAGGGCTTTTTCCTCTGTCTCAGTCTTTCCCCTTAATGAATTTTATCCTAGGGCAAAAAATTTTGTCAAAGAGGGCATGATCCCATGAAAATTTCTGTTTTACCGAACTGACATTTTCCATTGTAGACCATCCATATTCAGCATTGATTTTACATTGCTGCCTGACCAGCTCACTTGCATTTTCCAGTAGAAGCTAGAGGAGCTATTGATTGCTTAGCTGAGCAGGTTGAATATGATCTGCAGTCTCTTCTTACACATTGATTCCTTGTCTCTTTACTCACTGCTTCCTGAGTGTCACTGAACTGTGAGAGGCATGCTAAATGGGCAAAAATATTGATTTCTTTCCCCCTTCTTTTATTTTTGAAAGCTCCTTATTTACCAAGAACTGAACTAATATCAGGAAAACAAAAGGTCACAAAAAAAGGCAGAGGGAAGGCAGTTCTTGTGTATTTTTAAAAAAACATATGAACTTGGTTGAAACTGGCGCCCTTTAAGTTGTGTTTCCATCAACAAAGGTGAATTGCCTGAGTGAAACCTTTGAACTGAGGCTGTTCAGCTTTGTATTTTACTATTGTCTGATTGATGATGAACTTCTGGGGTGATTTCCTAAATGGATGTACCTCTGGTGTTGTGATTTCTTGTGATTTTTGCAGAAAAGGTAATAAGCAGTCCCAGCTGTGCCAGGATTTCCTGTGGGATGCAATCAGTAAGTCTTTTGTTAGAGTTTATGGTACGGTCTTTTGTTCTTGTTTTTTTCACTGAGGAGTGTGACACTTTGCAATACCAAGTCCAGAGGGACAGATAAAAAGTTCAAGGAACAAAAGCTGGAGTCAAGTGAAAATGGGAAGACATGCCAAGATGGATCACTGGGGACAGCATAAGTGTCCAGAGAATGTAGTATCTGCTTATGATCTTTGTAAGCTTAGAAGTGTTGGGGCAGGCAAATGGGGCTGGTTACAGAAAGGGTAAAACTAGAACTGGTCCAGAACATCCAAGTGTAATTATAAAAAAAACCCCAGCAAGTCCGTGATATCCAGTGACACTGTTTCAACCAGTAACAAAACAAGAAAGTAAAAGCAAGGCAGAGGGATGGCTAAAAACAATGAAAAAGAGATCTATTTTACAGGGAACACTACTTTTCCTAGAAATCAAAGCCGTTCTCATGCTCTCTGTCTTGTAATTTTGAAAATAGCCTTTTAAAAATACATAAACCAAGAGTAATATGAGTATTTTATAGAAAGAGATGCATTTTTGCTTTAATGAAATCTTTGAAATTGAAAAAAAATGTTAATTTCTTCATCTGTCCTTTGCTTAAAAATGGTGGGGAAAGTTGTGTTGATAAACTTCCAAATTTCTAAGGACTTGTGCTCTAACAGCTGCTGCGTATGTGCTATAGGGTGAGTCCCCGTACAAAACACTCCCCAGGGATTAAGGAATACAGCTACAAGAGGCGCTTGGAGACCTTGTTATGAATAATCCTCCAGAAACACCTACGTTTAGCAACAGAGACTCGTTGCTAGGTATGGAGAGATCCACGAACGCCTTTGAAAGTCATTAGCTTGCTTGAGAGGAGCAGTTCTCATTTTATTAGTGAGTATAGGATGGTCTGTGACACTCACAAGCCACCTGATGTCCATGCCTGTGCCTTCTGGGCCACAAAACAGGCTCAGAAAGTTTGAAATCAAGCAGATGGATCCAGCTATGTCACAACAAAAGGCATTAATTTTCTGAATTGATATGTGTAATGATGATGTAATGATCATGTAATGATGCCAGGCACCCACCAAAGCCACTCTCTCAGTCCCCTTCCCAGCAGGACAGGGGAGAGAAAATATAAAGAAGGGTTCATGAGTTGAGATAAGGACTGGGAGAGGTCACTCATCAAATACCATCACAGGCAAAACAGACTGTAATTAGAGATACAAATTGAATTTATTACACTAACAAAATCTGAGCAGGATGATGAGAAGTAAAGTAGATCCTTAAAAATACCTTCCTCCCACCCCTCCCTCCTTTCCAGCTCTACCTCCTACTCCAGTGGTGCAAGGAGACAGGGAATGGGGGTTATGGTCAGTTCATCACCCGTGGTTTCTTCCACTGCTCGGGGAGAGGAGTTCTTCCCCTGCACCACGGTGGGGTCCCTCCCCCAGGAGACAGCTCTCTGTGAACTTCCAACATGAGTCCATCTCACAAGCAGCAGTTCCCTGCACACTGCTGCAATGTGAGTCCATCCCGTGGGCAACAGTCCTCTCCAAAGCATTGCAGCATGGGTCACTCTTCTATGGGGTGTAGTCCTTCAAGGACAGGCTGCTTCAGCATGGGCTCCTCTCTCCATGAGCCTCCCATGGGGTCACAGCCTCCTCTCAGCATCCACCTGCTCTGGTGTGGGTCTCCTTCACAGGCTTCAGGTGCATCTCTGCATCCCCATGGGTGTCTGTGGGCTGCAGGGGACAGCTGCTTCACCATGGGCTACACCACGGGCTGCAGAGGAATCCCAGCTCCGGTGCCTGGAGCACCTCTTGCCCCTCCTTTTCCACTGACCTTGGTGTCTGCCGAGCTGCTCCTCTCACATATTCTCACCCCACTCTTCTCTGGCAATTTCTACTGCACGATAACTTTTTTTTTCTTTCTTCTTAAATGTGTTGTTACAGAGGTGTTACCACCATTTCTAATTAGCCGAGCCTTAGGCAGTGGTATGTCCATCTTTGGAGCCACCAGGGATTGGTTCTGCTGGACATGGTGGAAGCTTCTAGCAGCTTCTCACAGAAGTCACCCTTGCAGCCCCACTGCTACCCAAACCAGGCCAATCAAAACCAATACACTGACTAGAGTTTAGCAGCCTTACCACCCCTGGTTATTGGTTCATTTATAGAAATGAGCTGTACCCATTGCCATTTAAAAATGAATCCATTTTGCTCAGTTCATCTGACTTGTACAGTTGAAGTAGATCTGTACTTTTCTTTTTGCTTCAAGGTTATTCCTTTTATTTTGTTGTGGAGAGTCACACAAAACTCTGTTACTTTTGTGGCTTTAACAAAAATGCAGAATGTGAGATGGGTGCTCGTCTCTGACTTTGTATTTCCCTGATGTATACATCTCTCTTATGATATGCAGATGGAGTCATAGTAAAATTAAATGCCTTTGTGTTTACTTAGAAATCAGAGTTGGAAAAGATATACTCAGTAACTCTGTATAGGGTTTAGGAGCAGAAGGATGTCATTCAGGGGTAACACACGTAAAAGCTGCTTTATGTACATGCTGTCCCATTCTCATTACTTTGTAAAGGGTTGGGTGTGCAGATCACTGGCGCTGTTGAACTTTTCTGTATCTCTCTTTTTTTGCCACCATGTTTCTTTCAATATGAAAAATTAATGCTGCCAACAGTCAGGACAGCTTTCCACTATCTGAATGTGGTTTATTTGATGATACCTTTGTGCATCTAGACACACTGTTCCAAACCACGTTCAAGGGGTGTTGATTTTCAGTGCAGTTTATAGGGCCTAATTCCAACCACCAGCCTGACTTCTTCAAAAATACAGGCTATCGGTTTCCACTTCTTACTTCACCCTCAGGACCAGATCTGTATTGACCGTAAGGTTTTAGAGCAAAAAGAACCATTACTTCTTTTGACTGATCAATTCACTGTTGTGTGCTTGTTTCTTTTTTTAAATAAACCCCTCAATATGCCTATTTGATGTCATCAGTTGGGACTGCCTTCTTCCTCTGGAATTTGACTCAAATTCTCCTCTTCTGAAGTTCTTGATATTTGAAAGGTTCAAGTTGTGGGTACTGTTCCACTTTTCTACGCCCACTGGTATAATTTAGTAAATCTGTCATTTATGCTTAATATAACAGAGTAATTTAACTGCAGGATCTCATCAATGCAATTAACCGTGTTCATCAAAACGAGGAGCTGATTGTCTTGGTATTCATGGGAGCAGAGATCACAGTAGAATGCTGCAGTTTCTGGCCCTCCCAGAGCAGTACTACAGTCAATTGATTATTTTCTTAATCAGTTTTGCATCAGTATCCTGCTAGTTTATTATCATCCAAGTGACTTTATGCACCATGCCTAAGTACAAGTAGAGTAAAAATCAATACCTGCAACTTTCTTTTCCTTTGGTACATGACCTTCATTCTGCTTGCAACACAGCTAGTAACTTTTTCAGGATTTAGTCCTATGCTAATAAAGTAGATCCTCAGATTCTGCTCTGTGCTTACTCTTGTATCCTAATGAAAAAGGAATGAATTAATTAAGAATGAAATAAATAAACAAAAGGCTGCTATTGTAGATAAATAAGCCTAATTTTGAGATGGTAAAATTCATGCTATTTTAGTAAGAAAATCTTGTTGCTTCACTAGGTTCTACTAAATATCATACTTTACAGGCTTGAATCATTTAGTGACTATTATCAAAAGCCTGAGTCCCATGAACGCTGCTTTTTCTGCTTCAGTTAGAGAAACAAGGATTTAAAAGATGGCATGAGGTTGCATTGTGTGTGGGATTGAGGGTTGGGTTCCAGGTCTAACGTCACACAAGCAGATGGGATTATGGATATAGGAATGTTTTCCAATACTTTTCTGCTGTCAGGCATGCAGACGTTCTCTCTTGCATGTGTTTTTGATAGCATGATGTGGTACTTAATGCATTTGTATTACTGATGTCTGGGGGAGGCCTACTCTTCTTTCAGAAGAAAACCATGAAATAGAAGCAGTTAGATGCAGTCCTGTCATTGTTGAGACGGACACAACGTGTAAAGACACACCACAACAGCTTCTGGTCAAAGAAAGGAACTTTGCTTCATTTTACAAGACCTCTTTTATAGTATTTTCTAACATTCATGTCACTCATCCATTGGCTCCCAGTTCACCACCCCACAATGCCATTGGCTACCTATAGTTAGAACAACACCTTGCAATAACACCAGCTGCAAACACTTTTAATATCTTGTTTAGAATTCCTGCTTGTTTTGATCTTGTTTTGAGCTAGAATCGCTGCCTGAGAACCGAGGCGAGCTAACAGTTCTCACTGCAAGCTAGCAGTTCCCACAATTCCCCCTTTTTGTTTTTCATCCAAAGATGTAGCATTTCTACTCTTCTGTTAAGGTTCCTCTGAACCTCAGTTCTCTGTTTTGACCTGGCGAACAGGTAATTGCTTTGGACCAGTTGGTGATAGAATACATGTATATCATCTTCTCCAGGTTAACAATTTATCTGAGCTTTGTTGTTGCATGCCATTATGTACTCAATTGTGGGTATTGCATTATGAGCAAAAATTATCAAGGTAATAGATGCATTCATTAATACAAGAGAAAAAGAACAGTATTTAAAAAAGATACACATCATCAATTGCCTAACACTTTACTATCACCCAGAGTCTTCAATTTCTAGGGAACCTCATTTCACAGGAAGGACTTGGAGAACTTTTCCTGGGCAAGGATTCCAAGTTTACCTGGAAGAGGGTCCAGCTTTCATAAGCCCAAATCAGCAAGTCAGAGTGACTTGATTACATTTTTAGTGCAGAAACACCTGGGATTGAAGGCATCCTTCCCAACCAGCCAAGGCCGGGCCTTGGCCAGAGCCTAGGCCTCAGCTGGGAGGGTTTCTCTAAGACATCCTAGAAACAAGCCTCCATTAATGTCAATTAGGAAAGTTCCTTTAAATGATACACTTCTTGCAAATAATTACACAAGTTTATGTGGAATTTTCTAAAGCAGCCAGCGTTGTCATTTGATTTTACCTAAGTAATAAATGGTACCATGAACAAGCTGCAAATAACTGCAAATAAAGGAATGCCTATGTGTAACAACAAATATCTTCTGGATAATGCCCTCCATAAAAGCTCAGTGAATTCACGTAATTACATTAACAACATATCCAGAATTGTTAATACAGTAAAAGTAACTGTTCTAAAAAGTCAAAATTATGTTTTCCACACATCTATGCATATATGACAATAAAGCAAAATGAAAGCACTAAGCATCTTGCAATTAATAATATCCATAATTTGAAATTGGTACTCATTCTTCTGTGTTACCTATAGGAAGATAAACCTGCAAAGATTGTTATGAATAGTCAGTCATCTGATTAACCAATATAGAACGTTTAGACCCATAGAATTTATGATGAAATCAAGGATCCAACAAATTGCATCTTCACATATTTGTCTTACCAATTCTCCATCATGAATATTTCAGTTGACTCCATCTTACCTCTATAGCAAAAGAACTGTAGTCTTTTTTTTTAAATTAAATGAGTATATTTCAACAGAACTTAATTTCACTCAAACTTCACGTCACTTAAATGTAACAGAAAGTAAACCTAACAGAACTTAAAGTTAACATCACTGAAACTGAACAGAAATTAATCTTCAGCACTCAACAAGTTACTTCTATCCCACAGGTGTCCTTGCATGGATTTGTATGCTGGCAAAATACACATTAACACAGGTAATTCGCACATGCATACACACAAAGGAAATAAACTTCACAGCAGCTGCAAGATCCACTGCAGGTATCAGACCTGCTTTTTTCAAAGGCACCAGGGGGCCAACTCACTCCTGGGCCACATCAGACTTGCTGACTGAAACCCCTCGGGGACTTGGATTCTTGAAAACAGCACAGAGAGGACCAATTTTTTCAAAACCAGCTGCTAAATTTCTTTAAGCATGGGGGAACAACACTTGCTCTGAAAGCCACTTGCAAAAATCCAGCTCAAAAAAAACACAACACTTTGCAGAACTGGAACTTGCCTTTTGTCACTAAAGTGCGCACTGAACTACCATGCAGCACTTTCAGCATGCGCACTTGCTCTCTCTTCATCCCATGCTGCGGGAGACTCTCTAGCAACTGCCCTCTTTCCTTTCTTCCAGGGGATATTAAAATTCAACTTCTTAATAGACCTTAAACTTAACAGAATTTAAAATTAACATTGCTTGAACTTCACTTAAACTGAACAGAATGTAGCTTCAATAGAACTCAAAATCAACAGACTTTACTTAAATTTTACTCAACTTAAAGTTAACAGGTTTGAAACTGAACAGCACTCAAATCCAACAGACTTAACCTCAATTGAATTTAGACTTTAGAGGCAACAGACCTTAAACTTAATGTCACTGAAATTTAACAGAATTTGACTTCAACAGTATTGAACACTTCATGGCACTTAACAGATAACTTAATGTGAACTATTTCACAATTGATTCATATTGAATTTGCTATAACACAGTAGTAACTGACATACAAATTGAAAATACTTAAAAGGCTATAACAACATTCCTAATATATTTGCTGCAGCACTTTCACAGTCACATGCACACAGGCATTGTTCAAGGTATAGGAAAAGAAAAGATATGTGAAAAGAAAAATTCCCTTGAACTCAGTGAGATGCCTTTGCATCTTTTGAACCTTAAATTTACTAAAATTAGATACAAGGTGATGAGTATACTCTTAAAGTTGCAGATAGAGCAGAATTTAACTCATTTTGACTCCATCATTACAAGAAAGCTAAGTAAAATTTATCATACAGCAGTTAAACATCAGTGAACAGTATGCAAGGAAACAGCTGAGTTGTAAATGAAACAGAAGCAACACAGAGCTCTAGAGGGTTAATTTCTGCAGGGTTAACTGGAAAAATTATAAAAGTGTGGCAAATACATCATGATTATACATATAAATCAGATACTTCACTGTGACCTCTCTGCCATAAGAGCAAAGAATATTAAGAACCTGGGTACTGAGCAGATAACTGGGCAAGTCTATTTTATGAGATGATATCACATTTAGTCACTTCTTTGGGCAATCAATGTGCTTAAACTATTTTGATATTAAGTTTATGTGCAATTTATAAATGTTAAGAAAGAACAAGTAGACTCGAGCCACTGAACAGCTGTACTAGTTGGAAATGCTGCCACGTGTTTTCATGGCAAAACAGTCGCCTTTAAATTGCTTTATTAAAGCTGTAGAGGTGAATGGGTAAAGCTGGCACTACACTGTCTGTTTTTACAGTAGAGAACTATGAGCTAATTATATCTGATTTCCAAATGGCTTTTGCAGATAACAAATATGGAGTTAAGCCTAACATGGGCTGTACACAGTTAATTGCTGTTAGTAACTTTGAAAATCATTCAGTGTTTTGACACCAGGCTTTAAAGGCAATTGCTGTAACTTTACATCTTGTCAGTTGATATCCACTCTACACATTCCAAAGGGGTTTACTAAATATGTCAGGGTTACGTGAATGTATGCTGAGCAAGGCTAAGACACTGAGCCTATACGTAAACCAAGATATTATACACATAAGGATAAATGATGCTCTGAAGAAATAGCCTGAAAATTTAACTTTGCTAATTTTTTATGGGATCATAATGTGCTACTTGCAATTATTTTGCACAATTTGGTTTATCTTAGGCAGCCTAGGCATCTTAAGGCCACACAGCTGCAGTCTGAGCCATTCTCTAAACACTCTGTTAGACAGGTGCCAAGTCAGCTCCACAAACTCTTAGGCTAGGTAGAAAAAAATAGATTTTACTTTGTGGGAAAACACAAATTTTACCTTGTGGTTTTAGTGTTAATCCTTTGGTTTTATCAGAGTTGGGTGACATTATAGCCTCAGTTTGAATATTATAATAAAGTTGATGTAATACACATGTAAAACTGAGCAGAACATAGAATTATTTGTTTGAATTAAGTACTTCAGGTATATTTATTAAACTTGCCAAATGAAAAACTGACTTCTCAGTACTCATACAGTAAAGGCTTAAATTTTAAAATAGTGGGTTTTCCCTTCAAGGATCTGGATTCAAAGGTACTCTGTCCTAGTGAAATCCAGAAAAAATAGAAAGTCTGTGGAATGTCTTGAGAAAAGAGAGATAATGAGAAGGGGCGGGCAGCATGGGGGAGGGAGCTGAGGCTTATCCACAATAACGGCTGTAAATAAAGCAGATAGTCATGATTCATATACCAATTCTGTAGAGTTGAGATAAAATGTATTGGGAAGGGTTAAACTGACTTGAACAATCTACATCTGGCTAAGACTCCCTGAACATCAGAGGTATACAGAACATAAAACACTTTTTAAGCTACTCAGCAACAAATCTGGCCCCCAGCCCAACTTTCTCATTAACTAAGTTGTTATCATCATCGTTAGTCCATGTATTTTGCTGCAATGCTTTCTCATTACAAAAAACTGGAAACAAATGTAAAATACAACTCAGTTTCACCAATTAAAAAGGCACTTTGAAGATACATGCACAAATCAGCCTGTGCAGGCCTGGAAAGATGCTCTGCTGGCACCTGCCTGCTCCTCCGTCGCTGAGGTGGGGAAGACGAGGTGGGGGAAGAAAAGCAGCGGCCCGTTGCTGCTTCTTCTGTGCGGCTTTCTTGCCTCCCCCGAAGATATTCCGAGATACTTTGCAGAAGTTTTAGCGGAGATGGGATGGCTCCACCAGGGTCACTGGACGTGCCGCACGGCCAGAGCTGCCCTGCCAGTTGGTCGTGGCCAGGTCAGCTTTCCAACCGAGGGGTGAGAGGCACCGGCAACAGCAGGACGAGCCCGCGACCTGGGGAGCGGGGCTCTGAGCCACCAAGCAGCCCCCAGGAGGAGGGACACCAACAGCAAGGCTTCTCCCACCAGGAAACAGAGTTCCGCAAGGAACAATAAAAGATGCTCCAACGTGGAGAATATGTTGCAATACTTTTTAAACTGCGACTCTTTGGGATGCCTCCAAGAGTTGAGTGCAGCTTTCAAGTAGGGGGGGGAGGAGGCAAAGGCGAAGCAGCCGCAGCCGGGGAGTCAGCTGCTGAGATGGTAATTGCAGACATGAGTCCTGAACCGAGCGCACTACGTCGTTAGTAATTTTGCGGCTATTTTGTCCACTTTTTGTAGCTGTCTCCCATGATCTGGCAAAAGAGACAATCTGCGGATCCACCTTCCCCGCTTTCTTTTACTGCTTTTTAAAGCGTCCTGCACCACCCTCCAAGTATTCATCAAAGATTTGGCAGTTTCATCGCCCCAGGAAGCAGCATCAAAGACAAGCTGTCACACTCCTAGATAGCTGGTCAGCAGGCGAAGGATAAACTGGCTAAACAAAATCTCTAGGAGAGGGGTAGGTCTGTTGCACATAGTCTTTTGGGGAGAGATACGACTTTTTAGCAGCGTCGTTTTCCTTAACAAAAACCTTTTGAGTCCCAGGCAGATCGGGGGCCATTCCTTTTGAACAGCACCCATCTCCTCCCCCTGGTTCCATCAGGTCATCTCCCACTGGGTCTGTTTCTGCCTTTTCTCCAGGCTGCTCTCTGTCTGCTTCCTCCTGCTCTTGTTTACAGTGCTTCAAAGTTTCAAAAAGCAAGCTCCAGACTGTCACTAAGTTGTGTGCCTCTTTGTCCCCAAGGGAGGTAGCATCCCATAGCTTATCCCCAACTGCTTTCCAGGACCTTACACTAAATGCGACACTTGCATCTGCTGGAAAATCATGGGATTTTGCCCACAGTAATATACTTCACAGTGCATTATCTGTTGTGCTGACACCAGTGCGCTTCAGCAAAGTTTTCCAAGCAGACAGCACGGTCTTTTCCTGGCTGGTTAAATTATTCCCCATATCAGGGTTGTCCCCAGTGGCTCACCTGAATCCTGAATCCCGATTCCAGGTGTCTAAAACTGTGGTCCGGAGCAAAGCAGAACTCCCACCTGCCTTCAAGCTACGCTGGGCTCCTTCTCCACGATTACATTAAAATGTATCGCCCCAGATGATTCACGGTCATCACCCAAAGCTGTTGTATCACGTCAGGATCACCAGATGTCGTTGTTGAGACAGACACGACGCGTAAAGACACATCACAACAGCTTCCGGTCAAAGAAAGGAACTTCGCTTTATTTTACAAGACCTCTTTTATAGTATTTTCTAGCATTCATTTCACACGTCCATTGGCTCTCAAATCACCACTCCACAATGTCATTGGCTACCTATAGTTAGAACAACACCTTGCAATAACACCAGCTGCAAACACTTTTAATACCTTGTTTAAAATTCCTGCTTGTTTTGATCTTGTTTTGAGCTAGAATCGCTGCCTGAGAACCGAGGCGAGCTAACAGTTCTCACTGCAAGCTAGCAGTTCCCAAAGCTAGCAGTTCCCACACAGTCCCTCTCCTGATGGAGACTAGATATGAAAGCAGAAATTTCCTTCTTGGGAAAAAGAGCGTTTTTGTAATGTAGGTATCCAACTGGCAAGAAGACTGGAATTTTCTTGAGTCAGCTGTGTGCCAGCCCTAAATGGGCACTTTTCCACTCAGATCATTGGATTTGACTTACGATTTTCCAAGTTTGTTCTTTGGGGATCTTTTTTTCTGGGGCATATGGATGTTACTTGTTCTTGGGTTCATTGCTTTCTATATATGTCTTGGTGAGGAGAAAGGCAAGTTCTTACCTTGTGCTAGTTAAGATCATGCTACAAGTAACTGAGGCAATTTGTAGCTCATGGCAGAAGCTACCAAGGCATTTTCCAAAACTTTCAACTCTTTTTTTTACAAAAATGCCTAATCTTTTCTGGATTCGATTGTACGGCTTACTGTCATTTGCAAATATGACATTTGTTTTTGTAATGAAAAATAGGTCCCAGAATTTCTGAGAGTGTTCAGTCTGTGAATGGTGACATCTTTATGCCCTTTCTCCAAGGGAAAGTTGCTTCAGAAAACTCCTACAGAGTAGCTTCAGTTCAGTGTACATTATACCTCTTTGAGGGGTGTATCTCCTTGTCTCAGGAAATTATAATGTTATATAAAAAATACATTTTTTTGTATTGTGAAGATAGAACAAATGAGATAAATGAGATGACACTGAAGAGGGAAAACAGCCTATGTTATTTCTGCAAATTGCTCCTCCTCGTCCTCCCTGTTGTCTTAAATAGAAGCCAGGGCTCCTCAGCATTGCTTTTTAATAGTAGAAATCCTTTTGTACTAAATCCTTATTCAGTGCCTTAATGTAGCAGGTCCTGCACAGCCAGCAGGCTTACGTGGGAGCACAAACGCCTGAAATATTTTTCTCTGGCATCCCTCTGAGTGAGGCTTACCTTCTGTTCCTAATTATGTTCTGTGCTGACAGCTTGGGTTTTTCAGTGGTGAGCAGAGAGGCAGGGGTGAGAGTGGGGAGGGGGGAGGCAGAGTGACAGGTGATTGCTCTGTTGTCTCCATGGCATCACTGAGCTTTATCTTAGAACTGTCAAACATTATGCTTAAACCTGTGTTTACTCTGTACAGTGACCTGGTGCCACAAAGTACACCTTATTATGAGTCCTGCTTAGTCACTGTCCTCTTACCACCTTGTTTCATGCTAGGTTTTTTCTTTACTTTGTATTTGCTCCCCTTTTAATGAACCTGCTCGAGTATTGGGAACACACATATAAATGAAAGTACCAATTCAGTATTTTACCATTTGGTGCCTTTAGGTAAGGAGTTAAAATTCATAAAAGTGTATTGTTAGAAGCATTTGACACTGCCGTTTCAGGCCATGCTGTGTCCCATCCTGCTCATTGTGAATTGGTATTCGGTTTTCAGGGTTATAATGGAGCAATATTGCTGTGAGAAAAACAGCTTTTTGCCCACATCAGTTAGATACCAGTTTCATCTCTGTCTTAGACACCTCACTGAGCACAATAATTTATGCTCCTGCTTTAATTAACTGAGACAGAAGGACACGTCCAAGAGTGACTAAACTGACCTAGGATGTGATTGAACCTTTGGATGAATTTTTCCTCTGTTGATTTTGACTGACACTATATATATATATGAGTTGCTATGACACAGCAGTGTAACTCAAATGTGTGCATTTTTAATCCAAAATGCTAAAGCCGCACATGTAGAATGGGTTTTCTGAGTTATTAGATTTATTTAATAACTGTGCATTATTTTCAAGAATATGCCTAAGTAAATGTTAGGGGTCTTACTGCCTTCTTGCCTACCTCAGCATGTACTTAGTTTATGGTTTTAAGCATTCCTCTTTGATCAAGAAGGCTAGATTTTTTTCTTTTATTTTTTTCCTTTTTTTTTTTTTAACAATTAAATGTTGTTACCCTTCATGCTATCTTGTTTCCAGGTGTTAGGCTGAAGAGTACAAAATGAGTATGCCAAAGCTGACAGCACTTTTGCAAGGTCTGTGAATATGTTAGCATATATTAGAACTCCAGTTACAACCACTGAGGGGTGTCATTTAAGAATGCTCTTTTACATGGGTACAAATAAGGTGATTATGGTCTGACATTTGAAGTTCCTGCCTCCAAAGATATTAGCATGTCTAACTTTTCTTATATTCTACAGTGCTTGCTTAAAAGTTTTGTGGTTTTGCTGTGCATAAAGAAAAGGATTTTTAAAAAAAACTGTGACAACTCATGTTTTATAACCTGTATTTTCATATCCTACTTCACCAGTGTGGTCAGTTTAGTGGTTTTTTTGCCATGTAGTTTTTCTTTCCAATATATTTATTTATCACTTATTTATTGCAAGGATAATCCATGAAAGCAGATCACTTTACAAGATATTTTTGAGAGCCTCAGGAGTATGATGAAGGCTCACAGCACCAGATTTTTTTCTCCCAGAAAATTTCTTCAGCAGGAAAAGCTATCTAATAATCTGATAATGCCCTGGAGAAAAGTCTGAAAAAGAAGTGTGGTTGAGGCCTGCATCCTCATTTTATCAACTGTCGACAGCTTAAAATCTGATGTATTTGGAATTAGTTAAATAATTTTAACTTCTATTTTGGTGGCAATGAAAAATAAAACTATGGCAAGAAGACCCATGATAATAATGATGCCTGGATGGGGGCTTGTGGGAGATAAAGAAAAGCCTTAATCCTGTTCACTTCCATTCACTCTTGCTCACCAAAAAGTTTTCTGGGAATGTCATGTCACAGGGTTGTGTGACTGACGTGTGAACACTGCGTGATCTGGGAAGTGCTCGCCTGGAGAGGCGTGTGATCAGTGGCCTCACATGGTCAGGCAGCCAATCCTGCTCAAGTGGAGAGTATGAAAAGGCTTGGTTTTTTGCAATAAAGAGATTTTCCTCAAACCAGTGAGATCGTGTCTTTGTTCCCCAATGCTACAGGGGCTCACTCTTATGCTGATTGCTTGGTGTCTAAAATATGTTCAAGCTGAGCTTTTCTCCAAGTAGGACATTCTGGGGGAGTCTCTTCCCCTCACAGCTGTTACTGTAGTCCTGGAGCTTTCTACCACTTTGTAAATGCTGACTGGGATCAGTCGCTGGTTTAGAAGTTGCAAATGAATGACACAGACACAAATAGTGTGATTTTATAACCCTTATCTCTCATGAAAACAAGTCTAAAAAAACTCTTTATGTGCGGTCAAGAATGCTGAATTAAAGATGTAAAAATTAACCCTTCCAGGTGAGGAAAGCTGTGCAACAGGAGGGCTTCAGCAGAAGGAAGCGAGGATATAGAGACATCAATGACTTTGACATCAACATGAATGATCCTTTGTTTACAAAGCAGTGGTACCTGGTAAGTTTTGAGAGAAAATCACAGTAATCATAACTAAATAATGGTCACTCGAGCCATTCTGTGCAGTTGCAATGTTTTACAACAGTTCTTTCCAAATGCACCATGAGGACTTGGGAATGGATCCAAGGCTATGTTGTGTTGTTTTTAAAAGTACCCCTTTTATATTGAGATGATCCAGCACATGTCAAGAGATAAATTTCATTTCAGTCAATAGAAGGATCCTTAGAAGGCTTGAAAGAGAGCTGACTACTGATGTTCTGTGGGCATTGCTGGTGTGCTGATGTGACCCCTAAAACTGCATATGAATCATGTATTTGAGCTGTGGCCAGGTAAAATATTGTTGTGGAATTGTAACAAAAGATTCTAGTGTATCCGCTAGCAAAAGCTGAGGTTTTTCTTTTCTTATGGAAATTTGAATATAATTTCTTTTGTCTAAAACAGAACAGCTGAAAACTGCTGAATTTTGGCTTAAGATAATGTCAAAGGAAATTAATATTTTGCTAATTTTTTTTTATGTGCTGTATTTTTATAGGGAGAAGTCATTAGGCATAAAAGAAAAACTGTATTTTACTTCAAAGTGAAATGATTTTTTTTATTTTAAATGTTGATGAAGTAATTCTGGTCTGTTTTATTGTTGCAACATATTAATGATGAAATACTCAATAAATGCAGTACTGCCCTGTTAACTTAAGAAAGGTATTTTTGCTTAAGCATAATGTTTCTTCCTTTTAATCTGTTTCTTATGTTTCATGAATCTATCCAATATGGCTGCAGGTTTTTTTTCCTAAGGCGAGAGTTTTCAAATGAATGGGGGCACATTAGCATGGATGAGATTTTATCCTTGATGAGTTGATAAACTAAAGTAAAAATTAATTCACTTATTTTCTGGTGGTTAATCAAAACGTTGCAGTGATAAAAATAACAGAAATTTAGGAAGCTGCACTAAAAAGTTCTCTGTAAAATCAAGTGATTTAATTTTTTTCCTGGATTGATTCACTGGCCTGACATGTTTAAGTAGAAAAGTCCTTCTTTGGGGTCCAAAAGATTCAATGTTTAACCAAATCTTATAAACCATAAGTAATTGAATTTTGCCAGTGTTGGGTTTTTTCAGGTTTTTGTTTTATTTGTTTTTTTTACAGCAGCATTATTCCAGTAGATAAGATTGTGTACAGGTGTGTACTCCAAAAGAAATGGGACATATTTTGTATACCAAAAATACATGCAAAGACATAAAGGAAAAACCAGTGGCTTTGGAAATATGTCAGTCATGTTAAAAAAGCTATTTTTCTTTTTTCGCTGGTGTATTAGATTAACACTGGTCAAGCAGATGGGACTCCTGGACTTGACCTTAATGTAGCTGAAGCATGGGAGCTGGGATACACAGGGAAAGGAGTAACCATAGGGATTATGGATGATGGTAAGTGAAGACTGAATGCTAATTTAATACTTTTAAGTAGACTTTTTTTATGTAATTGAAATAAAAAAAAAATATTAAAAAGTAATAATTGATTGCTTATAGTGGTGAGACTAGCAGCCTCCTAGTGGTGAGACTAGCAGCCTCCATAAATACTTTGAGATTTTCAGGGAAAATATGATGCAAAGATAGGGGTACTGAAGCATGGATATCCAAGTATTAAAAGTAGTTTGCAGTTATCACTCAGATATCTACGAGGACACACTGTAATGGCCGTTAAATCTAAGGAAAAACTTCCCTTGACTTCTGTAGGCAGTGACTGGGGAATGTAATTGCTGTGCAAAATGTACTTAAGAAAACATGTTTTGGATTACATTCTTTTCAAAGTCATACTTGACAGCTGAAATAATTAAACACTTTTATGCTGAATGTCAATAAGGATTTGCATATTAGATATATTAATATTTTGAGACTAAGTTCAGGACAGATGAAGATAAAATGTACAGTTGAATTTACAGCTGTTCTACTTATGCATTCTTGCTGAAGTACAGGAATTCCATGCAGTCTCTCAACGCTCTTCTTTGGAATAAATTTTGAATATTTTCCTTTAATAGGGGCTGAATAGTATTAAAAAGAATCCACATACGTTTTCTAGGGTCAGCTGGGATCTGGCCTCACTTATTTCTGTTCCTCACTCGTTTACTCCTATGGCAAGGTCTTTGTGGAAGTAAGAAAGTAAGAAAACTCAGACACCTGGATTTTAGGAAGAAATTCTTTGCTGTGGGAGTGGTGAGATAGTGTAACAGTTTGCCAAGGGAGGTTGTGGCACTGCTCAAAGCCAGGTTGGATAAGGCCTTGAATATCCTGATCTGTGTATTGATAAAAGATCAATCTTGTCTGAGAGATGATCTCTTGTGTCACAATTTCACTGATCTCACAGAGGCAGGACTTAGCTTTCAGATTAGCAAGGCATAACTGTAATGGGATGTGATGTGATGTGATGGCAAACTATTTGAGCTTTGGATCAATAAAATGGATGGTCCATCAGATACAGCTTTTAGCAAAAGGAGTAATTTGCCATTTAATTTGTTTCCAGTGACCCTAGAAAAGGGGGCCTGAATAACAGGATTCTTCACTGAGATTTTTATTGTCTGTCTACCATTTGGATCAGTAACAAGGCTTACCCCCTTAATGCAAATCTAGTGCTGACCCTACAAAATGAGAGGTAATTTTTTCATCAGCTTAACTGTGATGATATGGCATTCTCCTTGCAAATAAAATAGAGCATATGATGAAGAGGTGGTTGGAAAAACATGTAACATGAGATTGGTGGCCATTTCTTTGTATGTTTTAACTGGCTATGTAATAGGTTACTTTATCCTATCTGAGTGTAGATCTGCTACCTCTCTTACACTATCTGCTGAGATTTGTACTTTTGCCATGTGTAGAAAGATGCCATGCAATCAAATGAGTATATTACATACCAGTCCTCTCTTAGAATTTTTAGCATGCTACCAAAATGTGTAGCACATGGACAGATATTTGCTAAAATGGTTTAATCCAATATTAAAAGTTCCCTTTTGTGCATATAATCTGAAATGTTTGCCTTAGTGATCACCCCAAGTCTACTCTAGATAATTTTCTACTTAGTTTACAATTATCAGTGGTTAAAAATACTCATTTTTCTATCCTGTACTGATCCAGTGCTTACCAATTTTGTTAGTTTTGGTATGCTTTGAGATGACAAAACTCATTCAAAGATAAATTGTGATTTAAACTAATCTTAATAAGTAAATATGATCTAGTCTACAAAACAGGTCAGTAAACTTTGCCATTCAGCTCACTTTTTCAAGTGGCATCTGGATTTTGACATAAATGATTGAAAAATCCACATTTAAAAACTGGAATCTCACTTCAGTCAGTTGCATTATTTGCCATTATTATTTTCCTATGGCTGTAAATGAATCTTGTTCTGTGATCATTAGAAAATCCTTTTCAAAACTCTTAACCTTTGGTTTCTTGTTCTGTCATTGTCTTATTGCAGGAATTGATTATCTGCATCCAGATCTTGCATCAAACTACGTAAGTACATGCTGACCTTTTCTGCAAAATGTGGTCTAGCAAAAACTGGGCCAAGTAAAACCACCACACTCTGCTAGGAAATTTTAAATAGGGAGTAGAACAGAAGTACAGCAGGACTCCTGATCTTAGTGATGATACATTTCCCATTGAAAGAAACAGACTGAAAATGGGACTGCCTGTGCAAGGAATGGAAATGTGACAAGGCTCTTTGTGGAGGAATGACAGTCCCGTGTCACATGAAATAAGCTGCAGCTTGCAATATTGGACTTAGGACAGAAACGAGTAACCTGTGAATTGGCTCTAAGCCCTGCTATTAAGATGCAGAATGCCCCTGTCACTTGGAGTGCCATGGAGCTGTGGGCTGTGGCAAGGTGTGTATTACCACTTGAAACCTCCAAGAGCAGTTTAATTCCTTTATAACAGGTGTTTTGATCCAGTGCTTCACAGCATATGCAGGGCAGATTGTGTATTCTCAGCACATGCTATGCCAATTGATTGTCCCTCAAACCTACTTCAGGATTCAGACCTTTGGACTAGAGGGTTTTTGCAGTGATTGAAGGGGCACAGACTTCACAGGGTGGTGGTGAGCAAAGACGTTTATTGCGCAGTGATAATTCCTTATATACTACAACTCAAATGGGAAGTAACTCTACACTACAAAGTGCTCCTAGTAACTGTTGTGTTTCACAACTTCACCTTTCATGGTAACAGGTAAACAATACCTATTAAGGTCACAAACAGTGATTCTCACTTCTAACAGGTCCAGCAGCTCACTGACCCACAATGCAGTTCACAGACCCATAGTGCCACTGTCCCTGTGACCAGGATGTTTTAACTAATCCCAGGGCTTCTTCTGGACTGGAGACAGAAGCTCACTTTGGCTTTCAAGGCCTGCTGCCCTGCTACTCATATCCTGTAACCCCACAGGTTTTTGTATTTCTTCTCTCTTTCAGTCTCTCTCCAGCCCTCCATTAACATTAATATTCTTATCTCCTTCCTGAGGGAAGCCCAGGCTACGTCAGCTGAGCAATGTGGTTTAGTTTGCCATTGCAATTAAATGAAAAAAGAAACAAAGACAGCTGGAGATTTTGGAAAAAATATGAGCCATTTGGATAGAACAGCTCCAAGATAAGAAAGACATTATTTTTACATACTTGCAGTTTGGAAAATAATAACACACAGGATGAAAACCTATTTGTATTGCTAGTAGCAAAGCGCATTCGGTAGATACTAAATGGATATAGGACATGTTTGCTTTGCAGAAGGAATTTGGGAAACAGCTGACCACAGGAGCCAGTTTCACTCCTTATGACCTGGCTTAATAACTTGATAGCAGCTCATTAAACCCTATGCCCTGACTGCAGAATTCTCTCCCAAGAGAAATAACTCAGTAGGATGTTCCCATAAATTGACAGAAATAAAGAAGTTTGTTAAAGGTAGCTTTTTTCTTTGTAGGAACTGTGCTCTGTGTATATTCTAGCATGTCATGGGGGCAAAGCTCATGCTCTAGACTCACTTACCAGCAGCAGGTGTGGACAAAGTATGTGGGAATAGTCTGTTTCTAAAAGTCATGTTTCAAATGAACAAGCAAAAAGTCTGTACAACATACCTGGTGTAACAGTTTTCTTGTTAATAGTGAATCTAGGATCATGCCTAGAAACCAAAATTAGATTTTGCTGTAATAGTGTTTTCTCTTTTCATTCCAAAGTATTTTCTGTTTGATGGATAAATATTTGTCAGGCTTAGCAGAAATACATTGGTTTGAGTGGCAATAGTGAGTATTCTGGAAATTAATGGAAAATGACACAGAGAATGACAATGCACAGACATGATAGTAGAAATCCTGAAATAATGGAGCTGGAGAGAAATCTAAAAGTTGAGAAAAAAGATATTGGGATGAAAATTGGAAATAAAAGCTGTCTGGGCATGGGAGCAGCAAACCTTTAATGGCAGTCATGGAAGACTTGTGAGGAGATTGACCTTGAAACAAGAATCTGAAAAGATTCATGTAGGAATGACTTTGTCCAAGTGAGGAGAGGTTCTGTAGCGGAGCAGTGGTCAGGCTGTGGAAGGTCAAGAGAAGACTAGCTGGCTAATACAAAAAGCAGAAGCAAATGACTGGTTGGTAAGACATTCATTAAAGGAGCAGCAGAAACCCCATCTGAAAGATCATAGTCTTGAAGGAGATAACACCTCCATGCTTTAATACTGAAATACAGAAATAGGACTTATCACAATGAGGTCTTTGGTCCTAGGCTGTCACAGTGCTGTGTCTGAGACATGGCTAGTTAAGGACAAGGTTGACTCCTTCTCCTGCTGCTAAACCCTGGCATCACCTCCCTTGCTCAATGTATTGGGTCTGACTGAGGTAAAGCCCGCAGCCCTCCTAGTGCTGTTCCTTGCATTAGTAGCTGGAAGGGTGCTGATAACAGAGCAGTGTTTTGGCTACTGCTGAGCAGTGCTGTCCCTCTGACATTCCTTCCCCCATCAAAGTGGAGTGGGCAAGATCCTGGGAGGGGACACAACCAGGCCGGCTGGCCCAAATCAACCAAAGGGATATTCCACAAATCAGCCAAAGGGATATTCCATGGCATATGATGTCAGCTCAGATATATAAGCTAGGAGAGAGAGGAGCGGGGGCGGCATTCATGAGTTTTCAATGTTTGCCTTCTGGAGCAGCTGTCATGTGTGCTGCAGCCCTGCCACCTGAGAAGTGCTCAAACATCGCTGCTAATGGGAAGCGCGTGCAATCTCTGCTTATTCCTTTTCTTTTACTGTAATAAAACTACTTTATCTCACCCTGCTGGCTGTTCTCCATCTTATTATCTCCCCTGTCCCGAAGGGAAAGGGAGTGATAGAGCAACTTAGTGAGCACCCAGCACCCACCCAGGGTCAACCTGCTACACCCAACCACAGCAGAGTGGATGCAGGGTCTGGTTCACCTGCACTTTGCCTCTCCCTACGAGGCTGCACAGGCCTCCTTGGATCCCAGGAGTTCCTGCTCTGGTAGCATCTGCTGTCTCTCAGAGGCCACGGGGCCTTTTTCCCAGTAGGTAGTAATTTGGGCATGAACTAAAGATGAGGACAAATTCAGCTGAAGGAATGATCAGTTTAGATGTAAAAATGCGGTGAAATGAGTCTCTTAAGGACTGAGTTGTTAACTCGCTGCAGGCTGGCATAGCAATTATAGTCATCTTTGTACAACTCCCGTACCACATTCTTGGTATTTCACTACATCTGCACTTTGGGTTCTATTGTTTATTTTTAGGAAATAAAAAGCTTCTCAATTGTATTGAAGCCTGCGTACCCTGGCAGGGTCTGTACATCTTGCTTGGAACACTGGGCACAATTAGAAAGTGGGGGGTTTGGCAGTTGAACATTTTCAAGCATAAAACCTTGGCATTGGTTCCTCAGTTTAATTTGGGTTTTATGATTTTGACTTTCTGGTTTTCTTGCTTGAATAGTTTAATGGGGGTGAGCACTTAGATAAAATGCAGGGTCAGGGTAGAGAAATATCTTTCTAAAGAAGAAAATTATTTTCTCCTAAAATGGCTGAACTTTGACCTATCATATGGAGTGCGCTTCTGTCCGTATTTTTCTTTGTAGTTTTTGAGATTTACTGCTTGAATCGTCCATTTCTGGTTTTAATGCTCTTTATATACATGGAAAAACACGTGCCTGTTCACAGTGTGGCTGGGCTGCTCTCCCAGGATTGCCTCCTGGCTTGCTGCAGTGTAGCTACTTGCTTTTCTGGGATCAGGGGATTATGGCAAAGCTGGAATTTTCCATTCTACACTGTGAATGCAGAGAGACTCATTGTCAAATTATCTATATTATCTTCCAAGCCTTGGAAACCCTGCAGGAAACCTTGAGGAAACCTTGGAAACCTTCAGGAAGTTATTTTTTTCACGACAAAGAGAGCCCTTCATTATGAACTGATAATTAAAAAGCTGGGGCCTAATGTACACCTAATGGTTTGCTTTCAAATCAGAGTGTACATATAAACCCAGCAATTTTCAGGACTGTCTTGTCCAAGATACAGCATATGAGTGAGAAAGTGAAGTCAAGTTACAGGGGCTGCATCTGAGATATGTCTAATAAAAATGGAAAATCACAGCTGTTGGGGATGGACACAGGAAACTGTTTTAAAGAAAAACTAAGAGAGCAAATGGAGATTTGTTGTGTCATGAACAGAAACGTAAGCTGAGCTCTCTCTTGTATCAGTTTTTTACTGTGGTATTTAATCCTTGGCCGCTGTCTGCTGGTGAAGGTCAGTGTAGCACCATTTTGCTACTTAGAGCAGTGGGGAGCTGATCATCATATGTGGGTTTGTCCCTGATTAGCAGTAGTGAGGAAAACCAGGATCTCACCAAGAGACTTGGGCCAGGAGTAAAAAATTGCTTATTTCAATGTCTGAACTCTGCCTGAAGCTGAAAGCTTGTTTCAAAGATCCTAGGGGGAAAGAGAGAACAAGGCAAACACTAGAGAAACTGGAGGTGACTATGTGAGTAGTGAACATTTTCACAAAGTATTGATACATGGAGAATGAGAATCAATCAGCAATTCTTAATAATAGATAGTAATTTAAAAGATTTTGAATTCTGATGTATTGCACAGATGTTAACAAGTGCAAGCAAGCACCAGCCTGAGCAGTGCTTCATTACTGGCCTTTCCCAAACCTCCTGTCTTTTCTTCTCTGTACCATGAGTCCTTACGGTGCAGACTTACTTGCCCAGGTCCTTGCCGGCTGTCACTCAAGCTGTACACAGGAAAGGCCCTATGTAAGGAATGAGGGAAGACTTTCTGGATTTACCTCAGGGTTAGTCAAACTTTTCTGTCATCTACCATTTCTCATTGAGATGTGAACAGCAGATGGTCTTACCTGTCTTCTCTTTTCACTTTGTCAGTGTAGCCATTTTGCTGGTCTTAGAATTATGAGCCAGACATGGTTAAGGGATAAAAGGGTTTTATACCTCAGTGTTTTAATAGGATCCTAGGTGCACAGCTCTTCAAGGTGGAACACATCGAGATGCACACACTGTATAATGTGTATACAATTTTTATAGACCTTGCAAATTAGCATATCTGACAAGGATCCCCCAATAAGAAGCTTAATAAAATGGTGTGATATCCCCCTGCTCTAAAGAATTCCCCCCCAGATGAGGCTTGAACTCATTTTACAAAATATTTTCCAGAGAGAAGGTTTCAACCAAGTTTGAAACCTCAGTTTCTTAAGATAGCATAGGGCTCACTGGCCTCTTACTGAGGAGGTTTGGACTTCCTGCCTTGCAGAACCTTGTAACTAAGCTAGAATATCAGACTACAGAAATTACAAGTATGTAGGCTAAGGACACAGAGAATATATAAAAGGTATAAAAAATATATAAAAGGGTATATAAAATATATAAAAGGGTAAAATAAAAAAAAAAAGCAAAAATCATCAGGCATTGTGAGCATCTCCAAACACAAAGTAGTCTTTCTCTCATAATTTTTGGTAACTTGTCTCCAGCCAATACCATAATGACTCCCCCTGCCTTGCTGAGAGGCAAGTGGGAGAATATTTTTGGAATAATTATCTTATCACATAAGCGGTGAAGCAGGGAAATGTTCCACTTCTGTTCTGAGCTGCATTTGCTATTGTTAGCTGGAGGAACAAAACCATCATTGAATAATCTTTACAGCCACAAAAGAAATAAGAAAGAGTACAGGCAATATATTTTGTATTGCAATATGTGCAGCAAAGCATGAAGGATCTTCTTACGTTTAGAAAGTCTGTTTTTCCTTCATTAGAATGAATTTCTGAGTATGCTTTGGCCTCTCTGCACACCACAGAAAGGACCAGCAAACTGTTCTGGCAGCCATAAGCCCAATCGCAATGATTTACCAGTATAAACCATCAGTATCTCCACTAAAATCTCTGGGGCCTAGTTGTGGGATTTTGTAGAGTTGACAAAGCTCCACTGAAATTTACTGAACCACACTACTTTGGCCCTGGTGACGCGCCACTGCCCCACCCCAAAATCCCAGCTGATTTTTTGCTTGAGTCCAGTAAAGTCCACATATAACTAGTGGGGAGAAAAATATACCCTTCCTTCCAAGTGCAAAATTTGTTTGAAACACTCTGAAGATGTTGAAAAGCTCCCAGTGTCTCTGCACTGACCTTGGTATCAACCCAGGGAATCCTCAGGGATTGTAAGGCCGAACCATAGCAGAGTGAGGTTCAGCCTGGTGTCAGGGAATGGTTTCAGGCAGCTTTATGAGATCCGATTCCCATGGCATGATTTTCAAAAGACCCTAACACAGTTACACTGCTATTTCCTCCTGCATTTCAAATGGTTATTGAGCACATGCACTAGACACTTAATTTCAATAAACCTTTGCTGCTAATACATCAAAGGTATTTTATGGGCAAATTCTGTGTGCTGACCATCATTGCTAGCACCTATATTTAATTGTAATGTTAAAAAAGCATTTATTACCAAAAAATAAAGAACAGAATAAACTTTTTTCAGCACATCACTGATTAGATTTGAGCTCAGTTGGTTGCCTTTGTGTTTTTTGGTGTTACTTTGTAGTTGGGTTCTTGCTAATAGGTTTTCTAAAATAAACGCTAGCATAAAAGCTAAAAATTACCAATCAAACCCTGGGGTAAATTCACAATACATCCTTCTGCTAGCACTGAAAATTTAGTAAGAACACTGATGGATGGAGGGTATTGATGAAATTTCTCCCACAATCTGCTTCAAGAAATTGCTGAGACAGAATGAAGCCTCTCTTTTGCCAGGATGGAAGGATGGATCAAGTGTTTAAATGCCAGGCTGACTGATGCCTTAGCAACCAAAACTGATGGCCTTCTGTTGGGCTGTTTATGCTGCTCAGGTGGCTTCTGGCAGCTCAGGGGCTGGTTTTAGCATTTAGAATATGATTGTTCAGGACATGCGTGACAATGAACTTTCACTGGCAAAAATTAGAAGTTACTGGGAAGAGAATGAAGTTCTCTCTTTCAGACTTGGCTATTTTTTGTCTTATTCTGTGCAGGATAAGCTTCTGGGTTCATTTCTCTGTTCTGTGCAATCTGGTTTGGTTTTTTTTCTCAGAACATATTAATGGCTGAAAAAGAGATGATGCCTTCTCTGATCATACCAGCCCAGTATATAATAAGGTTGTCAGTGTATGTGGAAGGGTGTCCTGAATTAGTCACATACAGAAAATGCTTCAAATCTTGGAAAACATGATGGGCTCTTACAAACAGTCCATCCCTGCTCCCTACAGTAACTGTTTTTAAAGGTACATGTCATTGGTGCTTGGGTATTAAAGTCTAAATAAGATGGCTGTACAGTTCCTCTGCTCTGTACCTTATTGCTGCTTAACATGAGCACTGCTGGTGGGGTAGAGAAGCCTGTGTAAAGGAGATGTCAGGGTCTTCCTACTTAAGGAAAGATAAAAACTGTCTGTAATGCTAGATGTTATCACAACCTTTTAGCTTTCAATTCAATTGAAAAGATGGAACAGCAAAAAGAACTTGAAGACTGTTTCTCCTCTGGATTATTTCATATGGCCAGAGAGAACAGAAAGAGGCCTTTTCTGCAAAGGAGGCTGTGACTTGTGAGGGAGGTGTGATTGCCCTAAGGAGAGATGATTTGTGTCACAGAGATGTGTTTACAGCTGCAAACTGGATTTCTTCCACTGAAGGTTGTTCTGTGGGTGGCTTTGCTAAAGCCCATTTTAGAGAGATCAGGATCCTGAAAGCTTGGGAAGACCTGGGGCTCGGTGCTAAGCACCATCCATGCAGCTGGAGGGGGCATGGCTCCACTGAAGTTGGCCTCTCCAGGGGGATGCACTGGTTTATACTTGCTATAAAATAGCCACAAAACACAGTTCCTTTGGAATAAAAAGATCCTCACATATTGTAGTTGTGTTTCCCCAAGATTATTTTCAGATCAATGAACGAACACTGCAAAATGTTTCCAGCTTTATTCCATATTAGAACCACCTGAAAGGGATAATTTTCAAGTTAAATGCCTGCCTGGTGTGCAAGCAATGTGAGGTGGTGCCAAAGGTACTTTGCAAGCTAACGACCACTCATTGTCCTCAGAGTTTCTTTTTTTCTACAAGCAATGCATTTAATTAATCAGTTGCACACTGAGAAAGTGCAAGGTGGCTAATCGCTTTAATCATAAAACATTATTATTAATTTTCACTTAAGGCATCATCTGTGGAAAGTAAATTAAGATTGTTGAAATAAGAAATGCACAGGGATGAAAGAGCAGATGACATTTCTGCATCAGTTCTGGCTGGTGCTTTAGAAATTGGCTTGTGCCTCTCTCCAGGGTTTCTCCAAGTAAGCCTTTTTGAAATATTTTCTTCTTTTATTTGGGCAATAAAAGTAGAAGAAAGATGTTAGTTCTCACTCCTCTCTGTGAAGGGAACTGGCACTGTTTTGTTTTGTTTTGTTTTGTTTTGTTTTGTTAATTACTTGCCTTTCTGCTGATCAATTAGCTTTTGGAACTGGCCAGAAATTTTCCATTAGAAGAAATTTTTGTTAGGAAAGGTGAGTGGTTTATAAAATTAAAATGTCCACAGGAAAGAAATATTTTTATTTTGGATCAGTGCAACCTAATGTTAAATATTTGACATCCAGAATGTGCTGAATTAAAACAGAAGCAACAAAATCTCACTCTGGTGCATGGTGCACTTGGGAGAAGAGGGTCAGACACATGGTCCCTTGGAGGCAGTGAACATCATGTAATTTTAAAACCAAGTTCAACAAATTGAAGAAAAGAGCTTCCCTTTCCCCAAGATGAAAATAACACATTTTGTGTTGAAAATGGCCCAAACAATTTTTAAAGATTTTTCTATTTGAATGCCTTTGTTTTCTGTTTCTCAGAGAATAGTTATTTTAGCTACTCATACTGTTTTAGACCCTAAACCGTGTGGAAATTCCTGAATATTCATCAGCATTTAAATGCAACTTCATTAAAAATCATGCTGTAGTTATGTTTTAGTTACCAAGGTATCACCAGGGAACTCTGAATTAGATGGTGCATGTGGAGAACACTATTCCCTCACAAAGCTTCATCAAAATTCATTGGGGTTTAGGGAGAGTTTTTTGGGCCCAGTGATGATTTTGGCAGGGAGAGTCACAAACCCACTCTTAAATACTGGACATGAAACTGGTTTTAAAAGGAGAGTTTTGGCCAAGCCCTCTGGATAAGCCTGTCTTGCAGAGCAAAGAGGGTAGGAGAGCTGTCATTCTCAAGGAGTGCCCTTTCTTCTGTGAAATCAAAATGACCTAATACAGTGGATAAAGCTACAGATGATCTCCAATACTTTAAACACCTCTCCTTCACTCTACCTGTAAATTAATTTGGTTAATATGAGATTAATTCCATCTTTTCTCTCCTGGCATTTCATCTTGGCATGGTTGTTTGCTTTGCATTGTTTGATTTTAATTGTATCCATTTATGTTCTCCATATTAATATTTTATTTCTCAGTAGCTATGTAGGTGACTAAGATATTTTTAGGCACCTGCCCTATTTCAGATAGCTTTGATTTAAATATAATGTCCTTAATTTCTATTTCATTCCCAATAGAAGCAATACACATAATGAACATCTCTTACCGGGGAACGGAATAGCAGTGCACAATGTCTAATAAAATGCTGGCCACATTGAACTCACTGGTAGTTTTTGTGTTGAAATCAGAAATTTGACAGATCATATAAACAGCAGGTTTTTAATGTTTGTTCTACTGTGTATTGCTTTTTTTTTAAGCATTACAGTAAGAGGCATAGACTTCAACAGAGCAAATGATGATACCAGGGGCTGTGGAAACATGGCTGCCTGGGATAACACGTTTTGCTGTGGAACAGGAGCTTGCATCTGATGAAACTTTGGCTACTTTCAGTGCTGTGTAGCTGTATAGCTTGGTGAAACTTAAATAGATATGGTAGTGAATACCTCAGTCACACATTCCCTGTGCTGTCTTTACTTGTAAGCATTGATGTAGATTGGGGATTGTTGGAAATGTTTTTCAGGCAAATTGTGTTTTGAATTTTGTTAACCGAGGTGAATCTCTCTTTGAATGTGTACAAAGGTGAACACAAATACTGGACTGTGTTCAAGGACTTAGTAATTTCAATGCTAGCACATTTTTTAGAATTTCTTCTTGTGACAAACTAAATCACTTTAATTCAGTGGCACTTAACTTATTTGCAGGATTAGTCAACTGTGATACCATGTCTGACAAATGTAGTTGTGAATCTTTCTGTCAGTCATCTGATGATGTATAGGACACTTCTTAAATTTAAACATCCAGTAAATTACTGTGAAAACATTAGCTGTGATCAAATATACTGCTCTTTAACAGAAGAATCTGGAATGATCATGTACTATTTAAATACTTGAAAAATTTAGTATTTGTGGATTTACATGAGTACATGCTGAATACCGCCTTCTTACTCTGTAATTTTGGATTTAGCTGATTCCATATGGAAAAAGCAATGCAAACTTTTTAATTAATGCCAAAGCATATAAATTGGTACATTAAAATCCCTGAGAGCCCAGCATGTCTTGACAGGTATGAGTCACATTATTAATTCTCCCCTGGGGTGCTCATAAAATATGCTAATGAGGTCAGTGTGCAACTGGAATAAAGCACAATAGGTCTTCAAGATCTTTTAATTCTATGGCTTGTAAATCAACTTGTGTTTGCTTTTTGTGACAGAAAAAAATGTAGGTAATACTTTGCATTGTGGTTTTCGAGTCTCTTTTCTGAAATTTTCACCTCCTTTAGCTTCACCTACAATGTCACTTTTATGTGTTCAATCATCTTCCACGATCATGCAATTAAGGTGAAACACCAGCTGTGTGGTTGTTAGCAGTTCTCTTTTCTTCTCAGCTGAGAAGCTTTTCATAAGAAGGAAAATACCCAACCAGTTTTCTGTCTTGTCTGCTCTCACTTTCAGTTCCTCTGCATCACCAAACTAGCTTTCCCTGTCCTTCCCTCTCCATAACCCACATGGACCAGATATCTCTCTTGTAGGTCAACCCCCAAACCACCTAAGCCACTTTGATATCCCTCTTCACAAAGCCACAGTTTGGCTGTTCTGTAACAATAGACTGGTATAACCTCCATCTTTAACAACCTGCCATGTTTGTTTCCTGAGTGCCATTGCAACCACGAGTCCAATATTCCTGCCCTTTGCTGTGAGCATTGCTGATAACTGGTCAGTTTTTATGGATTCTGCCGTGTGGGTGCCAGTGCCTGCTAAGCATGTGCCACCACCAGGAAGAGTTACCAGCATGAGTGACCACTCTTTGCGAGACCATGTTATGCTAAATAACTGGACTTGAAGGACTGCTGAGTTTGCCAGCTCTGAGCTGCAGATTTTCTTACACTGATGGAAGAAATTCTGTCTTATCCCCCACGTGCTGCTTAAGAGACCTTGATCCTGGGTGTGATCTGGATCTTGCTTTGGTTGATGAGGAGAGTCCATGGCAGATTTTGCTAGATGTTGGGCTCATTGGCAGGAGCAAGACAGTTTAGCTCCCCTTCCATTCCTGCTCATCGCTCCAAGATGCTCTAGGTGCTGGCTGCCATCAAAACAAAGGTTGAAAACACAACCTTTACTGCAGCTCAGTGCCCAACAAGCACATATTTGATGTACTGACAGACTTGCCAGCTGTTTCTTACAGGGACATAACTAACAATAATGAACTTGGACCTCATTTCTCTGCTGCCAGCTTTATACCTCTATTACTCTCTCAACTTCAGTACTTCCTACTAATGGATAATCAAAGTAAAATGAACAATGAAAAATGAAAGGGAAAAAAAAATCCATGTCTTAGTGTCTTGGTTTGAAAGACAAGTGTCTGCTAAGGAAGGTGGGAACCTCCCTTAGAATAGAGAATACGACCCCTCTTCCCTCTGAGTTATTATAACTTTGGAATCAAGGGCTTTCAGGCAAAGATATGGGAAAAGAATAACAGTTCTGAATTAGTATCTATAACGAGACAAACAAACAACAAGAACTGTAGCAACAACAAACAGAACCAGAAACCCCCTGGCAGCTTTCTCTGGGCTGCCGGGCGCCCTTCCCTTTGGTGCAGTTCCGCTCACAGTCGGCAGGGGCGCTGTCGGGCTCCCTGCTGGGCAGGGCGGGTGCGATGACTCCCGCTCAGCTGCAGGGGGCGCTGTGGGGCGGGGTCGGCTCTGTCCCACGCGGGCAATGGCGGCTGGGCTGGGCAGCGGGGCGGGTGCGGGAGGCTCAGAGCCGCGAACTGGAACAGCGGGGCTGGCCGGGCCAGCGAGCAAAAGGTGGCAGAAACTCTGCAGCTGTGGCAGAAAACCACTGCATTCTGGCAGGTGGGGACCCGGGGACCTCCGGAGAGGGGAAGTTATGCCTGAGGAAAAGGACACTAAAGTTCATCAGCTGTTTACTCAGGTGTAATAATTCCTTTTCCCCTTTCCCCTTCCCTTGTGCCTTACCAGGCACCCTGCATGTTTTGTTAAATAAATAGGTTTTTTTTCACTTTCATCCAAGAAATCCTGTTGTCATGGGGGGAGGGAGTGTCAGAAACCTTTGCTTTGGGGGAGGCGTTTATTCAGAGCGTTTTCCACCTAGAAAATTTGTCTCTAACTCAAGACAGTGACATTGTTGTGCTAAGTGATATGTAGAGGGGATCATCAGTTACTTGACAAAGAAATCTGTTTAATACAGAAAAAGAATACAATGTGATGTGACCTCAGCAAAGCTATTTTTCTTCTTAACTGTAACTTTAAAAATAATGCTACCTTAATGATGATAAATACAAATGTTAAAATGAGGCTCCATGGTTTTTCAGCTGCATTTTTTGTTTGCTTTTAAACCTAAGCAGTGAAAAACTTTCAGCTTTGCAAAATAAGTTGTTAGATAAGAGGTGGGACAGCCAACATGTCTTCATATAAATTCTGAAGCTGGATTATTAGAATTCTTACTTCTTGTAATCTCAACTATTTTAATTGTTGTAAATTAAGCAATAGCCACTTGTTGTTTGCAGTCAGTTTATCTTCTTTTGACTGTAATTCCACTAGTTTTTCTTTTGACTTAATCCTAGATGCTTGGTGAGTGTTGAGGAAATGGAAGTTTTTTTCAGTGATAACTACAAAATGAAATCACTCTTGTGGTGTGCTCTGTACGTCCTCATTCTGTGGCCAAGTAGACCCTGTTCTGAATACCTGGAACTGGAATACCAGGAGGGCTTACAGGCACCTCAGATACTGTTTTGGACCTAGGACAAAACTCCATCCATTTCAAGTGATGCTCTGGTTTATTATTCCCTGGCTGTTTTGAAAAGAAGAACAGCAGACAAATGTGCTGCTGTGTTATTTGTTACTCAAGATCTGGCTGGTGTTGTCTGGCCCAGTATTTTTACTTTTGTGATGTACCTATAAGAACTGGGTAAAAGGCTGCTGTTCCTGGAGAGACACGGCAGATTTCACCAGTTGTGAATTTGCTCTTTAAGGTTAATGTTTTTGAACATAACCCATTACTTTGTGGATATAGTCTTGGTGTTTACAAGGTCTTCAATAAAGCTCTGAATTTTCTGGATAGAAATACAGGCCATGTACCTCATGTAGAGGTGGAGGTATTAAAAAAGTTACAGGTTCTTTTCATTTCCATTTAAAAATCCTCACAAACCAAACCAAAATAAAAGTGTGCTTCCCATGGCAGAGAGGAGAGGGCTTATTGTATGATGGCTGACTTAGCAGCAGTGCCTCTGTTTTTTGTTAATGACCTTTAAGCCTTGCAACACCTCTCATAAGTTAAATATGTTGCCTCCTTTTTTGCCTTCTGGTGAGCATAGTCCATTTATTTAAGCCTGTGTGTACAAAATTTCATTTTGCCACCACTTGACATTGTGTTATTTTAGTACAGTTCCCCTGAGATGTTATATATTGTAAATTGGACACAGGGGTTTGCTTGCTCTTTGGATCAGTAAAGAAATCAAACAAACAAAAGCTATCTTTCTGCCTCAGATCTAGTCCAGGACCTTAATGTCATGAATAGAATTGGCCTCTGACCGTGGGATGTGTCTTTGACTAGCATGTGAGCATAGGATTTCTTGATTTATGGAGAAAAAGAGAAGCATATGTAAATTATGCTGCTTGTGAAGTAATATAAAAATATATGGGCTTGCTGCATTATTCAAGGTACATAATTTTACTACAGTGCTGAGCAACACATGGGACAACTGATTTATTGTTAGTGTCATATTTTGCATAATGAATTTTTTCCACAGATTATTTTACTGCATGTGTTTTTAAAAGTACAAGGCAATTCTTTGGGAAATTCTGGTCTAAGCTTATTTTTTAAGGAAAGCAGAATTTTATACAGAGGCAAAAGTATTCTATTTGTGTCATGGTATACAAGCCATTACTTAATAAATGATTGTGAAAGGGTCTCATCCTGTGATCTGATATTCTTCTGTTAGTATTTTATTTGGCATAGAGGCTAGAAAACAAAGACAGAGATACTCCTTAAAAAGCAATACCATTCCTCTCTGTAGTAGCATTTTTATTATATCATAGATGTTATTTATAAGAAACTGTGTATAGATAGTGACTGATAAACATCAAATCCCTTTGCTGCAATGAGCTGGTTTTGACTGAAGATGAGGGATTAGATTCACCTCCTTGTACTACCCAGTGCCAATGACTAGTCTAAGGCCAGACCAGTGTCCAAGGTTGGTGGCTCAAGTTCTCCCTGAAGTTAAAAAACAGGCAACTACTTTAGATTATTTAAAACCAAGTGTTAAACACTTCAAGTCTAAGAGAAGGGACTGCCAGTAGACTAGTTTGGCAATAAAACTGGACACTGAATCACTTGAGTTTTCCACTCAAAGTGTTCTCATTTCAGTGTGCTGTTGTGGACCCTCATCTGCATTGGTTTTGATTGCAACCTCCCAGGTTCCTATGCTGATTAATTCTTCATGTTAACAATAAATTCCCTCTTGCTGCCTGCTGGGGAATCCAGCCTGTGGAGGACAATGGCAAACCATGGATTTTAATATTCACGTCCCAAAATACAAAATGAAATATTTAAGTTATCTGCTGAAGCAGTTTCCTTTGCGGTGCAATATAGAAACTGTTTTAATTTCTCACTTACACTTAAAAAAACCCAAAAAACCACAACAGCTGAGGCTTAGATATTTGTGGATTTGATCATTAAATTAGGAACTTGGAGCATTCGATTTGTACTTGTCTCTGCAGTTTCACTACCCATTTCACTGCTTCCATAGTGTGGGTGAAATACTCCACAATGCTGAAACTCACTGTCTTTTCTCAAAGACCCTAATGAAGCTGAATTGTTCAGTTAGCAGTTGTTTTCTTTCCAAGAATTCTTCCTAATTTTGCCCTTTGTGGATGGTTCCTGCTACATTAGATAACTTTTTCCTTTGAGTGCAGTGATCCAAAATGAAGCAAATGAGAGCTATGGGATGTGGGAGAGTTCTGCACAACTTTGTTTATAGACTACCTAAAGGCACCTTTCCATAAGCTGGGTTAGCTGGGTCATACAGCAGGCCTGCAGTCTGCTGTTGGGTGTCTGAATCATTCAGTCTGGAATCCCTTTGTCTGTCAATATGTGAACACAAGTGGTACATCAGCACAGCTAGAAGGGCTTTTCAACCATAATTTTTGTGCAAGGGAATTCTAGAGTCAAGAGTGGTTGGATAGCAAGGACAAGGTCCTTGTATATTAGATGATGTCCTGAAAAGTCGGCCTCACCAGACCCACTTTGAGCTTAGCATATGTAAGTGGGACTGCATTTCTTCCAGATGGGAAAGTACAACACAGCTGACACATGACTGAGTTTAAATTCTCATTTGTACAATATTTTCAGAGTGGAAGCAGAAGTTCTGAGTGAATATGAAGCTGGCAATATGTCTGTGTGGTATCTACATGACAGTGAATTTCATAACTCATTACATGTTCTGTGGAAAAGTACTTCTTGTTTTCTGCTGCTTCTAAGTCTTCCCCTAGTAATTTCTATGGATTCCCATTAGTTCTTGAATTATGAGAAGCAGTAAATAATAACTCCTTGTCCACCTTCTCTGTACTACTCATGATTTATAGACAACTGTCAAATTCCCCTTTTTTTCCTGGCTGAAAAATGATGTTCTGTTTACTCTTAGCTAATGCAAACCTGTGCCATTCAAAGTGCTGTATAAGCAGTTCTGATGATTAAAAAAAAACAAATTTAAAAGACACCTGGGCACAAAGAAGCACTGAGAATTTGTGGCTATAGCTGACATGATTGGAAGGCATCTTCAGGCTAAAAATCAGGGCCTTAGTGTGGAGATATGGAGAGATCCATAAGGATCTCAGAAAGGGATTCGCCTCTGAGCTGGACGACAGCAGCAAGCCATGTGAAAGCCATTCTGCAAATCTCTGCTCCACTCAAATGCTGCAAAATATCTACTGTCTGTGCTGAATATAAGCAACCAGGCTTTATGAAATGATTACCCAAAAAACCACACTGTACAATAACTTGAAAGATCCTTAGTTTTAGCCTCCAGGTGCCAAGGGCAATGTTGTCCTCATTTTATTCTGGAACAAGTTTTTGGGAGTTTAAGGGTTTGAATCCAAACCCGGAAGACTTGGGTGCTATGAATGGACTGCCTATTCCTGTACCCCAGGAACTGAGAATCAGCTGAAGGGGAATGTTTTTAGGAGCAAAGCTATTCATAAACAAGTCTCAAATTATTTTCAATAACATGCTCAGCCAAATCTTAAAAGGAATACAAGTACATATTAATTAAGAATTAACATAATTCTATTCCTTGAGTATGGTGATTATTAAAATATAAACTCAGTGAACATACACTTGAGAGAAAGCTGCTAAATATTTTTAAAAGCCTGATTTTCAGTCACCCTTTATTTATTTTTTCATTAAGAGAGAAAAAAGATGACACTTGATTTTGTGAAACTTTCCATTTGCTTCTCAGATCAAAAAGTTGCTGAGTGTCTTTAACTGCTGATAGGACAAATCAGGAATGATTTAGATTTATATGGAAAGCAGAGACATGGGATGGCATTTTGAAAAGTGCCTGAAAGCCACTTTTGTGAAGCTGTTCAGACAACTAAAGGACTGAGAAAATATTCAAAGAGATTTTCAGGCATATGTGCTGGCCATTAATGCAGTTTCCACAGTTGAATTTTAAGAAGTGTACATTCTTAGGCATTGAAATGCTTTTAGAAATCTGACTGTGTAGTACAACAAATGAGGTTTTCAAAAATACTTCTGTTGTGGAAGACACATGTGTCTGGTCACTTCCAGCAGTGACTGGAAAATAGGATTTAACCTTTGCTTTGCCGCACCAGGTAGTGTAACATCTGAATATTCTTGCAAGTGTTGATGAACATTCCCTCAGTAGTGACCTGAGCTCTCACACCACCTCACAATTAACCACTCTGGAAATATCAGGAGTCTACAGGAGGCTTTGCATGCCAGAAAGCATCCTTCCCCAGGCTTGCTGGTGATGAAAATGGGAAATGGCACACCACAATAGGGACTGGTTTCTGTCCAGATACATCTCGCAGAATGAACAGGACAAAATTTGCTATTGATTCTCAGCTTCCCCTTCAATTTGTGTTTCACTTCGCCCTGCATGTCTGTTCTTCATCTGATTTTCTGTGTTCCTTGTGTTTTGCAGAATGCCAAAGCCAGCTACGACTTCAGCAGTAATGATCCCTACCCGTATCCCCGCTATACAGATGACTGGTTTAACAGGTATTTACCATTTTGGGCAGCCTAGCCTTCACTTTGGTTTGTGTAAGAAATTCTTCATCTTTGTGAAATGTCTGTTTTCTATATTCAGTGGTCACTACTGCTTGAAGACTAGGGGTTACTCACACTTCATTTTTTTATGTTTATAGTTTATAAGTTAAGTTGCTGCTCCAGCAAAGTATATTTTTAGATTGTTTGAATAGATGATAGCTACATATCTTTTTTTGTCAGCTGTTATAGAAGGGTCCAGTAATCCAAACCTGTATAAATTGGTTTCTGATCTGCTAGCTAATTTTAAAGGAAGTAAGCTGGAGAGAGGAAAGACTTTGGGGAAACAGTCTTTTCATCCTATTGTAGCCTAAGAAGGAAGAAAAGCAGCATGATATAGAATGACCAGTTTAAAAACAATCAGATCTTATGTTAAGTTCTGAATCACCTTGATTTCAGAACCGTGTATATGGGGTAGCATTCTTTTAGCTGCTGGAATAGCTAGAAGTCCACATACAGTGGAAACTGTTCTGTTGTGTTTATACATTTGGAATCAACAGTGCAGCTGTGCTTATTATGTTATTTCTCCTGAATACATCTGATTGCCCAAGACCCATTCCTTCTTCAGTATGTTCTGAACTTATCTCTGAACTTAGCCAGTTTTCAGCAGGAGAAGGACTGGTTCTCAAGGTATGGTATAAATAAGGATGGCCCAAAAGGAAAGGCTTAGGATCTTAAAAAGTTTGACTTTTTAGTTTTCCTAAACTTGTTGACTTTTTTTTTTTTTACATAGAATAGAGACATGTTTTGACCATATTTAAAAAAATGTGTCTTGGGTTCTGCATCTGTCCCATGGCAGGTTCTAGCTTGGATTTGCAAAAATTATTTCAGGATACTTTCAATGAAATTTCCAAATGTCCTTGAGACAGATGTTACCAGTAGTGCTGAGGATTTGAAAACTTTTAGAGATTTCAGGGCTCAGAGTCAGTGCTTAAAAAAAAATATTTCAGGCATCTTTGATGTGGTTTTCATCTTTAATTTAGGATATCTGGATAGTCTCCAGGTTTTGGATGGGTTTATTTATTTTTATTTCTAAAGAAATCAATTGTAGTTCTGTCACAGTGACACAACAAAGAAGCAGATGTGCTTCCTCCTCAAACATGGGCCTCCTGGAATGGATTAAAGAGAGTCAAGAGCTGTGATGTCCGTGTTTGTAGTCCTGCAATTTTTCAGCCAAAGCGAGATCTCAATGAGATTTCTCCTTCATTTTGGGAGAGGACATCTGACACTTTTAGAGTAGTATGAATCCAATTAGTGAATGGAAAGTCAGAGAAAGACTACAGCTCTAATTTGTGAAGGTCTGCTTCCTTTCTTTCTTTATTTATATAAAGGATCTTTTTAGGAGAAAGATATCACTTAGCCCTGGAGAGGAAAAAATTAAATTTAGCTTTAGTGTGTAATGTAGCTTTTGTTATTTTCAGTGTGGAACCTCATAAAATTAACTATGTTCTGCCAAGCCCCATTAACACTGATTCTGCTGCTATCAAGTATTTTATAGTGAGGCCCAGTTTGCTGTCCTCACCTGTTCTGCAAAGTGGCCCTGGAGGGAGAGGTACATCCCAAAGTCTCTTTGAACAGACCTCAAGCATTCCAGATGTGGCAGGGGTTATTGTCTCTGGTGCCAGGTGCCCCTGGCTGACTTGAAGCATTCAAGTGAAGAATTGAGGGTGAGAAGCACTGTTGTCTGTGACCTGATCTGTAATCATTGAGAACAACATGATTCCGGTTTTCAGAGAGCTGCAACTCTTTCTTCTGTTTCTTGAGGGAAACGAGTTCGGGTCACCAGCAGGAGGAGGAAAACAATGGAGAAATTGCTTTGCAGATTTCCTTCACTGAGAAAAATAAAACAATACTTAGGAAGTATAACATTGTTTGTCAGTGAACCCTAGTCATGATGGGATGCCCCACCCCTGAAAGAACATGCTCAGGGCCAGGCTGGATGGGGCCCTGAGCAGCCTGATCTCCCATGGCAGGGAGATTGGAACTAGATGATCTTTAAGGTCCCTTCCAACCCAAGCCACTCTGTGATACCGTGAACCTTGAGATTTCTTTCACGACACAGGGAATTTTTTGTCTTGCGAAGTAAATCACGGGAGCAACACATTTGGTGGAACATGCCTCTCCTACCTTCACAATGTAAGAAGGCTTTAAGATGGAGGATTTTTTGTTTTCTCCAGGTTAAGATGCAAACCAGCACACTGTATCCAGCTGTCCAGGAGTAGCTGTGACTGTTTTTCTCTGTGTATTTTTGCTATCCTGTTAATCGAGCTGACATACTCCTATATAAGCTCTTGCCATGACTCCTGACTCCTGAATTATTGTTACTGGTAGGTTACAACTGTCTGCCTCTGACATTGTGTCTGTTCCTACGTGTAGCTGCACAGGTGCATCTGGATAGGGAATGATTACATGGAAAATCTATTGAGAGAAACCTGAAATAAAGGCTCCATTTTTCACTGTTCATAGTCAGTGATGTATCTCCCATTGAATTTTGTGCATGCAGAAGGATCAGACTCAAAACAGGATAGCATAATATCCCTTTTTCCATAAAGAATACATTTCTATATGAGCAATTCAAGTGATTTGTGGAACAAGAAGCAGAGGACTGATCACCAAGGGGCTTTTGTGAGCTGCCAGCTGCATGTGCAAAGTGCCGTTAGACTTCAAGAATAAATAGGAGAGGTTTTTGCATGGAATATTTCATTGATCACATCTGCTGTGCTTGTAAGCACAGATTCCCCTTCCATTTGCTTTTTAAGGCTGATGGAATAAGTTTGGCCTTTCCATCTAACAACTGAGGTGGGTTTTGGAAGGGGTGAGGGGTGCCTCAGGCAGGAAGTTGCTTTCAGGCAGTTCAGCTGCTGCTGTGGGCAGAGGCCCGTAGATGGCTTGGTAACTGAGTGTTTGATTCCCATGTTTACTGTACTTGCTGCTTGACTGTGTTCAGATCCACATCTTGGGGACCTAGCAGGAGAGGGTACACTTGGTGCAACATCAAACAGAACTGTGTTTGAGCCTGAGGAGCAGTGGGAGCAGAGACGGAACCTGTTATCAAGCTCTGTTCCCAAAACCAGAGGCAGCCCTACAGAACTCAGTAGGTTTTAAGAACCACTTTGGGAACTGACTGATTTTGAACACCCTCTCCTCCTGAACCACATTCAGTACCTTGGCATGTACCATGTTCTGCAGTGAGGGGGTAGCCATAGGAATCAGTGATTGCTTGGTCTTTACAACCCTCAGATTTCATTCTATGAACATGCAGAAGGCACAATTCAGGCTCTCCACCTTGGAGCACTGAGATTGCAAATGTCTGTCCTGATCTAAATAACCAATAATTAATTCCACTCCCGTGAGCTTTGTATTCGCTATATTCTCTCACTCAACTAAAGATCTAGCAGGGAAAAATTTATTTACTATCTTGGAAACCTATATTCTTCAGACATAAGAATGTCTTTTACTAATTATGGATCCAAACTAAAGTCGGGGAATGCTTTCCCTTCTGTGAACATTCAAATGTTCAGAAGCTGACAATGTCATTTAAGTAAAAAGGGGATTGCATTTGCCTCACAAAAGTGTCCATCTGAGTTCAGCGTGTTTATTTGCTGCCCAGTGCAAGCAGCTAAAGTGGTCAAGAGAGGCATATGATCCCAGCTATTGTGACTGCAGCTCTGCATAGCCCTCCTCTGCAGACGGCTGAAGATAGGATGGATGGGTCCTTGTCTGCAGAAGCATTTCAAAGCAGATGAAAAGGAGCCTCAATAAAAATCTGTGCCACCTCTGGCACTTTCAGAAAGTATGTTAATAGAGGGCCACACACAGCACCATTGGCAGTGGATTTTAGAAACAGAAATGTTTTCAAAGACAAAGCAGTGAAATTTTCATAGCTAGTATAGATATTTTTTTAAATACAGTATACAAAACATTTTTTCAACTGAATCAACTTTTCCCACCATACTTCTTCATGCATGTTAGTGTAAAATGTCTTCACTTTCATAAAGTTTATGGAAAACTTGCTCTGCTTCCTAATGTATGGTTTACTTCTGAAGTAACTTGTTCACAGATGAAAATAAGTTTGTTCTATCCCCTTGTTTTAAATTCTGAAATAGGGAAGAGGTGAACACTGTAGAGAAAGTCTGTGATTTGTGCCTGTGACGTGAGTCACTTCACAGAAACCACAAAGGGTGTATCAATGATACATGAACAGTAAATAGGGCTGTGTTGAAAAAGTCTGCTATTTGCCATTAATAATTCAACCAAATGCATTTCCACTAACTCGTAAGTGATTTTTTTTCCTCTCTAGTCAGCAGCACAATATTGAAACTCTGTGCTGCTGGAATAGGCTTGTTTGCAGTCCTTGTTTTGTGGGCCACTGGGGCCCCCACGTTTTGTGGGGAGGCTGGGACAAGGAGAGGATCTTCTGGTAAAACTTTTTCATCAGGAATGTCCTAATACAGTTTTTCTCACTGTAATCTGGCAGTCACTGATTTTTTGCACCCCGGCATTAGTCAATTCAATTTTGAACAAAGCCATTTATTCTCTGTGGCTTGTAGTTGGCCCAAAGGTGACTAGATAATGAATGCCTAGCATTGGCAGCACCTAGTTGTCTTTCTGCCACACTTTCTTGAAGAACATGAGAGAAAATCTGCTTGCTTGTTGATAGCAGTTTCTGCAGCAGCTGAATGAGAAATCTGTATTGCTGACCTCTGCCCACTTTTTAAAAGGAAACTGGATGACATCTACAGTCACCTTCTTTTATGGAACTGCCTTTAAAAATATATTCTTCTAAGTAGATCAGGAAGAAGTGTATGTTGCTTCTTACCTTTTTATTAAGGTTACACTCATCTTTGCCAGAGGCCCTTAAAGGGAAAGAGAGAGGAAAAGGTAATTAAAACAGTTCTGCTGCCTCCTGGGGTGGTCTATCTGATACTCAGCATAACCTTTATAATGCAGCATTTTTAATTGCTTGAATCATTAGTGTGCTGAAGGATGAACTCCAGTTTTAATGCACAGAGTGGATTGACATGAGCAGTAGGATGGATTTATATATTGGTTCAACATCTTAAACAAAAATCCCTGAGAGCAGCACAGCTTTCAGTAGCTTCCCTGCTGCTATGCTATTTTTTAAAAACTAGGTTATGTTGTCTGCATTTCTCTTCTGTGTGGTTTAATTTCTTTAATTTCTTTGGGAGAAAGTGCAATCTCCCTTCCTTCAGGAAGCCACTGCCAGTTAAAGGGTCTCTGTTAAGATCTGTAAAGCACTTCAGAGACACCAGGCATTACTGAAATACCATGTGTCAGCCCAAACTTGGACCTCTGTGTCAGAGCAGAGTTTTCCCACTTGAGCACAAAGCAGTAGCTCTGTGAACTGGAGCACCCTGTCAGCTTTTTTGGGAATTAGGCACTGGATGAGAGGGATGCACGTGCCCTTAGGTCTGACAGCTTTGGGCCTGGCCAACCCGGCTGTTGTTCTGCTGCCAAGGAGTGCAGTGACCATTATGGCTCCCTTCTGCTACTCCAGCTTGGTGTTGCACCCACCTCTTCCTGTAGCATTTGTTTTTTAGGCAGGGCTATGCTCTTTGCACATGTTCAAACAGCAAAAAGGTAATCAGACTTTGTTCTATAGGGTTCAAAGTAATGGGTGTCACACTGTCAAGCCACAAAAATAAAGGAATTAATATTGATCTTATATTTATAGTGTTCTGTCAGGGGCTGTTTCTACTGCCTACGAGTTGGTAACGAGGCAGAACCTGTCTCACAGAGCTAAAAGGAAAAGGCCTGAATCACTTTACAACTAAACACAGTGTAAGGATGCATATTAACCTCAGAGCAAGCATCACTCATTCTGCAGAGGGGAAGTTGGATGTAGCCTGCTTCAGGAAGGAATGAACTCATAACGGTATCCAGCACTCAATAGTTTGCCATGGAATGGTTTTCCTCTGCAGCACTGGGAGCTGACTGAGGCAAAACAAGCTTGCAGTGTTCCAGCTCAGCTCAGCATGTGCATTAGCTGGGGTTCATGTGGTCTCTCTGTCTTCCTATTCACAGCCACGGGACAAGGTGTGCAGGAGAGGTGTCTGCTGCTGCCAACAACAACATCTGCGGCGTGGGAGTTGCGTACAACTCCAAAGTGGCAGGTATAGTAGCAATCCAAGGTGTAAATGATATGCTGTCCTTCAGGGAGAATGCCTCCTGAAGAGAAAAGGAGTGTTGCCCAGGACAGGTCTCCAGGTTGTTGCAGGGCCATGTGTTTATTAGTTTTCAAAGTAGCTGGAGAGAGGAATTTCACCATGGCTTTGCATATATAGGCTCTTTAATAACAGTGCAAAAGAAGAGCTCTGCTCCTTCATATACCAGCTCCTGTTTGTATACTGATTTTCAGTGCTTCTTCCCTGCGTAGATGCAGAATCATTTGTGGCAAATCTCATTTTGCAGGAGGTAAAGTATAAATCCCTGCTGCACTTAGAAACTCTTTGAAAAGGCAAATCTCATGTTGTTCTTACTCTTTAGGCTCTCACAGGACAGAAGGACCTGCAGTGCTGTAAATCTCTGTGGTCGCAGGTCTCCTCTGTCTTAACAGTGATGCGGAGTGGTAGGAGCAGATGCAGAGAATGAAAGAGGTGGTACTTAGCACCCAGCATCCACACCTTGGGTGTGTTGGGTATTTTTACTTTTAACAAGCTCTTCTCTGCACAGATATACTGAACACAGTGTTTGGAGTTAGGCTCTTGACAGCATGTGTCAGTTTAGTTGAATCTGAAGAAATCCAGTTTTCCCACTCTTAAGACTGTTCCATGTTGAGAACTGAAGCACAGCAAGCAGAGATAGATGCTTGTGAATTTCACTTTACTTTCCCTGATCCACACCAGAACATCAGCATGGATGTATGCATGGCTTCCTGGAGATAGTCCGCAGTGGGAGTTCATGGACAGCTCTGCTCTACTTGGCCAGTCCCTGTTGCAATGTAGTGTCAGGAGAATCTGGGGAAGGCTACGTTTCACCTGTCACCATTGAAAGCTGAATCTCCACCAAAGAAGGGCACCAAGCAATGTTTGCTAAGCTGTTATCCAAGAAATATCACTGAGTGTTAGTAACTGTCTGGGCAGATCTAATGAATTATCTACCCCTTTCTTCAGTAAGGGTAACATCTCCTTCAGGGATGGGACATTCCACAAAATTTACATTCTTGCAAGAGTTGCTCTAAGAGGAATGTGAATTGCAGCATGAGATTTTGGTTGGACCATGTCCATATAATTCATATAACTCTACAATTTCAAGCTGGTTGCTTAAAAATCAAGAGGTGTGAAGACTTTGTCTGATGACCAACAGCCTACAAATAATCTTCTGTATTTGTCCACTTTGTAGTAAAATTCCCACGAGTTTTTGGAAGTGCCAGCAAGCCTTCCCTGCCTGAAGACAATGTGTATTGGCAGCACCACTGTGTGGTCCATGGGGACTGGAAGTCTATGAGAGTTGAGGGTCTGCTGCTGTCATGGGTTGGAGTCCATGTTTGTGGGATGAACTGGAAGTTGGTTGCTGTAATGGATAAACAACAAGCAGTCGTATGGCCAAGGCACTTTATTGCAAAAATACAGGGTTCTTAAATAGTCCGTGTGTTATAAGTTTACATTCTTGTGAAGCACGACAAATGTGTTTAACCAACCACCATAAACACGATAGGAGCATGTGCTAGGTATAACCAACCACCAACACCTCAGTGTGGATGCTCATTGGTTCTGTCATTTGTTTTCCAGGGTTATGTAACTTGTTTTTCACCTCTAGTTTAGCTGAGTCATTCCCAGAATGCTTTTCTAGTTAGCTGAAATAACAGGAATGAGCAAGAGTTTTACAAGGGTAACAAGGCCCTCATTTTGTAAGGTTTTCTTATCTGCAACAGGTTGCCAAGGATCTGGGGCACCTTTTTTTTTCTTGTACCTCTTTTTTTCCTTGAAGATGGTTTGACTCCTCCTGTTGTTCCCCCACTTTCCTTCGAGTCAGTAATTACTTTTGTGGTTGTTCTGGGTTAGGTTTCTTAGGGAATTTCTTCCCGTTTGTTGTCAGGGAGATGGTGAATGGACAGTGATTAAGAGACAAAAGGGATAGCCAAGTGCCTTGACATGTTGTATAAATGGTTCAGGGAGGGGGGAGCTAGGGTTTTGGCAGTTCCTAGCTGGGGGTAGGCAGTCCTTGCCCGGCTTGGAGGGGAAATGGCTGTGGTTTTGTGTGCTGGGCTGCTGCTGCTCAGAGGGGGTCGGTGCTGCTGTGGAATTCTCCTTGCTGCTTGTTGGTGAGCCTGCTGCTTGCAGGAGCTGCTGGCTCACTGGGAGTTTTCAGCACCTGCCCTTGCCGGGAGAGACCCTCACGATCTGAGGGTGTTTCAGGGGAAACCGAGCCCTCACCTCCTCCCTCTCTCTGGAGAGAAGGTCCCCACTGCTGGTTTGACTGGAACCGAGGTGGCTGCCATTGCTAGGATACCACATCATGCATGTGAGTGCCTGGGGAAACCAACCCCTCCACCTTCTCTCTCTTTCTGGGGCTGCCATTAACCCCTGGGGTGCTCAGGACTTGCATTGGAGCGCCCCCTGAAGCCATGGGGGAGTCACTGCAGCCTCTTGGCCACAACTGAGCCCCCAGCACCCCCTGTCAGCTGTGGTTGCAGCTACACAGTAAGGGCAAATTGCTGAACAGGTGGGAAAAGTCTGTTACTGGGTTTTTGTTGCTGTTTGTCTGTCTTACATATATATATACATTCTAGTAAAGAACCATTATTAATTTTCCCAAATTTTTGCCTGGAAGCTCCATAATTTTGAAGTTACAATAATTTGGAGGGAGGGGGTCATCTTTCCATTCCAGAAAGCGTTCCCACCTTCCTTGGCAGACATCTGTCTTTTAAACCAGGACAGTGATTTCTGTGCAGATCTGCATTTTATAAGTATGGGAACAATTTCTCACCCACTGAGTTTGACTTTATCATTTCTAGCTTGAGTTAGCCCATCAATAACATCCAGCTTTTGTCTGATTTCTATTTGAAATTTTTACCACCTTTTTTCCACCCATGTATTTAACAAAATGGTTTTCTATTGAATATAGTAAAACTGCTGGCTTCTAAATAAGGATCCTTATCACCATTCACACTGTTTGTCTCTGTGCTACTGATTTCTGCCCCATCTGTGTCCTAAACTGTTGGGAAAAACTGAACTTAACTCAAGGCTACAAATGAAACTTGGAATGAATCCCTGGTTACTCAGGTCTCATCCAGAGGCCAAGTGACAGGTTGGATGTCAGTGAAATTGTCCTATGTGTGGGGCACAATGGATGTAAGGTCTTACACTGCTGTCCGTTGTGCTCTGGCTTGCTTAGAGTCAACACTTTGAGGTTTTATGAAGTTGGCATGTCCTAAAATTGTGTCATTTAAACTCTTAACTCCTATTGCAGTATGGGTTAAAGGAAGCAGGTTTTAGTTTGCTTTCTTCCTCCAAATGCTGGCCATATTTTGCTATTGTATCTGCATGTTTACACAATGATATTTTTCCAGGAAATTGCTGTATAGTGTGTTTCCCTAGTCTCATTAAATTCTGGAGATCCACCAAAATAAATAGAAAAATTACTTGAAAAACTAATGGCATATCAAGACAAAACTGAATGTAAGTTAGATGGGTGGGGGGGGGAGGGGGGACCTTACTCTTAAAATACCTTTTAAATGCCATTAATAGTATTTAAACGCTATGAATAATTTCTGAGATTGCTGCATTCTGCTATTTTTAAAGTGTTCTCGAAGAGTAAATGGAAAATACTGTGTAATTAGAAAGCTAGCAATAAAGTTCTTTCCCTTTCTGGGCCATGCTGCCTTGGTGGCTGGGTGTTAAATACTGGCATGCTGCTGTGTAGGCACACCCTGGTGAAAGGGGAATGTCAAGTGCGGAATTACTGACTGGGTGAAACTGCCAGTTACTTAAAATACCTGTAACAGGGCCTTCTGCAGGTGCTGAAATTACATTTTGTCCTGGGTAATGCAGATTTCATGTTTATGTTGGTTAAAACTACAGGTATTCGAATGCTCGACCAGCCATTTATGACAGACATTATTGAGGCCTCCTCCATCAGTCATATGCCTCAAGTCATAGATATATATAGTGCCAGCTGGGGACCAACTGATAATGGGAAGACTGTGGATGGACCTAGAGAGTTAACGCTGCAAGCAATGGCAGATGGTGTGAATAAGGTAACAGTCTTATTAATAATTTGGATTCTGGGCCAGAATTGTGTGTACATGCTTGTGCTGAAACCAATTACTTGGGAACACAATGCAGTTGCACAAATTATCCGACTTTCAGCATATATCAAGGTTCTTTGATGTTCTCTGCAATATTTGGTATTTTGGTATTGCTTTTATTGTAGTCTCAGAATACAGTGTTTACCTCTAGTCAGCATATATACTCTTTTCATATGACATCGCAGTCAAAATGGAAGAGCCTGATCATGTAAATATTCCCCAGGTTGAAACATGCCAGCTGTGCCACCAACACTACATTGTTTTGGTGTGTTACCAATTTAATTATTGTTTTGGATTTGGAGTGTCTCTCAGGTCACTCATGTATGGTCATTATTATAGCTGTAATTGAACTGCAATGGATCAGATGTCCATGGACTAATATCATCCAGGAGCCTCCTTGTTTATTCCCACATCTCCACCTCCTTCTAGGAGTAATCTGTGGTCTTTGTAAAAGACACTTAATATCATCCTGTAATTTGTTTAACCTGTGCCACAACTCAAAAAGAGGATAAATCAGCCCAAACAAACCACCTTGCATGGCTTTGTCTCCACCTCTTCAGTGTCATGCAGCCAAGACAACTATGACTGCTCCTGACTGATTGCTGTAGGGAATCAGCCTTCTCCCCTTGGCTGATTATAGATGGGTTTCCATATTGACAAGATCTGAAATTACCCAGAATATCTGGGATGGCTTTGTGTGGGAGCTCCACAATTACTCACTATTCCATCCAAATTATTTCTTCCTTTTACTTGTGCCAGATTCTCCCACTCTTCATCACCATCTTGCTGTAAGCAGCCCATACAGTTTACCATGTTTTGTGACATGATAATTAAATCTACTGCTGTGATAAGTAGTACAGCATCTAAAGCTTTCTCAAATGCTGAGCCTCAAATATTTTGCCTGTAACAGTCATCTGTTTGCCTATTATAGTCATCTTCATGCTCCCACCCATAAAATTGGCAATGCACTGCTATAACACTGGAAGACTTGTCACAAATTTCTTCTGAGTCTGATCAGTTTTGTTGTATAAACTGTACAAGCTTCTGATGAGTTCACAGTCCCTCTGAAGTCACCTTACACAGGCTGTGTTTCTTCTTGTGACTTTAATTTATTTAGTGTTTCCGTAAAGATCCCCTTAAATGCTTTGGTCTTGAGGATAGTCTTTCCTAAGTGTGTGACAGTTTTAGCAGCACCTTGATGTGTTATAGTTGCTTGATCTCTCTTCCACTAATGTTGGTTTTAGCAGATATAAACTCTGAACACAGAAAAATTTCCATGTAATTTTTGTGTTTTCCTCTTCCAATGGAGAACTTGTCTAAAAGTAGCAGAAAAGGTGGAAGAATGAAAACTGAACTAAATAGAGTTACTTTACCCTTCAAGAGAAGCAGATTTTAAACGTAGTCATGGGGACTTTTTGCAATTTGGTATATAAAATATCTTTGAATTAAGTTGCTGTCATATTGCCCGGTGCTTTAGTTTGTGGAGTTACACTGGAATTAACCTTCTCTTTGAATGTTAAATATCAGAGTAGGGATTTTTCATTTCTGCTTTATTGCTTGGTTGGAGTCCCATACTTGGAGTGTTGGGTGTATTAATTTTTTAATGCCTTGTCCTCAGGAGTGTTTGTCATTGTCTTCAAGAAATAATTTGCAGTATTAAGATCAGAAGGGGCCCTGAGATCACTTGGGTTGAAGGCTCAGGAAAGAGAGAGAACAATGACAGTGAGCTGTGCTCTGGCAAGGGTTGCTCTCATACCTTATCAGGAGATAGAAAATTAACAGAAGAGCCTGCATTAGTAAACCAGTTCTGTTGGCCATTACAGAATTAGGAGGAATGATACTGGGTTCTACCTAAGAAAAATATTGTTGTCAGGGACAATTGCACTTAATCTTATAGTGGTAGTATCCCATCTATCTCCTGGCAATACGTGCACAAAAGGTGAGACAGTTCCACCCCAAATAACTCCCTTTGTGTTGTGATCATAGCTTTATCTACCCTTCTTTTGCTCATTATGTTTCCTAATAGAATGTTTTTTTTGGGGTATAGTTTGTTCTGATCTGTTTGGGTTTTTTTGAGAGACAGATTTTCTAGAGATATTTCAAGCTGTTGGTGGATGTTGGGTATTCTCAATGGTGCTTTGAAAAACCCGCTACAGAGTTGGCTGCATGTAAAGGAAGACTAACAAGTTTTTGGTTAATACCCTTTTACCTAGTTCAGGTCTACAATATATGCATAAAATTCTCTATGGACTGTAAAAATGTAAATCTAGCTTATGATTATTTTTCAGTGTAACCCTCCTGTCTTATTAAAAAGATTCTTTTGTAAACTGAGGGACAAATAAACATAGGAATTCTTTTTATCAGCCTAGAGCGGATTCTCACCAGAATGCTGGTTCACGAATTAACGATGAAGCTGAAATATTGGCAGGGAGGAAGCAACAGGCTGAGAATAAAAATGTGTTCTTAAACTAAAAGCAATACTTCCGAATCTCCTAGAAGGCAATATAAGATCTCTTGCGTGGAGCAAGATTAACATCCTTGCTTCTAATGCAGTAAAATAAAAATCAGTAAGTGTGAGTGATTGTCCAGGTTTGACCCTGGCCAAATGCCAGGGACCTACAACATCTGCTCTCTCTGCTCTCTCCTGCTGCAGCTGTGCAGAGGAGAGGAAACAAACTAACACAAACACACTGGACTCATGAGTTGAGATAAGCCACTGGTGGGGAGATGCACAGAAAATGGTCAGACAGGTCGAAAACTTGAAGTTGCAAAATGATTTATTAACCTAACAGAGTCAGAGGATAAATGAGAGGTAAAAATAAGCTCTTAAGACACCCTTTCTTCACTCACCCCACTTCCCTCTTAAGACACTGTTTCTCAGCTCACCCCCTCCCTCCTTCACACAACCAACAGCCCCGGGTCGGGGACAGGATATGGGGCTTTTCCTTAGTCAGTCCATCACCACAATTCTTCTGCTACAAACACTGTTTCTCTGCTCACCCCTCTCCCTCTTAAGACACCATTTCTCAGCTCACCCCCCTCCCTCTTTCACACAACCAACAGCCCCGGGGTGGGGCAGGGTATGGGGGTTTCCCTTGGGTCAGGGTCAGTCCACCAGGGAGAAGAGTCCTCTACTTAGCCATGGGGTCCCTCCCACGAGAGACAGTCCTCTGTGAACTTCTTTGGCGTGGGTCCAATCTCATGAATAGCAGCCCACCCAAAATCTCCTGCAGCACGAGTACTTGTCCATAGGGTGCAGTCTCCAGAGCTGAGGCCAAGCTGTTTCCATCCTGGGAGCAAGGCCTTTCTCTCTCTCTCGTCCACAGCCTTTGCAACTTTCAGTCTCTGCTGGGACTCCCACTGGATCGCAGCTTCCTCCAGGCATCCACCTGCTCCTCTGGCGCAGGCACTTCCCCACAGGCTGTGGGTGGATCTCTGCACCCCTGTGGGCCCCATGGGCTGCAGGGGGACCACCTGCTCCCCCCATGGTCTTCACCACAGCCAGCAGAGTGTTTTCAGCTCTGGCACCTGGAGCACCTCCTCCCCCACCTTCTCCACTGACCTTGGTGTCTCCATGTTGTTTTCCCTCACATATTTTCACCTTCTCCTCCTCCTCCTCTGGCTAAAAAGAAGTGTGTGCACCCACTGTTTTGATTTTTTCTTAAATATGTTTTCACAGAGGCGTAACCAACATCTCTACTTGGCCCACATTTGGCCAGCAGCATGTCCATCATCTTCAGAGCTGTCAGAGATTGGCTCTGCTGGACAGGGTGAAAAACTTCCAGAACCTTCACACAGGACACACAGGAGCCATCTTTGTGCCCCTCCCTACCCACTAGCAAAAACTGGGCCTAGTAAAACCACTACAGTGATATAGAATTCTTAAAGGGAATATGCATTTAATTGAGTTGACAGACACAGGTAATGTTTACCTTGCTGCCACCATACTTGGGAGCCCAGCTCAAGGAGGAACTCACTGCCAAGTGTTTCATCCTTCCCACAATCTCCATTCCACTGTCATATCCTTTAGAATTCCTCCTTCCAGAGCTACTGAGATGTGGGAGTAACTAGTTACCTGATTATGACAATATGATAAAAAGTGCAGAAACCGTGAAACTTCATGTTTATATGTCCGTTTTTGTCTTGAAGCCACCCAGCTATAACCGGGTGGGCTAAGGCAAACGTATCTTCTATTTCTGATATATACTCTTCTAGCTGAAGACATGCCTGGTCTTTGCAGAGGGGAGTTGGACTAGATGGCCTTTAAAAGGTCCCTTCCAACCCAAACTATTCTTTGATTCTATTTTGTTGCCATTCCTCTTCCATTATCCATTCTTGTCGTGTTTTAACTCATTTTTGCCTTCTATCTTAATCGTACGTTCATTTTGGTTTGCTGTTCACTTGGAAGATAAATAGCATGAAGAAAGGCAGCACTAAAATAGCATAGTTAAGGGCAACACAATCTGCCATCACACTGGCAATTCCTTTATGGGCTCTTTTACTAACAACTGTGTTTCTAAGGCTGGACTCAAAAGGGGTGGTGTGTGCATGAACTGAGGTGTCAGCATAACCCATGTAATCAGAAGTTATTGGGAAAGGGACTCAAGCTGTTTTTTGTTACTAAGACACAATCACACTCATTTTTTTAATGTGATCTGGCTTCACTGTGTTATCTCATGGCTTTATTTTGTAGCATCAGGGAACAAAGGCAACAATCTCCTTAGGTTTGGTGTTCAGAAAATCTCTTCATTAACAGGAAAACAAGCCTTTTTATACCCTCCAGTTGGCAGGCTAGGCACAGATTGGCTGCATGCCTGTCAATCATGCTCCTTCCCATCCAATCACCATACAGTGTCCATGCATCTTGCTGACCAGTCACTGCCTCTCTCAGGAGACATTTGTGCGGACCTAACAGCCATCTCCCACATTATTTCATGGATAGTAGTCACCAGCGTGACTGGGTCACTGGGTAGTGGTAGTTGCACTGCAAGGTAAATGAGCTCAGAGTTGAATTAGCAGGAACTAATAGGGATTGAAAAGAGTTTCATGCACACAAACATCCACAAGTATTGGCAGTTACCAGCACTGGCCTGACAAAGATGAGCACTCTTACCTAACTCAGCTTTCAGCTGCTAGAAAAGACGTATTTGGGATGTAATTGGAAAGGACCTAATAAAACTTCTAATTTTTCAAGATTAGGTTGAAATGTGTGTGTATACTGTACCTACCTAATGAGGGGGCCTTGCACTCATTGTATGTGTAGTATGACTGGACAAAGCAATGCTGTGTGATTTACATACCCCTATCTGAGCTGTGCTTACCCACTTTGGGGGCTAGACATCTTGGAGAGGGAAGTAGAGATGGTAGGTGGAAATCCTGTGACAACACATCTCTCTTAAATAGACACTTTTTGTTCTCTATTACCTTGCATCCAGAATTGTATCAGTCATCTTCTTAAACAGGAAAAGAAAGGCAACTTAGGTCAAGAACTGATTCCACTTATCTTTTATGGTACATCCTGTCTTTAGTGTAGTGTCCAGGAAACTTTTCTTATTTGCCATTTCACGAGTCTAGTTCTTTCCAGCTTCAGTTTTTGGAATTTAAGGCAATGAAATGAAGTAATCAACTAAACTGGTCTCTATCTATTGCATTTTTATGATGTAGGCTTTTATATTAGGAGATTTTAGGGGGTTGCTCACAGACTGAATTAATTCTTTGAGGCTTCACTGGCTCAGATAGAATATATAACACATGATCCATTCATGCTTGTGCTGGTGAAAATATTACTGCTTCCCTAATGTAATTCTACCTAAGAAAATTCTGCCCAAATACAAATTGCCAGGGGAGCAGCATTAAGAATTTATCGTCACATCATGGCATTTTAATTGGGCTCACTAATGAAGGAAGAAAGGACAATGAAAAAAAACCAAAAGGAAATATTTCTCATTTGCCTCTCTTCAAGCGCACAGAAACTGTGTTACTGTTCTTTGAAAATAGCATATTAATGAAGTATATACAGTTAGATACCCCTAAGATCAATTTTTTTTGTTCAACAACTAAGTGAGGACAGGGAAATTTATGATATGGCAACCATTGATTACTCCATTTTTGAGGAAGCCCAACAAGCTTCTTTGTAACTTGGGAGCCCTTTATTATTGTATTGTCATTGTGTCTCAAATATGCATTATAATTCCATGCCTTGTCTTACTCATGTAAGATAAAATCAAACCTTATTAAAACCCCACACATGTTGTATCTGCTTGGAATTCTGAGCTGTGGTCATCTGATAGGGATGTTTTCTAAGGAGGCAAGAAAATAATGTAGCCTGAAAATGTTGATTTTATTGTCTTACTCTGCCCCCAGCAGTGTTTTTTGCCTAATCTCTGTGCCACAGCTCAGCAGATATGGGGTTTAGCTTCCCATCAAGGCTGGTGTCTGCAAGCTGGGAACCTTTACACAGTGCTGCCAGGGGCACAGGTGAAGCTGTGATGCTAGAGTTTGTCACACCACTTGGAAATGCTGGCAAGGGAAACCAGCATCAGTCACTGGTAAAGAGTAAATTGGGTGTTTACAGTCTTTCTCAGTGATAATCTAGCTCAGAGATAATGAGAAAAGGATGAGTTTTTTGGGTTTTTTTTTTGCAAATATTATCAATATCAGAATTAGGCCTGCAGAATTGTTATATGATCACTTATGGTACACAGCCCAGCATCCAACAGAAAAGTCATGGCTAATTAAAAGGTTTTGTCTCAGTATTTTCCCAGTTCCCTCCTCATTTCCCTGCTAGACTGAACCCTAATTGAAACCTAATGCTGCCTCTCTTCACCAAAACTGTAATTTTACATTCATTTCTCTTGGCTAAGAGAAGTCCATCCAATTTCAACAGCAAATTAGATGTAGAAAATGGCTCAAGCATTATTTTTAGCCAAAGGAGGTATTAACAATTATGCAATTAATTATGGGTTGATGGATGTGAGTTCAGTACTCTTTTGTGACCAGTTCTAAAATAAGTTACAGAAGGACTTTTATTAAGGTTTATGAATTACAGGGCTTAGTTTTTTTGAGAATCTTTTATGCAGCAGTCTTTTGGAGTTGGGTGGTTATTACTTGACCCAAATAGTTTCAGAAATCTGGTTGGACAAACTGGACAGCTGGTTATTGAAGACAGCAAAATGTGAAAGGGACAAAAACAGGAGAAGCATGACTGAGATGTGGTTGCAAGTGACAGTTACCCTCTGCACAGTAGCCAAGTGTTGAACAGAGTTCTTGCTCCTGCCAAAACAGCCTTTCCTCCTCCACTGTTGAATACTGGAAGGGTAGACAGGCCACCAGGGAAGGGACAGGGCCTTCATCAGTGGTGAATTTGAGAGAATAACGCAGCTGCTGTTTCTTCTGATCTAAACTCTGTGGCTTGTGGCTGTGCTGGGCTTTTCCAGTGTTACAGTTCAGCACTTCCAGGCTTTTGGAAGGCACTGGATTTAGAAGAAGTGCAAAGGCATTCAGCTCAAACAAGGCAGCTGTCCCCCTGAACCAGTGTGGTGGCAAACTTTGGTAATCCAAATATGTTTCCTGCTTAAACTTTGGTATCTCTGAGGTTAAATCAAGATTGCTTGGCTGGCTGTCAGAATGTGTTTCTGCCTAGATTTTGCTTTAGGTTTTAACAGTGGCCAAGTCATCAGTATAGGAAAGGAGCACAGGGATCCAGGAAGACACATAATGCCGTGGGCGAGGAGGGGTTTTGGAATATGCCTCTGCTTTTACCGAGAGTGTCTCTATTGCTTTCAGAGAGATCGCTCCAGCCAGCACTGCCCTTGGTGCTGTACAGAACGGCTTTCCTCACACCCGTGCCGGTGTCAGGCACAATTCTCACTCACCCACTGGGCCTGATTAGCCCTGGCATCTCCAGAGACAAAGAACTCAGAGGCCCTCTCTCCTGGAAGTCCCAGACATTTATTCTGAAGGGGTCCAAGGTAGAAAGAGAGCAAGATGGCCCCGAGAGCCCCCAGTTATAGGGACGATCTGAGGCCAGATAACAGGAGGCGGGGAGAAATCCCCTTAACCAACGGGGAGTAGGGAAGGGTAGGATTTAGGGTCAGGTTACAAAGATAGGGGATTACACAGTTCTGGGGAAAGACCATTGTGTTTTCCAGGGGGTGCTTAGTTTAGGAGGTTTTCGTGTAGTGGGGTCCTACAGGGTTGGTATAATCAACCGCCACAGACACAGGCTACCAGATGGCTCTAGGCAAATCACAGGCTACCAAATTGCTCTAGCAGCTGGAGGAGCCAGAAAAGTGAGGGATGTCAGGGATGCAGGAACATGCAGGCAGGCTCTGGAAAATCCTGGCAGTGCAAAAAATTGGCAGCAGTTCAGGGATGCCAAGGACTCGCTGCCTCCAGCTGGCTGATAGTGCACAGCCAGGCTGCTGATGCATAGGAAAGGTGGAGAGACCAAGGCAGAGCGAGGTCTCTGTGTGATCTCCTGGAGGGAGGTCTTGGGAGCCCAGTCCGATGCTCCCCACCAGGTCATGACAGCGGAAAAATGGTCCCATAGCTCTTCCAGTCTGTCGTTGCCTTGGTGTGTCTCAGCCTGGGAATACGATGGTGATTTCATTTTACCTGCATGGGCTGCAAACTACACTTCCTGCAATAATTAGCAATCTTTACTTAAAGGATGCGGGTTTTAATTACAAAATGTGTGAGGATTTTCAAATAATTCAGTCATGAAGAGAAGGGAATCCTCTTTTCAGAGGAAAATGCAGTCAAAGTTAATCAAGGCCAGAAACTGAGTCTTATTGATAAGTCAGTAGGACCCATGAAAAATATGATAAGAAATTGTAGAATTTTTTGCTTTTCCTGGAAAACTAGTCTATCTCTTACTATAGCAGGCACACAACTTTCTATTAAATTATATAGAAGGTGGTGAAACAGCTCTGTTTTCCTAGGAGGAAGGATTACAAAATAGCTGTCATATATCATGAAGAATGAAAGATGCCTATAAAATAATGTGTTTTGAATTTGTTACAAAAAGCAATTTTCAGTTCTATAATTTTTTCACTTTTTTTTAAATGTACTCCATCTGCATTTGCTTTCATGGGAATGAAAGAGTCCCTAAACATCACCAAACTATTTGGCTATCCTTACCCTGAAATACCTTTTCACTGCACCTAAAAAAATACCTCCTCACAGTCAGGTGCTGCTTTTTTTTTCTTCTCACTCACGCCTACCTGCTTCCTAGTGTCCTGATTGTGTCCTTGCCTGATAGTTTGCTTTTCAGGACAGGAGCCTGTTTGTTTTTAATTTGTATTGGTTGGAAGCTGTTATTCCTGATCTACAGCTGAAGCATTAGGCCAAATCCAAATGAAAAACATTCTCTAAAGACTGTTATGTTCCTTCCATCCATCATCAGCCGGTGACTGGGTGGCAGTGGGAGAAGTGGAGGAGCCCTTGCAGAGGCCATGCTGTGTTAGAGGCCCTGCTGTTACTAACATGGGAGCTTGCCAGCCTTGATGAGAAGGGTCAGGGAAGCTGGAGCAGATTTATTTGTCGAATACACCCATTTTTCCCTGGAAAGTGTGATCCAACAGTCAAAACTTCGGGAAACACTGGCTCAGGTACTAGCCCAGCAAGCACGATGAATAAAGAAAATAACAAGGGGAGAAAAAATAGTTTAAGATATGCCTGAAGGTACATAAAGTGAGAAAGGCTGAAGTCCTCTGCCAGCTCACTTTTGCAAGGTTATTCACTAAATGCATCTCTCTGTGATTGTGCACTTGTGGAAGATAAGAAAAGGGGTAAGAATATTTCTCAGGGATATTTTCTCCTTGTAGTGCAGTGTCCCAGTAAGGACACTGGAAATAGAAAACCTGCTGTTTTCTGAAAGAGAGCTTCTAAGGAATTGTCTGTGAATTACTAAACATATAGCCTTGCCCAAAAATTAGTTCTGGTTTAGCCTGAATGGAGAGGTGGGCCTCTCTCAGGCTGGTATTAAATACACCAAGATCCATTTTCAGCTCTGAGTGAGATACATCTTCAGATGGCTCAGAAGGGTGATTGCCAGGCTATGCATCACTATTGGAGGAAATGAGCAGGTTTCTACAGGATTCTGGAGGAAAAATACTCTTTAAAATTTACCTTACTATCTTGCTGATGTTGTCTTCTTTCTGACTCTTCCTTCAGGCTCCCTCTGGTGTTTGTAGTGTACATTATTACTGCCTTCTCCAGTCCTGTTTTTGGTCCAAATGTACAGGAGCTTGAGTCACGCCGCTTAACATTTTTTAGGTTCACGTAAGGTGGAGGTGCAAAGAGGTGCTTTCAGTTCCCTTTAAATATGACACTTAGTTAATCTAACTGGGATTTTTTTTCTGCTTTATCACAGAATCATAGGGTGGTTTGAATGGGAAGGAACCTTAAAGACCATCTAGTTCTAGCCCCCTGCCATGCCATGAGCACGGATGCCACCCGCTAGATCAGGACTAGAACAGTTTTATTACTACCATCCAGAGAACTGAAAATTCACTTCCCCTGAAGCCATATATTTCTGCCTGGTGAATGACATGATGCCTGAGGACAGCCACCAAACAGTTTGCCTGTGCAAACAGTCCCACTGTGGGGTCTGGCTGTGGGACATATAAACAACAAGTCCTAAGCATCATTGCAAATAATGCAGTTGGGCTGCTATCAGTTTATTCCAGCAGTGTTTGCTCCTCTTTCCAGTCCTGGCTAGGAAGGAAGGGCAATTGAAATTAGAGTATTAAGAGGTGAATTGTGAATTATCCACTTGTGGATGTGACTCCCATGAAAGTGATATCCTGAGGCCATTCTCAAGTTACAGTAATTGCATGCATAAAACCCATCCCAGAGTTTCAGTTCCTCTGTGAATTCCCCTTGCTTCACACCAGCCATTTCTTACATCCATTTTCTGCTATTCTGCCACAAATCCCATCCATGGGGGAAGAGTTGGCAGCATGGAACAGTCCTGCTGAGCAGGGCTAAGTCTTTTTCTCTGTGCTGGACACTGCAGAGAGACACTGCTGCTTCTTGCTAGCACTTTAGTGAATTTTTCACATGTAATTCTAGAGTTTCCTCTGCCTTTCAAATGACAGGAAGGGAAAGATTGTTTAAGAACAGGTCCATACAGGACAGGCATCATATTCCTGCCACCTGCAGCCACCTGCTTTCTGTGTTGGACAGCCACCTGCTTTTTTGGGATAGAGGCTGTCCAGAGGCAGGCAGAGGGGTGCAAAGTGGTGTGGTGGTGTAGGTGGGTGTAGGGTGGTGGCAAGTTTGGGATGTAACCTCTGAAGGCAGTCCAAAGATCAGGTTTGGGCCCTGCAAGCTAATGGCAGTCGGAGCACAAGGTGGGATATGGAAAAAGTCAAAGAGAGAAAAGGCATAACTGGTCTTTTTTGACTGATTTTTATTTCATTTTATTAAATAAATTACTAGCATGATTTTGTGCTTAAAGGTATGTATTTTTGCAACAGTATCATCCTCCCTTAAAACTCAAATGACTAATATCAGGTCTTCATGGGAGTTCTTAGATGGATTTCGGTGAGCTTTTTCATAGTCATTATCTTTATTATGAAAATCTGTGTCCTGAGATGCTATATATCCCAGTGTCAGCAAACCTACTGTGCAATTCAGTGGATTATAATGCAACTCAGTAACGTGCTTGAAATAATGAGGTTGCTCTGTTCAGTGGGGTGCAATGAAAAATAGAAGCTACTGCTGGGAACTCAGATTTGATCTACAATCCTGACTGAAAAGGTTCCCTATTAAAATGCCACTGCAGGTTACTAAGTTTGTATATTCTTTAACTTCCATTTCATGCTGGGCAATGAGAAGGCCAAAAGAAGTTTTTTAATCTCTTGCTTAATGCATCTAAACAGTGTATTATATTCCAGCCTTGAAAACTTCTGGTGCTCTTGGAAGTAAATGTTGGATTACATGAGCTAAATACAGAGAGAAATGGTGGCTGTGCTGGAATCAATTGGAGATCTGAGCTTTGAGTTCCATAGCACTGATCTTGCCCTGAGAGTTGTAGTTCTCAGGTCTGACTTTCTTTCAGGCAGCTCCTACCTCTGTCTGATTATGGAATTAGAAGGAGCTAAGTTGATCCCTTCCCACTCCCTGCCTGTCTGGAAGTTGGGGAGAGGGTATGGATTTCTTGCCTTTAATTAATGGGAAGCCTTTGTAGTGGCCCTTCAGCTTCAATCTCTCCTCTTCATCTCAGCATAATTGCTGGGCTGCTTTCCTGTAGATTATTTGTATGATCTCATAACTTTATTTTCTCCTTTGAAGTAGAAGCTGGTTTGTCAGAAAAACAGCTCTGAGCCAATCATACTTTTGGAAAAACAAATCTATTGAGAGAAAAAGGTGCCGGTGGAGCTTTTTAGCCATTGTCTGAATCTAACTGGATCTTATAAACCCAGCCTGTGAGATGACCTATATCCCTTTTAAAAGAACAATTTTCCTCATGGCACTTAGACCATGACATAAATGCTATTGAATCTGTAAAATATCTTAGCATCTGGCACAGCAGCCTTCAGGATGTGAGGCAAACCAGGAGGTAAATGGAAGTGCTCTGTGTACACAAGGCTGTGGAACTGGCTTTGGCTACCAGTTACCTGGATTTAATAACCTGCGTAGGTCTGTGTATTTTCAGCTGAAGCTTGATGTATGTTTTCTTTGTGCCAGTTTTCTCATTTATGCCCAGCTTCACAATTAGATATGCAGTTGTTTTGCAAGTTGATGGGGGCAATTTAAAAGACAGACACCAGTGGAAAGAATGGTCTTATTTTACTACTAATATTAAGGCAACACAGTGGTAAAATGATGCCCTAAATAAAACAATAAGCTTACTATGCGCTCAGCTTTAGGAAAAGAGAAAATAAGCAAGATGATGCACCTAATGAGAACTATATAAGAGAGTGAGAATAGTGATTGAGAATACATCACCAATTGCCTAAATATTATCATTCAGAACCTGCAGTTGCAGGCTGGGGAGCTCCTGTTGCAGTGGTGATTTGGAGAGCTTTTCCAGGAACGTGGGAGTCCTACACAGGGCTTCCACTCATAAATGAGGTCTCCAAAGTTGCTGCAAGGGGGGGTCCAGCTTTTATAACACACTTCCCCACTAGCTGGGACCAGAGCTTGGCCAGAGCCCAGGCCACAGTTGGGGAAGGGGTTTCTTGCAAACAAGCATCTGGTGATGTCAGGTGGGAAGGTTTATTGAAATGATACGTTTATTAACATGTCTTGCAGGTAATTACACAAGGTCATGTGAAAGTTCCTAAAGCAGCTGGTTTGGTGTTAAAACAGCATAAGCGGTTTGGTGAGTCTGTATACAAGGCTCTTTTGTTAAATGACTAGCATAGTATCAATTACATGATTTTTAGGAGTCATCTGTGACTCAGCATCGGCTGGGACCTCTTGTTCAGGCCTGAGCACTTTGGCAGTTTAAAGTAGCTGCAATATCCTATTTGCAGTTTAACACCAGGGGAGTCGATTTTCCCCTCCCACAGGGCCGGGGTGGAAAAGGCAGCATCTATGTGTGGGCCTCTGGAGATGGGGGCAGCTATGATGACTGTAACTGCGATGGTTATGCATCAAGCATGTGGACAATCTCCATCAATTCTGCCATAAACGATGGACGGACAGCTCTGTATGATGAAAGCTGCTCTTCAACCTTAGCCTCCACCTTTAGTAATGGGAGGAAGAGAAATCCAGAGGCTGGTGTGGTGAGTCCTGATACCATTGTGCTGTTGTTGCTGTCTTTGTGCATTCTCATGACCTATTGCAAGTCTGTGTGCTTTGGAGCAGCAGATGGTTCTTTGTTGAGATGGATATTTTCTCATCTGCACTATGCGATGGTGCCAAAACTGTCAGCTGAGGAGATGTGGGATTTATACTAAGAACAGCAATGATCTTCCATCTCTTAGAGCTTCAAATAAAAGTTGGTGCTTTCCTTTATCAGAAACCAGATTTAGAAGTTCAGTTGCCCTCTTCCCAGAGGACACTGTAACAGAAGGTCTCTGTAAAAATCTAAGTTAACATGTGAGATCATATTTACTTGTGCTGGCAGACTTCTGCTGTACAAGCAGCATACAGCAGAATGACATTTAGTCACCCACAGAGGACATACAGGGTTTTCAGATCACCAGAGCCTGCTGTTGCTGCAGACCCATACCTACCGCTGGAAAACAGGCAGGCTCTGTTCAATTGTATTTGGGATTCTCTTTCACTGTAGTGATCATTGCTCTTCAGCACCTTCAGACTAGCCAGGACATAGTTCAGTTTACAGAATGGAAAATGCAGCTGTACTAAATCAAGGTTAGTTTTTGCCAGAAGCTGTTGTATATTTTCCACGGCCCTATCTCAAACCCCCCAAGACACATTGCACAATCCTGAATGCCCACATGCAGTAGCAGACAGAACACTGGTTTCTGTCTTCATATCAGCTCTGTGATGATACCAGCCAAGATGATCTGGAGCACCTTTGTAACTATTGCTATAAAATGCATTTCTAAGGTTTTCTTCTGGTCTCTGCTAGTGACTAATCTGCACAGAAGACAGCAGCCTCCTGCTGCTGCTGGTCCCAGTGTTGGACAAATGTTAAAAAGCTCAAGTGTTAACAATTCTAGTTTCAAATCCTTCTGATAATCACAAAAGAATTTAAGGCCTTTGGTTAAACTGTGCTTATAAGAAATAAATGATAATGAGTGATAATGAGCACTGGCTTGCTACCTCATGACTTGCTCTTTCATTTATGCTCTAACCGTGTCTCACTGTGGTTTTAAATTGATACACTCTTCCAAAGCAGAAAACAGATCATGGGTACAAACACAATTAAAGAGCAAGGGCACAAACACCACTTTCTGTATTTTTCTGAGTCTGTAGCTGCAAGGAAAATGTGATAGCTTAATTCACTAATTACATCTAATGTCATTGCAGGCTACAACAGATTTGTATGGCAACTGCACCCTGCGTCATTCGGGCACATCTGCAGCTGCCCCCGAAGCAGCCGGAGTGTTTGCCCTGGCCCTGGAGGCTAAGTATGCTGTTGAGAAATTCCTTGTGAGCTCTAGAGAGGAGAGGGCCTGTGGTTTGTTTTATTTTGTTCATCGTTTCAGTTGGCTAGCTGTGGCACAAGGCTGCACTGACCAGCTCAAAAGCTGCCTCCTACAGTAGTGGCATGCATGGTGACATGTAAATGGAGCAGCAGCCTTGCCAAAGCCACCTGGCAGATGTATTTGGGCTGTCTGTCTCTCTCTGTGTCCTCCCAATCCTCTGCATCCAGGGATTTATCTTGAGCACTGTTTGGAGGAAGATTATTTCATTTCTCCGCATGTCCTCTGTGAAATGCCCAGCCTACACAAATATAAGAATGAACCTGTAGTATCAGACAGGAGTTCATCTTGTGCCAGGTACTGTCTGCAATGACAGATGCTCAGGGAGAGGACAAAGAATGGGGATTAAGAGTGATCTTTCAACAAGAGCTTTGTCAATCCATGTTTGTAGAGACAGCAGTCAGTCTCTCCTGTTTGATAGCCACAGGCAGATTGATCTTCCTTGGAGTTGTCTAAATATTTTTCAAATTGTCTGTATTTGGCACCTGGGTCATCCAGTAACAATCAGCTCCTCAATATTTTTTTGGCAGTGGTGGTGTGGAATGTTTTCTTTGTTTTCTTAACCCATTGCTGGTAGTTTGCTTCTGTGCTGTGTAATTGCTCTGTTACATGAAGGAATAAAATATCCATTGTCTATTTACCATCTCCATGGTATTCATGACACTGGAACCTTCTTGTATATCTTGGAATCATTATCATCTTCTCTATTAATTAGGAAAAGTTTTCCTTACAATAATTTTTACCAGCTTTTTACTTTGTGTTAAATTTTCCATGAACTGAGGCAACACTTGCTTAGTTACAGAGCTTCAGTTGCTGTAACCATGGCGTGAAGTGAGCACTATGTGCATAGTTTCCTTCAACAGTGCAGAATAATGAAGATTTGTGAGAGAAGGCCAAGTTTACATTAGCAGAGCAATGATTATCATGCTCAGAGCATGACTTGGTCCAAATCTCATTTTTTCAGGTTTTATACATGTAAAACACGTGCCAAATGTTTAGCTTTGGATGATCATTCCTTCTGCTATCAAACTCATTCAGGAAGAAAGCCACTATGTAGTAAATTAGTATGGCCATAAAAATATAAATGTTTCATGAATTTTCTGACCACTGCATGCTTAAACTGGACTGGAACCTAAGCATCTCAGTAATAATTATCATTCTTCTTCATTTGATCTACCCATAAATACTGGAATTATTCTGCCAAATTATCATGAATAGGAATTAGACTTAATACCCCTAGCTTACACTAGGATTTCTAGGCTTTGCTGAGAAGGCAACAGAAGAGAGACGGAGCTGTCAGTGTCTCCTATCTCCTTCTGGCACTGTTAAATTGTATTGTGCAGAACTATCCTGGATGAGCCATCCCAGGAATGACTGACAATCTCCCATGAAGCCTGTTTTTGCCTGCATTATGTCTGTCAGCTCATACACAAATAGGACTGATGTCTCTCAAACCAGACTAATCTTTGAAATAGAAAGTACAGCTTTAAGATACGTAGCAAGCTCTTAAAAGATTTCAATAAGAATGATGCAAGTGATATCTTCTTTTCAGCTCTCTGATGTCGCTTTGGGGGAATGACAGTAATTGGCTACTCTGGTGTACATTCAGCACACACACATGCTTATTACTTGGGGCAAAGAAAGCTGAAAAGCAGATCCTTTTAGGCTGATGGTTTCAATCAGACATATTGTGATGTTTAAAGAGTTCATCATAAACCAACTGGAGTAGCTTTAGTTATATAGAATTAGAATACCAGTTCTAAAGTTCCTAGAATAACAAGTTCCCTTCCTGTCATCATAATCACTGCACATCTAGCAAGACAAGAGAAGATGATGAAAAATGACCATTGAAACTAGGCAAATATTACTTGACTGCATCCATCCATGCTAATATAACATGGGTGACAAACCTCTGCCATACTTCACAATGCAAACCTGCAGGCACCCACGGCCCATATATCCATATTCACAGAATCCTGACGTTACTAACACCTGGATTGTTAGAGGTCATCAGCTTCATCACATTGGGGCTTCTCAGGGTGGATCTTGGAAGGTCCATGGGAAAAGCAGGAGGAGCAGGCAAGAAAAAGGAGGCAAGATCTAAGAGGAAAGCTTGGTGAAATTTTTTCATCATCTTTTAAATTTTTATATTTTTCTTGGGATCTGGTATAATGTCTTACTCATTTTATTAATTTTTAAAGTTCTAAACTTGCATGTTTGATCTATAATGTCTAGTTAAAAGAAGTTATTTTTAATCAATTATTTTTAATTTTGCAATTTTGGGGAACATATTTTGGAAAAGTGCTGTGTTATTCATAGATGCAAATTTTACCCAAAGGCTTACTCAAACACAGTCTTTCTTTAATATCTGCTTGGAAATACTGTAATGTTTGTTTCCCATGTTTCTCTTCCACAGCTTGGATCTGACATGGAGAGACATGCAGCATCTGACAGTGCTCACCTCCAAGAGGAACCAGCTTCATGATGAGGTTCATAGGTGGCGTAGGAATGGTGTTGGGCTGGAGTTCAACCATTTGTTTGGCTATGGTGTCCTAGATGCAGGAGCAATGGTTAAGATGGCAAAAGACTGGAAGACTGTTCCTGAGAGATTCCATTGTGTTGGAGGGTCAATACAGGACCCTGAGTAAGTGAATAGCCTAGTGAATGTGTTTGGCTTCTTCCAAGCATCTGGGAGACTGCAAGCATACAATGAACATTGACAAAGGTAGTCACAGAAAATGAAGGTTTCTTTCTGAGGAACCCTAACCAGTAATAAGTTGATAAAACTTTTTTTTTTATCAATAATGCTTGATGAAACTACATGATAGGTCAATTCCTGGCTTGCTGGAGGAATACATTCTACAGCACACCTGTATCCTCATTGCTAGTGCCAGTAGTGTTGATAGCAACATCCATTTCTCCTGGGCACTCACAGGTATTTTTGTGCTAAAGTTCCTGTGAATAAAGAGCCTGTTCCCAAATGAAAATCTGGGAGGCTGGCACTGTAAATTACATAAACTGCTGCCACATTAAATATCTGTTGGTCAGGTAATATCTCACTGTGAGATTCATCAGCAGACAGTTTTATCTCCAGAAGACTGAAAAAATCGTCTACAGGTACCAGTGATTCAGTTTGAACACTACAGCATTTAATTGCACTTGTTTTATGCTCTTCAAATCTCTGATTGCAGGGTAGATAGTCTGATTATTTTCTGATTTGCCTCTATGTGCTAAAGTGAATGAGTCAACAAGTGAAGTAATTAATACTAATTGACTACAACAGCTGTAGTTTAATTTAAGTAATTGAAATACTAACCTAATAATGGCCTAAATTATGTCTATACCATTTGAAATTTGACTTTTCAGTGCCATTATTGAAGGCAACATTATTCTGTTGGAAAAAGAAAACAAACCAGGATGCTACCCTAGCACATTGCTCAGCCACTCAGGCAAAGAGTGAGGAGTTCCCCAACCTTCCAGATTAAATTTGCATGATCCAAGGTTCTGCAGCTGACCTCTGAGTTTTAATTTATCCAGCCTATGCATACTCACAAGTAAAAACCAAATGAGAATGCTGAAGCTAATTTTAAGATATCTCTTAATAATTTATTTATAATTAAATGCAGACAAATAATTTCATTTATCTTAGTGCAGCTCCATTTATTATTATCATTATTATTACTATTATTATTTATGAAATGGGGGTCATCCTAGAGGAGGAGAGAACATTTCTTTCTGTAGTCTGTAAGGGTGCCCCCCTGCCACTTGTCTGGCACATCTATATATTAACAGCACTGCTGTAATATTTATGTTCCGCAATGAAAATATCACTGACAGGAGATAATAAGTATCATGAAGTGCAACATGTACAGTTTTTAATTACATTGTAAAAAAAAGCTAGCTAAATCCCAGCATCTCCAGCAATTCCTTGGAAATGAAAACTACACTGCACTTCTCTTGTGGATAATTGGGTTATTCTTTCAGTTTGGTCTTGCTGTGCGAGCAATATTTTCTATATATATTCTCTGTATTTTTATTTAAGTATAGATATTTGTATACATAAAATACACAGTATAGATTTATGAAGGTGTGTAGTTGATATGGAGGTGGGTTTCAGGGCAGTATTGTTAATTAGGCAAAAGGCTGGGAAATAATTAACAGACAGAATATACAGTGTGCTGAAAGCCATCAGTATTTAAAATAGAAACACTTGTTAGCAATAGGAACTTTTCCTGACAAGGGCTCTGGCTGGTTAGGGAAATACAGAGGTTTAAGACATTGTAGTCCACTAGCTGAGCAACAGGAGCGCACAAGAGCTCCCTCTGCTCATCTCTCATTGCATACCACACCATGCAAATGTATACACTGTGTATAATCTCTAACTGGATACTGTGCCATGGATATACTACATAGATAGATAAAGATATAGATATATAGATATATACATAAATTGGGCAGTGGCACATTGTATGGCTGTGGAAAATCTGTCTTCTCTTCTGCTCCTTTGTGTCAGGCTTTTTCTACCACCCCTGGTTCTTTTTGTTTCTTTGGGAAAATTCACCTGGACTACAATAATTCGTCTAGTGAAGCAGAGAGTATTAGATCCTAATTAATAGGAAAGGGGGAAACAAAGCAAGTCTTTTCTCATGTGTTTTTAGAAAGCTGAGAGAACTTTAGCACTACAGTACTTGAGAAGGTGGAGAGAAAAGCTTTTTGCCACTGTCAAGCCGTCTGCAGAGCAGATGTAGTGGGAGCACATTGCTCTTGTTTCTTTGGGTTTTAGTCTTGACGGGAAGACTCATGTTATGGTATCCCTCATCATTAACTGGAGGAGATAAAACACTTATCACATCTCTGGGAATGAAGCAATGTTTGACAAGCTTTGTCCACTGTGTGAGAAGGCTGTGAGACAACATGAATTCAGATTGAGATTGAGGCTTCCCATGCAGAGAAACTGCAAGCACGTGGCAACTGTGAAATTATGATCCTTCACCTCTGTCTGCATGTAGTGCATTTTTTTGTGCTTTGGCATGTAAAATAAGTATCTCAAGGATATTATAATTAGATGCTTAAATATTTTAGCTATACAATATTTATGTTATACCAACTTCTGCTCTATAATACTCAGAACAACATAGGTTTTTCAGTTTAAGGTAAGTGTTTAAATGCTTTGAGGATCTGGATATGAATGACTCTGCAAGTACTCCCAAGAAGGCAGTTCTCTATGAAAGGGGGACAGAGACTGACCTGAGCCAATTAGTGATGTACTAAGCTGTAATACTTGCAGCTTTTCTCAAGAAGAAAAGAATTCCTGGAAGCTAGGCTTCAATGAAATGCTTTCACTGGTCTCTAAAGAGCACCGTATTTCATTAGCAGAGGGAAAAAGCTGGTACTGGTTTTTTGAAAAGAAGGTATTCATTACCCCAGTATGGTCAATGCCCTTCAGAAGGCTCTCAATTTGACTGCAGAACTGAGGTCAGGAGGACACCACTGGAAGACAAGATAATGACAAGGTGACTGGAGACTTTTGTGACTTACTCCCTTTTTAAATGATTGCTGTAATTCTTGTCTCTCAATTATTTCTTTTAGACAGAGGAAAATGTCACACTGCTTACAGAACACTGATGGTGAAGATGTAGAACATTTTTACACCTTCCATGTATTTTGCCAGCCACTTTGTGAGGCAGTGGGTATTTTCAAGTTGCATCTGGGTGTTAGAAGGCACTTGGCAGCCTCAGCTCCTGGGCCAGACAGCACTTTGGCAACTCAGTAAACGTGTGACTTCTTTTCCTGGTGTACATGCTCATGTACAAGAGCCATTCAAGGATGGAAATCTTAATGGAAAAGTGTTTTTCAAATGAGCCAACTCTAGGATCCCATGTTTGTGCTGGTTTCCAAAGCAGAATAAGGACATAGGCTTTAATGTGACTGCATTGAAATTCTGTGCAATTGGTTCCTCCAACACCACGGAGCCATTTGCTGCTGTCATTTAAGGAAACTGACATGACTGGCTGCTCACGGTTCTTTTACTGAAAATACACATTATTATGCAATTACCCAATATAGGAGTGATAAGTAAAGACAGCCATTAATGTTAGTTCTTAAAGAGCACTATGTGCTTCTTAATTGTATTACTTCTCTCTTTGTGTTGGTGTACATTTCATAATTATTTTCAAATTAAAGCTTTGGTATAATTTTCTAAAAAGGGAACATTCTCTTCATGGCTAAGTTTGCAACTATTATTTCCTTACTTTTTCATGTATTAATAAGGAAAATAATAGGGGGAAAATAATAGGGGATTTTTCTGTGAGGCACCAAAACCCAGTAGTTTTAGCATAAGCTGTGTTGTGCTGTTTTAATTTGCTTAACTATCTTTTGACCAACAGAAAGATACCACCAAATGGCAAGCTGGTCCTTACGCTAACAACCGACGCGTGTGAGGGGAAGGAAAATTTTGTCCGATACCTTGAACACGTCCAGGCAGTTATAACTGTGAATTCCACTCGGCGAGGAGACCTCAACATCAACATGACCTCACCAATGGGAACAAAGTCCATTTTGCTGAGCCGGCGCCCAAGGGATGATGACTCCAAGGTTGGTTTTGACAAATGGCCTTTCATGACCACTCACACATGGGGAGAAGACCCCCGAGGCACCTGGGCTCTGGAGATCGGGTTTGTCAGCAGCCAGCCCCAGCGGGGTGTGCTGAAGGAGTGGACACTGATGCTGCATGGGACTCAGAGTGCACCATATATAGACCAAATAGTAAAAGATTATCAGTCCAAACTGGCCATGTCCAAGAAGGAAGAGCTGGAAGAAGAATTAGATGAAGCGGTGGAGAGAAGCCTGAAGAGTATACTGAGCAAGAACTAGTGCTGTGTTGCATGACAGTGTCTTTCCTTCCCCAGACCCCTCTACTCACCGTTCTACTATCCAAACCTCTGTGATAGACGTATTACAATGATTGTCTCTGTAGCCAAATTATCACCCTTTCTTGATTTTAAAGTCTTATATCTTGTCAATAATTATTTTAATTGCTACTGAAGCAGTCCATTTTTTAGCTCTAAACCACAAAATATCCCACCAAATACTATGTACAGTTTGTGACTGTAAAAGATGATTTTTCTTTCGTGTCATATAATAGGTAATAACCTGCAAAAAAGTTAATGGCTTTTCCCTTCATATTTTTGTGGTAAATGTTTGTATTAAAAAAGAATTAATTTTAACATTGGAAGTTGGTGATAATGGGCACATTTTTGAAAATGACTGTGAGAGAGGGAATCACAAAGAGGTTGTCTGGAGAGGTCTTTAAACGTCTAACAGCTCCTTCTGCATCACTGACTTCAGTGGGACTTTCTCCATTGGGTTCCAGCAAAGTAGCACTAGACCCCACAAAAAGAAGTAATCCAGAGATAAGACAAATTCACCAATCCAATTTGCAGAAATCCAATTCTTTTGAGGGTTTTCTTTCATACTACAGTTACGCTACACACACACTTCAGCTACAGCATGGATCAATAGACATGCAATAAGGAAGGCAAAGTGAAGCCAAAGCTGGGTGGCAGGGAGAAGTGATTTGCAAACTGGGTCAGGGCATTCTAGAAGCACAAGTCCCAGTCTTGGTGGAGATTTTTTAGTTTGGTGGTTTTGGGGGTTCATTTCCTGTGTTGATTTTTTTTTTTTTTTTAATTTTTTTGCTATTTTGGCAATTTAAATCAATTTACCATCTTACAGCGGAACAAACACATAAGGGTGAGCTGTAGCATTTCTGGCATCTTGTGTGCATCTGCTGGTCTCTCTACTGAGATGTTCTCCAGCACTGTAAAATAAGGCTGTGTCTACATAACCAACCACAGACACCTGTTTTCTGGGGTTTACAACCCACCTGCCAGTAAAATGCTGTGGGGAAAATTTGAAGCACACCGTTTCAGTCCCAAAGCAATTTTTAATTTAAATTTCCTTCTTTAAAGCTAGATATTTGCTGGTTTTATGTTATACAAATACATTTAAAGAGAAAAATATGCCTAATTTATTGAAGTGTAATGCAAAGTTGGCCTCCTTGAAAAATAAAATGTAGTGTATTTGGGAAGATTTGTTGGTAGTCATTGTTCTTTGCTGTTTAAAGTCAGTCCCATCTCAACTTCTTGGACATGAGTTAAAGTCTGTCTCTCTCACCCTCAGAGTACGCTCTGGCTATTGCTGCAAAACATAACATTCTCCCAGGTGGGAATTTCTCACGGTAGCAACCACTATATGTTCTCAGGTGTGAGATCCCAGATTTAACCTTTGAACAATAAAGGTTCTTGATTCTGCAAATATTCAGGAATTTACACTAAAGCCCATCAGTGGACCTACTAAGCAAATACTTCAGATCTTTGCAGGATCCAAGACCTACATTCTAGCAGTGACTAGTTTCAGAATTTGTTATGTATTTTTAATATGCTGAGTATTAAGCTAAGATGTTTTAATAAGAGTTGTCCTGGTTAATTTGGTGCATAGTATTAGAAACACATTCAGTAAGTAAGTATTTATCTAAAATATAAAAACATAACCCAAAGGTTCTATGGTGGAAGTGTTTCACTTAAGAATGTATAATCTATGCTGTTAATTCGAGCAAATATCCATCTTTTATTTTTCCGTAAGAGGCCTGTTCTTTCCTTTTCCAGATGAAAAATACACAGCTCAACCTACTCAAAGTCTATGTGAATTACACTCTAAAGCCAAACCAAGCAGCCTCACACTACTCACAGGTTCCTTGTTCAGTGCAGCAGTCCCATCAGAAAAATTTACCATATACATATATATATATATATATGTATATATATATTTATACAATACACCTGTATGACTAAATACATACACACCTGTGGTATCTCTCTCTCTGTATATATATATATGTTATATACGATATATATATTCAGAGTATGTTACATATATTTGCATATAAATATGTCTAGAATTACATATGGTATGTAAAGTATAATGCACATACACACACCGTAACTTTTTGTGTGTATGTGATCAAAGAAAGAGTAACTGAAAGTTTTTACAGGACTTCTAAAATGTGGAAAAGTTTTGGAATAAGAAAAGTCCATGTGGAATTCTTAAATGAACATGTACATGACTTTCCATTGCATTCATGTAATTTTGCAGTTCTCTGTTCAATTATTAAATATCTTATAAAGCAGCAAAATAACTAGATGGCTGTTCATATTTTCATAATGCTGACATAATTTAGTAATTGAAAAATCATGAGTGATATACACAAATGGCGAGTTTTGATATAATTAAATATATATGAAACTACATTTATATACAATATAGAGATCTACTTCAAATTCTTGGGAAGTTTTGCTTCAAGGGATCACTGAAAAATATGTCCAGTTAGACTGAGTTTTTATGATATTGCTGATGGAAAATAAAGTTAATTTGTTAGTATTTATGATAAAGGAGAAAATTAAGCTCATGATGCAAAACAGGTGAGCCCTGTGATGATGTTTTATAATCTTAGTAAAATAAAGAGCTGTTATAAACTGGCAGGTCCTATCATCATTGCCTATCTGAAGGTACATGGGAGGTAAAATGCTAGTCTCAGTGGGATGACTTCCTACTTCTCTGCTTTTTACATTGATACAGAAATCTGTATCCTGCGTATGCCGGATATGGAGAAAATAAAGAGAAATAAACTTTTTCCTCTGAAAGAGTTAATAGGAACAGATGAAGAGTAAAGTGCTTTATGTTAACTCTGTGAAGCTCTGAGACATGTTAGATTCAGGCCACAGGCTGGGAAGAGCTGCTTTTATTTACATGGCATTATTTACGTGGTTCAAGCCCATTTTCTCCAAGGTTAGCTCTGCAAAAGCAGCAGCAATGCAGGTGCTGAGCTCCTTTGGGAAGGGGATGATCAGGAATAGAGACTGACAGTTTTGCACTGCAGCTCAGAAGCAGCTCTGGTCCCAAGGAAATGCTACAGAAGAATTTTTTTTTTTTTTCCCTCCACTCTTTGGAAAACTTTGACTCACCTTAAACCCTTGTTTCCCTTTTCACCTCTACTTCCCACCCATACTTTTTGGGTACTTTTAGCTCATGTGTTCCCATGGCAGAAAGTACATTTCATTTTATAGTATGTTACCATGTATGCAGCAGTACAAGCTGGCAGGAAAATTCCTGATGTAGTTCTGGCTGCCTCAGAAAAGAGAATGTGCCTGCAGTAACCTGAGTATCATTGCAGTCTCTTGTTGAATATATGCTTGCAATTATTTCAGCATTAAATGAGCATTTAAACACTTCATTGAGAATCTGCATTTAATGAAGAGGTTAGCCCACAAATCATGAGATTCACTATACACTTCAGCATGATCATTGTAAACCAGAGATTACTACTGGTTTTCTATATCATTTTCATGCAAATTTACAGAAAAATGCCTGTGATCTGTGGCCTTAGTAGCAACTGCTGTGTCTGTGGAAGGCAGCTCAGAAATTGTAGCAGAATTTAGCTCTCACCCCTTTTTGGTCCTTGACTTCTGCTGGTTGCTGTCCAGGCAATGCAGTATGTGACTTCCTTCAGCAATAGGTGACATCAAAACTGCTTTAGGAGCAGTTCTTACATCACACTGAGCTGCTGAGCAAGGATTACAGGCATCAGAAACCAGGTCTGGGTCAGCAGGCAGTGGTAACCCCACAACATAAAAAGATTAAGGTAGGGGGGTGGGTATTCACACAGTGGACACCTCGCGCAGGCTGCCCTGACATTGCTTCCTTGCCACTGAATGAGGCTTTTTGTATTCTGAACATTGGGTCCACTGTATTGCAGTGAAATCAGATGGACAGGGAGAGGGGGAAGAATACCCAGTTCCATCTAGGTACTGCCTGAACCTGTTTACACCCTGTTTTGTGGCAGAATTATTAAACAGCCTGCCTATAGCTGAAATGACCCTAGGTTTTTTTTGGGGGGGTTGGGATTTTTTGTTTACTCTGCAGCAGTCAAACTCTCTTCCAGCAGCAGTTATTCTGAGCAATTGCTCCCAGCTCACCAGAGCCCAGCCTGCACAGACATTGATAAAATCCTTCCCTGCAGTTATTGACACTTAATAAATTAAACTGAAAAGCAACATTCTCTAGTAAGCCACGTCTGGCATAAACTCTCACAGCACTCCACTAAAACAGCATCAACAAAAAATCCTGAATAAAATTGTGACTGTGAGGTCACTCATTGCTGTTTAAAAAAATAAGGTGCCAGTTTACCAGACATAAGTCACAGTAGATCAGATGCTACACCTGTGCTGGACCTGAGGAATTAAATGACCAAGACCAACATGTTATCGAAAGAAAGTCTTGGGTGCTGTGAGGAGTTCCTGAAACTCAAGCTTGTCAGTTCAAATGGCTTTTAGCCCCTGTTTGCTGCTGGTGACAGGAGTTAACAGGCAGAGGGAAAATGCAGAACAATGCTGGAAGCTGAAATAAAAACTTAGAGAACTGGGATTGCATTGGACAAGGAATGTGTAGAGACTAATCTAGTGTAGCCCTTCAGTAAGTACTGGGCTTTAGTGGGATCATTTGTGTGTCTGGAGTCAAGCTGAGCCTAAATGGTGCATGAACACTTTAAGCAGAGCTCAGTATTTGCACACATACAAGTGAAAGATTTCCTTCCCTGGATTTTTTGTTTGTGTGTGTTTGTTTGTTTGTGTGTTTGTTTGTGTGTTTGTTTGCTTCTTTGTTTTTCCTGAGTTGAAGGTTTCTGGGAGTTGCAAGAGTCTGTTTTGCTGCAAGTGTTGCTTTTTGCTTCCCCAGGCATGGGAATGCGGGAAGCTACTGCTTATTCCAACAATCCTGTGGAGCTCCATGTGACTGCAAGTGGCAGGGGTGAGACAGGATCCTGTGGCAGTATTAAACTCTACAGTCCAAGGAAATACTTCAGAAAATTCCTAAAGACACAGTCTTTGGCTGCAGTCTGCTCAAAAGCTCATTGGCGTTTATAAGTACATTAGTTGTGTTGGTAGAGGACAAATTGTAGTTTTTATAAGGGATCTCTCCCTTTGGGTAATTTTATTCTGAGAAGATCTCCAGTAAGCGCTTATTTCAAACACAGAAAGCTTGTCTTTAGAACCAAAAAGAAAGGTCTGCCAAGCTCATCGCTATTTAAAGACTGTGAAAGGGAGAGATCTGGAATAGGTTGTTTAACAGGTATCCAGCCCTCCAGCCCTTTCCCTGAAAAAGCTCTTGCATACCAGTCAGGTGATGATTACAAGTAGGGACTATGAGTCAATGGTAAAGGCAAAACAAACCCACCATGGGTATCTTCGGTAGAAGGCAAAACTTTTATTAAATGAACCAGATGTCACAAGTTAACATTTGCAGCTGTCTCAGAGATGGGGTATTGTACAGCAGTTATAGGAGCAGTAGAGGAATATGCAAATTTGTCCGGAATACTGTGGAAAGCCAGGCAGCTCTGTCATAATAATTACTTCCAGTGTGTCCTAATCATGAAAATCAATTGCATAGATATGCCCTGGAGAGCGCTAATGGTTGTGGCACCAAAGGTGAGCCTACATCAGACAGAATTGCCATCAAGGTTTCAATCTGTTCCATACCAAACAGCAAAAATCTCACTACTGTATCATTCGGTCAGGAAAAAAAAACCAGTCATTTAATAACTATGCCAGACAAGTCAGCTATCAAGGGGGTATGTGTCACTTAAGAGCCTTTGTCACCTGGTTTCTTCTTGCTTGTCTTCTCTATCATTGTCTCAACAATCATTGCTGTCTCTTCATAAGTCTGAATTCTGTCATCTGAAAACTTCTCAATGGACTCCACCACCTCCACCTTCTCATAGCTCATGGAGCCAGGCAATGCTGCTTCCCTGAACAAAAGGCCCTGCTTATCTTCTCGCTCATATTCTGTCTCTCGAAGGAGTCCTGGCTCAGTTGGGCTTATCAGACCAGGGGAAGGAACTGTCTCAGGCTCAGAGATGTCCGGGTACTTTGTGATTTGCTCAATTTTTCCTCTTGTTTTTTTGCCCCATTCAAGTATGTCTTCTTTCTCCTCCTCTCTCTGTTTATCTGGGCGTTCAAACTCTTCTCTCCTTTCATAGATTTCCCCTTTATCTTTTTCTGATGGTTCAGCAGGTTCTGGCAGCTCTGGTATGGGCTCCACATCACCACCATTCATGACCTTCCCATTGCCAGTGGAAACTGTGATCCCTCCCCCAGCAGGGATAGAGGGGGCCAAGATGCATGGTTCTTCATAGCCTTCCTCCCCTGTCACCAGCACATAACGCCCTTTGGGGTGGGCATCAGGCTTAACCTCTGGTCTCTTGTAGACTCTTATTTTCTCCCTCACAATGTTACATAATTTATCAAAGGCTTTACTTATCTGGGCTCCATCAGGTACGTCCTCTGGGCCCATCTCTTTTTCATCAAATTCTGATCCTTCTTGCTCAGGTTCACACCTCACTGAGCCTTCATGCCTAAACTCCATCTGGTCTTGGTCAAAACCTTCCAGAGTTCTTCCGTACGTTCTTTCAGGCGAGTGACTGTCGGTTATGTCTTTTGACATCAGCTCCTTTTTCCTGGCAATTTTCTTTGTCAGGGCTTTTTGTCTGGGCTTTACGCTGGCAATGTCTTGCATGGCCTGGGTGATATCTAAAGAAAAATCAAAGCAAGGAAAAGAGCAGTGCTTGAAGACAGTCACTGCAAATGCTAGAGCTGCCTCTTTTCCTCACTGCTGCAGGTGGAGAGCCTTTCTATCCCAGGGGGGCTAAAAGCAAGCCAGGCACCTCCACTCCTGGCAGTTTGGAGTACAGGCAGATGCTGAGTGTCATGTCAGGAGGGAGCAGCAGTGGCTTGTAGTCACAGAGCTGAGAAGCCACCCAGCCACAATGGCATCACTCAGACACTGACACTGAGCTCTAGGAGGCCCCTGCCCATAGGCTGGTTCTGGTCTCCTGGGCAATCCCATGACAGGTTAGCAGCAGGAGCACAGGCTGGCTATTGATTTCCATGCCATGAGCAGCTAGAGGAGAGGAGGCAGGGGTTGATACTGGTAATTACAAGAACATGGGGACAGAGAGATATTAACATGCTTTCTCCAAGGCAGCTATTTTGTCCCCTGCCACAGTACAGTAACACACATGAAATGTCCTGCTCATCATGCAGAAGAAAGCAGAGGTGTGTCTAGAGACAGGCCAAATCCTCAGCAGGTATAAAACACCATTTTGTAGGACAGTAGTTATTTACAGCTGCTGCCTCAGGCATTATGGACCCATTTAATATAAAGCTGCTACTGTGCCCACAGCACTTAGAAAAATTACAGCTGTATTCCAAAAAAATACCTCACGTGAGAGTTTGCCTCCATTCTCAAGGCAGTTTGTTATTGCTAAAATCCAGACAGCCTTGGATTTAAATCATCCCATATGTTAGAACCTACCACATCAAGTCCCCTCTTTGTTAAGACCACTCTTGTTCATTTAGCCCTGGCCATTTCCTTATCACCAGGTTTACAAGCATCCTAGCTCTAACAAGCCAACACACAACATAGAGGAAGCATCATTCATAGGAAAACAGGTCTCAAAAAGGGCCCTTTGCCTGCCCGTGGCACTCAACACTCCTTGGTGCTCTTTGCACATCACTAAAGTGTGAACAAACAACTCACAACAAGTCAGCACAAAACCTGCAGCTCTTTCCATCATTTCAGGCGCCTTTTGACTTTACTCTTTTTATTGGCCTGAGTAGTAAACTGTAGAAATTTGCAAAAAAATGCTTTTGCTTGTGATTTTGGCCTTTGACAGCTTGTCCCAAGGCCAGCAGAGGTAAGCTAAAATTGTTGCATTTACAAGCTTGTAGTCAGGCTGTCACAACTGGTGGCCATATTGAAGACAAACGGACAAACAGCTTAAAATACAATGATGCTGCTCTTGACAAACACAGACACATCACAGGTTTACCTCTACCCCTCGAAACCTGAGGCTGGGCAGGTCTGTAGATCTGTGTGAAGAGTGTAACTGGGGTTCCTGCTATAGCAGAGTTTAACCTGTGGAGAAAATGAACATGCATCAGTTTTCTCCCCATCATTTCCAGTGAAAGCAAATGAAATCATACAAAATGAAGAACAGAGGTTAAAGAAATGTAATGCTCTGTTGTGAGGAGTCAAAAAGAGTGACAGAAGCCCTTTTCTTGTCTGGGAAAATCAAGACAGCCACAGCACCTTTACAGAAGTGAGGCTGGTTTCTGCCAGCAGGAGACATGGGATACTCCATTAGGTAAAGTACACCAGTGATTACAACACATAGCAACAGCTTTGTAGTTTAGCGCGGCTCTTTGAAAAGATGGGAAGGTTTTATATGGGCAAACAGTCAATCCAAGCCTACCAGAGGTCAGCAAGAACTGTAAATTCATTTTTACCATGCTGGCTGGTAAAATAGGAAATTTGGAGCAGTCTTCCATGGAAAACATTTGTGGAGTCGGTAGTATTAAGGGTTAAAAAATAAAATGGAGAGGCTGGCCTATTGCAAAACAGTTACTGTATCTTAGGCCTCCCAGTATGCTCTGCTGGAATTTAAGATATTTTGTCCTGTCAGAGATCCTGTGTCAATACTATTTTTGGTGCTGAGAATTGCCCTGTTGAGATACTTTTAACTAGAACTCAGTGTCCAAAATAAGACCCTGAAAATTAATTAAATACCCATTCCCCAGACGTAGGATGGACTATTTAGTGAGTGTCCTTCTCCTGCATCTTCTACACAGCCTGGAGCAGTGGTTTGGGTGCTCAGGGGTCTGTCTGCACTGCTGTGAAAGATCCTTTTCTCCAGTGTGGCTGATGGTTGACATTAGAGGGAGCCAGTGTTCCTCCGTAGGTTTAAGCATGACCCAAATGCCTGCGAATTTCTTGTATTTTTCCTCTTTCTCCCCTTGCCTGAAGAATGGCTTTGCTGTGAAGAGTGCTTTGCTTTAGAGGACATTTGCCCCATCTGCATCTTCCAAATAAAACTTGCCGGTAATGTTGAGCAAGTGTCACCAACACACAGCCTGGGGAGGGGATGTTCAGATTGCTTTTGTGTGTGCCTGACCTCTGTACACTGATGCCAGGACAGCATATGGACAGTCTACATGGGCAGGAGAAGCCCAAAATGGCTCTGACCCTTTCCTTGGCAGCCCTTTCACCAGATTTCGCATCTATTTAGTTTTCTGTCCCTAGATATGTACCAGTGAAAGGTGTGAAAAGGTTTTGGGTGAATCAAATGTCCTTAAACACACATTATTTCAAAGGGTATAAAAGAGATCGCTGTCCCCTTTGGGTGTGCCAAGAAATCCAGCCTTACCGGCTGTCCTCGTTCTCGATGATCCGTTTGTACCGTTCCAGTTCATTCTCCAGGGACTGCTGGTAGATCACCAGCTGGCGGCAGTCAGTTGTGTACTTCTCCAAGATCCTCTCAGCCTCCTCTATGCCCTTCCTAAGGTTTTCAATCTGTTCATTGTAAAGCTGAATTTCATCGTCATAACTCTCCTGGGTGTTTTTAATTGCTTGCTCCAGCATGGTTGTCTGGTAAATAAAATCGGTGGTGAAAGAAGCAGCTTTGAAACATTCACCATCCCCATCTTTTAAGCACAATGAAAGGTAAGTCATGCTTTATTGCAATGTGATGCTGCACTGCTGAAACACAGGAGAAATTTCACTACATTTGTTCAGTTATTCAAAAACAGTAACTTGTCACAGTGGGCAGGGTCTTACACGGACAGCAAAAGCTCTTAATTGGGAAGATGTGCACAGGAAATACCTTCTTTGTGGTCTGCAGACAAGGCAAATAAGACCAAAGATCTCATATTAAATAAAGAGCTCTCCTTTTGAATTCAATTCCTCTGCCTTTTTACTTCAGTGATAAAACCAATGAGCACACATCAACCAGGAGGTGGCAATAGTCACCTTCCAAAATCAAGGGGTATGAATTTCAGGTGGGATATTTCACCCTGTAACTGCTCTCACGTTCTTCTGCTATTTTCAGCTATTTATAATAGTTCTTTTATCACTTTTTTTCTTTTTTAAACTCCATTTCAAAGAGATGAACTCACAAAGAGCTAATGGGGCAATAAGTGACCAATGAATTATTTAATAACTGATTTTTTTCTAGATGTTTCAGGCAAGATTAAAAAATCCCAAACTTTTAAGAGCCTAAATATAGGATTGATTTCTCTAGGCATTAGTTTGGCTATATTGTAGTGTACAAGTGGACCAAGACTCTTTTCTGTTCAGTGCTCATGAGGTGGGGTTTTGCATCTATCTAGAGGTCCATGACCTCTCAGGCACATGGCTATCAGGTCCAGAAATAGAAAAACAAAGGAAGTCGATGACACGTCAGTCATCAGATCCAGCCTTCACCATCACATGCAACTGTGTTACTGACCTCCACTCATAAAGCTCTTGTGCCTTGAGCTCTGTTAAACTCAAGACACAAGAATGAATGAATGAATAATCTCTTTCTAAATGGGGTGTGAAGATTTGATCTTGAAAGCAGCATGATTAATTCCCCAAAGACTGCCTCTCTCCCTCTGTCAGCAGAAGGCTGATTTTCTCCCTTTTTTCTATATCGATTCATTATCTCACTTATCCCTATATTGATTCTTGTCCATCCCAGAGTGCATGTGTCCTTTCCACCAGAGCATCAGATGCTAGAAGGAGACCAAGGAAAATACACTGTCCTGACCCTAATGAAAGAAGTTATGCTCAGGAAGTTATGAGCTGCTGCTACGGCTGTCCAAAGGAGTCCAAAATCCCACCAAAAGGTGTTTATGTCAATATTTCATTCCTCTCACCCGGATGAACAACACAAGGCAAAAAGGAAGCTGTATTTGGGGTCATTCTCCACCCTACCTGCTAAAAAATATTCAGCTCTGCGGAGGTAGAGATGCCATTGGCAACTGTTCACATCTGGTTTCTATCCACTGCAGCCTTCATCTGCTCCTCCACCTCCTGCAGCTCTCGGCCCTGCACTGCACTCATGTTTGCAGGCACTGGCTGGAGACAGAAGGCTGATTTAGGGCAGGTTTGGCTGGGAGATGGGCAAGGACAACTAGTCAAAGTCTTGGCCAGACATTTTCTGCAAATCAGGGCTTGATAAAAAGCATATGGTTTTTCCTGCTGGTAGTGTCCAAGCACAGGAGAGGTGCTGGCTTAATGTTTAGTAGTGGCAGGGATGAAGGCAGAATGCCAAATGTAGCTCAACAGCCCTCTCAGTTTTGCTCACCAAATCTGTCCAGTCCTTCTCACAGCAAGCTCAGCATTGGATGTGGCAGTAATAGAAAGGATTGGGTAGAGCCCTGAAGGTCCCCCATCACTTTTCATGGAGCCAGTTTCCAGCCAGAGCTAGCAAGTAAGAAAGTCATAGGAGCCCTGTGGGACTTTTCCATCCACAACGTCCTGCTGATTCTGTCCTGCAGGAATGCAGTTGCACTGTGGAAAACTTCCCTCATCAGCCACTGATAAGCAAAGACAGCTTCATTGCACCTACGATACCTACAGCCCTCCTTGGCCATCTAAACCTGACAATGTGCACCACTGAGAGAATGGGAATGAAACAGCTGAAGAAAAAGACGGAAATCTAAAAGGAAAACACACCTCCAAGACCACCAAGTTCACAAGACCATGTTAAAGCCATGTTAGAGGTTTTACCATGTGACCATAAAAAAAACAGTTAATGAGCAACATGGCTGTGTGTATGGCTAGTACCTCTGTCTGCAGCTTGTATTTCTGTGCCTGTAACTGGCAGAGGATGCTCTTGTATTCCTCCAGCTGGCTCTGCAGAACAGGGATCCTCCTCTCTGCTATCAGTTTTTCCTGGTTGGAAGAAAACAACGTGTGTACAGGAAAGCATGTTTCACTCTTTTAAAAAGAGCCAAAAGAAATTCCACTACTGGAAATAAACTGTAAAGACAAACAGAAAATTACAAAAGACAGATAAAAAGATGGGTATTGAACCTTGAGTCAAATTCTGTTGCATGGTGGTATGGCTTTAAGAACAAAGATGTCAGATGGCAGGGCTGTAACAGTACATCTTACATTTAGACCCTGTAAATACAGCTGTTCACATCTTCCAAGTAATGAGTGTTCCTGGCATAGCCACTTATATTGGTGGAAATCACCAAGTTTTCATCTAGTCTGTATCAATTAATTTAGTTTAAATTTTCACTATGTCTCACCCCTTCAGGATAAGATTTCCTTTCTTTTCAAATATTCATATATCCTGCCAGCTCCTCCTCAGACCAGAAGCACAACTACTTCAGCTACCTTTGAACCACACATTTTTGGGGCTAATATGTATGCTGGAGTGCACCTGACAAAGATAATCTCTCTTTCCTGATCAATACAGTTTTTCAATGCCACAGTTAATTTTTTTCTCCCATATTCAGTATTCGGTACTCACACATAGTTTTGATAGTTTGCACCTAGCCTTGAAGCAGGAGTTGGAGGATCTGGGACACTTAAGGAGTAAGAATCATCTCTTTCTTATTTACAGTTGCATGTATTTCCCAACAGCAATACTTGCCTCACATATGCCAGTGGTTATTGTGGACACACGAGGAGTTGTCTGGATGATCTGCTGCAAGACATTGACATAGGTCTGGATTTCCATGAGATTCTGTGGTGAGGTAAAAACATCTTCATTAGGAAATGCCATAGTAAGGTGCTCCCTCCAATGTACTTCTGGGGCTTATTTCTAGATATATAATGCTTTTAGGATATGAAAGTCCAATTCATGTTCAGACTTGAGTTTGGAATGTGATATTATACCTGATTTTGAGTGCATGAGTGCTAACAGTTTCAACATACTGAGAGTATATTACAGATTTTTGGCTAAGGACTATACAGTTCATAGTCTTAAAGATTCCATGATTTCCAATTTCACAGGAGATTTTCAAAATGAGAACCACAAATACCTTTGCATGTGGCCTGAAAAAGAGAGTCACTTTTTTCAAAAGCAGCAAAGATGGGGCAGTGGCCTGATCCCAAGACTCACAGTTCTCCCAGGAAAAAGGCGTCATATATTAAAGTCAGCTGCAATAGAATCATATATCCGCAGGCCTATGTCTGCTGATTTTCTGGAGTGCCCTGGCCCAAGAAATTGGGTGATGAAAGCAACAGCTTCCTTAGCATGAAATATGAGACAGCTTGATCAGCACTTTGGGTTGAGCCATGATACCAGGTTGACAAATTGAAGACTTTGCTATGCCTGTAATGACTGGATCCTAAGGAATTGTGTTTGGCTGCTGGAAACCAGCTGTTGTGCCCACTGAAAATAAACAGTGCTATATGCACCCACCAAAACACAAATGGGATATGCTTTAATTCGCCAGCATTTGATCACAGAGAAGGGCAGATTTCCACACCTAACTCTACAAGGAAGATGGCAAATTCAGCCAGTTACCTTCTTGTATCTGTCCTTTGTGGCATTAATGTCATCCTGCAGGAACTGGGACTCAATCTGCAGCTCCAGGTTGCACAGCAGGGCTTCGTCAGCTTCCTGAAATGCAGAGGCATGTGGCATGGTAGTATGTATGGCTGGAGTGCCAAAGCCACAGCAGTCCCATAGACACTGGATGAGTCCCTGTGCATGGGGAGCAGCCTGCCTGGAGTGTTAGAGCCTACTGGGAGATACAGAAGTATCAGGAAACCAACAAACAAGAGTCATGTTATTCACCACGTTCTGCACAAATGTAATTTATGATACAGTTTGGCACTGGTGCTGTCAAAATAATGCTGGGACTCAAGTAGTAGATGTTTGAAATACCAGATTTTGATGCTAAAACCTTGAAATGGTGGATGAGTCTAAAACAGATGTCTCTTGAGGTATCCTGATGCCTTTTTAAGATCCCCTGTAAAGAAGTCCTTATAAAAACCCAGGATGGTCCAAAGTATTTGCACTCTCTTTGGTATGCTCTGAAATGCCACAAATGTTTGTCAATTTGAAGCCGTTTCTGGAAAAAAAAAATGGCAGTTGACCAAGTTTAGAAAAAATTACCTTGATGAAGAAGTTTATAATACTTTGGGATTTGTGAGGACAAAAGTTCGTATCATCCAACTAGTCTGAAGGACAAGCCGTATGACTAACTACCATGATCTCAGAGTACATAGGTGTGAATGGCTTTAAATCCAATGAAATCTCCATTTCTGTTCAAAGGCCTAATTGAATTTTTTCCTATGTTATATTACTTAACACAAATCCTGGAATTTAGGATAATTTCCATGAAACTTGGCAATATATTTTACAAATATGTAAGAGTAATGATAAGTTTTATTTTTCTATTTAATGCATTATTTCTTTATTAGGTTTGGCATTAACTAAGACTGTAAAATATAATTTTGATAAATTCTCTTAAAAGATGTCATCCAAATCTTCCTTGAAACTCTACAAAACATGCAAGTTCCTCCACCAGTTTGCAATTTCCCTCAAGAAAGTCTTGATTTCTGCATTTAACTCAAAGAATAAAAAAAGAAGTATTTAAAGGTGTCTCTTTCATATGACCTATGTGCTATTATCAGCTGTAAAAATACTTCTTTGAGTGGATCATGGGTTGCAAACAAATCATTGAGATCTGTGGGTGCAGCATATGACTGGTAGGAGGGGATTTTTCCTTTTGCATGGGTACAGCACGCGCTATTCCAAAAATGTGTAGATGTTGGCTGTCTCATTGTGCTGCTAAGCCTCCCGGGCAGAGAACTCTCCAGCAGGCTCTGCTTTGTGATCCAGGGGCTGATTCAGATATATCCAGCCCAGCATATTTGGAGCCAACCATCAGGAATGCCCATTGCTTTTCTGCACTCCTCTCCCTTCCTATTGAAGGGAAGATCAACAGGACAATGGCCATGTTGGGANGGGGGGGGGGGGGGGGGGTGCCAAAAAATGCCCCCAGGACCCTGGATAATACCTATAAGCAAATATTTCTGCATGTGATAAACAAAAGCAGTTTTTGGCTTTCCAGATATTCCCTCAAAGGGGTAAAATACTTCTGCTTTTATTCCATGCTTTCAGAGAGACCAGGTTCCTTGATGGAGCTGTGTGTCAGAACAGTGCAGTGTCTACACATTTTCATTTGAACTTTGCAGTATTTGCTAATCACTCAATTTCTGAAAAGCCATTCTGCTTTAGGTGGTGATTCCAGAACACTGATCCATGTACTGAAGCAATATTTTCATTTACTATGGAAAAGAAATCCCTTCGATCTGTCCACAGCCAGTGTTTTCCCAGCTGTGAGATAAAGAATGAGTTTGCACCTGCACACGCAGGTTTTCAGGCTACATCTTGGGCCCTGTAGAGAAAACCACTGGTATTCCCTCCAGCACTTGATGCTCCACTGCAAGGAGCTGCTGCAACACAGGATGGCAGGGACATCCTGGGATAAAAAACAACCTTGTGCCTCAAGATTTTGTGAGCTGTGCCTAGGGTTGGTGAATCAATTCACTTTTCTTGAGCTACAGATTGGCTAAGATTGGCTGAAAGGAACTGTGACAACAGACTTACCAGTTCCAACAGCCCCTTATAAAAGATTTACCTTCACACTTTTTTTTAAGGCCTTGCAGGGTGTCCAAGAGCCCTACTAGCACACTGGAAAACAGTACTGCTGCAAGATATCTAGAGCTCACTTGAGATAGAAATGCTAAAATGGACTTTCAGTCTTTTTTTAATATGAAACATGCATATCATTGATGTGACAATGCTCCAGCAGAGCAGCTCCTGCCATTTTTAGGAAGGAAATAAAAAAATTATCTCTATTTAATCCACCTGTAATTGTTTCCCAATACAGAGGATGAAAGATAGCCTGTGAAAAGTAGAACGGGGGAAAGATATAACACTACTTTTCCCACTCAGATGAAGGCTAGCAGCAAGAGAAGATGAATCAGGATTTTTCAATTTCACTGACCTGGCTTGGAAACTTCCAAAATACTTTAGCCAACTCTTATCTTTCTCTGAGCTTTAATAGAAATTAATTTAAATTAAATGTTGTTATTTTTATTATTTATTTTCTCATTATTAGTTTAAGAGAGTGTAGCTTGATATAAAAGGAACAAACTAGGGGGAGTTGTGGTTTCTCTTTTATTTGGAAACCTAATGGGAAGCTGAGGGTCTGTCCTGGGAAGGGCTGTCCATATCCTGCAAGGGACTAAGGAGCTTTGAGACACTCCAGGCTTCAAAACATGGACGACTCAATCAGCAATTTTTCATGGCATGATATCAAAATACTGACTGTATTTTAATACCATAGCTGTATTTTAAAAGCTTGGGGAGATGGTACACACATGCTCAGACACTTACACAGGGCTTAGGGAGGGGGAGGAAGGGGAAGGGCACAATGACAAGAAAATCCTTGCTCTGACATTTTATCTTCCCACTGTTTCCTCAAAGCAGCTTGCTGTAGTAAATGAAACCAAAGGAAAAAAATTACAGACCTTTTCTTTGGCATTTTCCTGGACTTACTTTGTTAAGGCGCTCAAGGGTTTCTTTTAGCCTCTGCTGATATTCACGTTCATTTCTATACCTGCAAGTAGAGAAAAGGAGATAAAGTTCAGCAGTTCATCCCTCTGCAAACTGCATTTTTATCTGGACAGTCATGCATGATATGCTTCACACTAAAGGAGAACACGAATCTTGAAAGGGCCCAATATATTTATTCATGCATTAACATTAATTATTTTTTTGTCCCAGCTGCTGAGAGTAATTTCAGAATTGCCTAAATTCTTGTTTTCAACTTATGTAAGAGAATACAATGAAATGCCATACATTTGCTTTTTTACAGAAAGCCCAAGAATAGATTATTTACAATAAAATAATATTCCATTGGCATTGGACTACAGTGACAGCCATTCAGCAATGGTTACTCTGTGAGGATTTGCTACATTGGCACATAAACATTTAATTATATTTTTCTTGGTTTTCTGTTCTACCTGGTGTTGTTCAATAAGCACTTTCATGACAGACACATTAACATGAAGGTCGCGATTTCACATATTGACTGTGTATGAACGATGTTGCATTAGGATGCTTTGATGGATCAAGCTTTGTGTCCCCTTTAACAGTAGTTTGTATTTTAGTTTGGTCAAAACCACATGTGACCCTTAGTAAGGACTGTATTTCACCAACTATTCTTATGCATTTATAAAATGTCCACAAGTGCATAATGTGCATGTTCCTGGTGCTGAGATAGATGTATAATGTGTTCATCTTTGGTTTGAGGAAACAGCACATATTCCATAAGAATTAGGGCTCTGCATTTGTATGGAGATAGAATTATCTTCTAGAAAATCCTTTAAGCCATGGAGTACAAAGCTTCTTAATTGTTGATTATTATTGTTTATTTCCTTCCTTAAGTAAACTGCATATAAAATTTTTAACAGTCGATGTGGTTTAATGAGACTCCATTAAAAAACAAACAAACAAACAAAACAAACAAACACAACAAACCAAAACCAAAAACAAACAAACAAACAAAACCCCAAAACCAAAAAAACCCTGAAAAACAACCAGCCAGTAGCAACTTAATAATACAAGGCAATGAGACTTTGCCATCAGTACTGAACAAGTGGCTCATCAAACTCCAACAGCAGCTGAAATTCAGTCTTAACCCTTTAACCCTTTACTTTTCCTAAAATAATAGAGGTACAGAGATATAAAAAAGCTGTCATTATCTTACTTTCTACAAGAAACACACATGGTGGATGACAAGTCAGCTCTGGTCCTTCATTTGCAGTAAAAGCAATAGATGCCAACACAAGCTGGAATTCAGAACTGAACATAAATCCCTGTCTGTCTTCTGAAATAATTGAGCCAGCCCAGATGTGCTGGTGATATCAAAGGGATTTGCTCCTGACCAGGACCACAAATGAAGAACTTGGCAGAACAAGGAAATAGACTTAGTTTGGTGCTCTGGTTTCCCAACTTCTTCTTCTGAGATCCCAGAACATTAGCAGGGTTGGTCACTGGTCTATTTTCAATTCTTACATGAACAGCAAAGAAACAAGTGAAAATGATGAGGTTGTATTTCATTATCACTCCAATAAATTGCTGATAAAACTAAAACAATGCCTTTTTTCACCAAATAGTAATTACACAAGTTTTACTTCCAAGGATACCATATTTTTCAGCTTCAAAATTGAGACTGCCTTTGTTTCAGCTCACCTCCAATCAGTTTTCTATCTATTTAATGAAATTCCTGTGTGCAGTTGACAGTAAACACTTTCCTAACTTAAATACTTTCTGACAGCTGGGCAAGAATAAAGCAAATTGTGGCAGCTTGTGAAAATCAAATACACAGCTAAAATAAAAGGCTGGTTTTACACTCACAGTAGTATACGACCATCTGATGGAGTCAGTGTCTAAACCTCAGCCCTAATGTAATTCAGATCTCACTCATTGCTAGATCCTCCCCCAAAAATTCTTTCAATGACTAAAATATTCAGCTACATTTTCCTTCACTCTCAAGTAACCCAAATATGTGCTGTGCCACACAGCCATAAATCCACCTGGCAGCCTTGAGAGAGTTAGTATTGTATGATTATCCTTTGAAGGAGAATTGCTTTTAGGTGATGTTCAGTCTTCTTCAGCAGATCAGTGCAAAAGGGCTGTGGACCTCTTAGAAATGTTTCAGAGACCTCAGGATGCCTCTGTGCCTGCTGAAATGTATCTGTAAGTGCAATGGCTAACAAGTCACAACCCTGTTATGCTTCAGAGCTGATGTTTAGGAATTAGCTAAACATGTCCAAAAGAGTTTTTCTTAGTTACTGGTCAGAATTTCCTGGAGCTTAAGAGCCATAAAGTTAATTGGCTTCATTTAAAAAAACAAAAAAAACAAAACCAAGCCACCAACCTTCTCACCTAGTCAAGTAGCTTTAGGTCTGCTACAAATCTTTTTAGAGTGTTGAAAAAAAAGGGATGTTAACTATGGTTTTTTTGCATAGGGGAAAAGAAATGGAGTGGAGGGAGCTGCCAGGCTCAAAGAAAGCAGATCAGAGGATTAAATGTTTCTGTCACCTCTTTTTTTTGGACCCTGCCTCGGCTGCAGTGCAAGGGCTCACTCCCCTCCAAAGAGGAAACAGTCACAATCCATCTCAGTGATGCTCAATGGCCAGATACTCAATTTGGTGTAAAACCTGAGCCTTTTATCTGAAGAAAAATGGTGTCTGAAATGGTGAATTCTTCCTCCTCTTGGCTACTACTTTTGTCATTTTCCCTTTCCCTGACACACTTCACTAACTTTCTCTCAAAGACAGCAGCAATTTGGGTGCCAAGGAGAGCACTGACTATGAAACAGAGGCCTTACAAGGATGGTGATCAGGCCACTAATGGTTGTGGGTCATACCCTGAATGCTCAGATGAGCCCCAGGAGGTCTGCGCTCTGCTGATTTATGAACAGATTCTACCTGTGTCATCAAGAAGCCACTCCTGAGCAGCTGGGAGCCACAGGGCAAGATTTCAGCAGTTTGTGGAGAGTGTGGAGGGCAGGCAAATGCTCCTCACCTCAGCTGCAGCAGGATAAAGACCTCCCGATCACCAGAGACAGCGCCAAGACAATCACTGCAGCCAGGGCTGGAAGGCAGATTTGCCAATGGAGTACCCATATCCCAACTATCGCGGTTTTCCACTTGTTTTTGTGTTCTAACAGGTGTTGGGTCTCCACTGTGGCCACAAAGGGTGTCAGCTCATCAGAGTATCACCACGCACCACATCTTGGAGAATACTGTGCCAGTTAATGTGTCCAACAACTTCAGGGAATCATACTGCATGTTCAAAATCCACTATATTAGCAATGCACCAATTTTTAAAAGAAACAATTGACTAGCGAGACTTTTAATTTCTGAAGTTAATTAATTCTGTTCAGTCAAGGCCACTAAAATCTGGATTTCAGCATCTTTCTTAATATCATGAAGAAAGAAATACAATCCTTTCCCACAGCCAGATGCAATGTTGCTGTAACAATGGTGGTCAATAAAGGTCACATAATTAGTCTTTTTATGGGATGCATCCAGAATATTCCCAGCAATGAATTTTTTTGCAACTTCAAGAGAAAGAATTCTCCCCTGGTACAGAGTCTGAACTATTAACATTAATGAGAAAAGCTATGAATGTGACCATAGAGGATTTAAAAATAAATTTTAATGTACGATCTACTTTTTAATGGTTCGTGAACATTTAATTGTACAGACCCAGTACTCAGGCCCTACTCTGTCTAAATGCAACTTTAAAAGGCCTATTTTTATAAATGTACCTTTAAAAGATTTACTTATATATAAATCAATTTCCCAAATTGTGAAGGTGAGTGAAAGAATGGGTTGTAAGAGTTAAAATTCTTTGCATTAGTGAAGGACCCAGACATATGACAATTATTAGATTCACAATGCTCCCCTCTAAGAGATTTTGTTAATCCTAGTGCACCAAAAGCTTTATGGTTCAAGATGAAGCAAGAAACCTATAGCGCCTGTTGCCAACTGAATGCAGACCCGGGGAGGAGAATAGGTCTTCAGCACAAGAATGTTTCTGGTTTCAGCAGCCCCTAAGAGGGCACAGAAGATTATTTCTCCCATATTTTGTTTGGGGAGCATTATCTATAACTTTCAGGAGCTGAAATCAGAGCTGTCAGGACGGTGGAATACATGTTACCAGAGCACAGGCCTTGTTTTAAAACCTGCAACTCAAAGGCAACCAAGTTTTTTCAGACACTGAAGAAATTTTCATGTCTGTCTTCTAGTCAAATTCAGAAGCTCCCAAGACAAAAAACAAACCCAAAATTCACTTCTTGATGTAAACCAAAGGCAATTTGGTTAAAAAGCAGCCACTGCCTTTCCATTGTCATGGCCCTTTGTATCTTTAATTTTTAAATTGCAATTTTTGGCTTGGATATAGTCAAAGTTTTTTTCTTACTTTTGTTTACAGCTGCTGAGTGAACATCCCAGGATTGTATGACAAAGCACAATTCCTTTTTTTCGAGGAAGCCACTAACTACCCCTTTACAGGTCCTAAATCTTGCTTTCTGAAAGCACAGCCCTTTTTCTGGGTATTTTCTCCTCCTCTGGATTTTCAATGTCCTGTATTATTCCCCACCTATTTACAGTTTGCATAAAGCAGCTCTAAAAAAAATAAATAATCTTGTGTCATATCACTAATCCTGTACGTGTCATATCACTAATCCTGTACTATTCACACAGATTTTTAACTAATACGCAGCTAGAAAACTAAGTACTGAGTTTAGTCAAATACTCATGGACATTGTGTAATAAAAACATATGAGCAAGTATCAGAGTCAACAGCTAAATTACAGCATTGGCTCATAGCTGAATTTGCTGCTCATAAATCTTGGAATACAAACCTGTCTAATCAGGTGCTTATTACCCACTGGCACTGAGTCAGGACATTGTGGACATCTGACCACTGGCAGCAATAAGCCTCAGTGCACTGGGATGGATTATTCTCTGCTATCAGATAAGAAAGAGGGATCAGGGCTTGGCATTTCTATAGGTGTGCTGCAGCTCACAGCCCCCATGTGGCTGCTCATTTGGCAGTGTGCCAAATTTTCATGGGTGAAATAGCCAGATAGACATTTTGGGGGTAAAATATCCCTGACCAATAAGTAACAGGAGGATTGGACTCTTCTGTCCTGTGAGCAGCCCTTTTATGAGCAATGCTCACCAACTCTTGTGTAATTCATTAAGCCATGTGACCAAAACTTCCTGTTGCTGGAGGGAAGGTACTCATCTCCCTCAACCTCTGAGGCTCCTGCTCTTCCATTTATGGTGCCACAGAGGTTAAAGAGGTGAAGTTAGGGGAAGTCTGTTTTTATTCTTTTAGTGGCATGAGGTGGAAATATAGGACACCAGGAAGAAGAGGAAGGCAAATTTCAGACACCAGGAAAAAATATATCTCCTTTCTTTTCAACTCCCATCTGAAGTGGTTGGCACAGACTGGCCCAGGTGCCTGCCTCATAGCGGCTGTAAATTAGAGTCCCTCAGAGACTTCCTGCACATTTCAGGAGATGTTTGGCATTGTGTAACTCTGGGCTGCTCAGACACAAGACTTGCTTTGAGACACCCAATAGTCAAGTGGGTTATTTCCTCTTTGCAGCTCAGAACACAGTTCTCCTCAAGCTAATGAACAACAGCAGCCACCATGTGCCAGGGCTGCTGTCATGGAATGGAGAGGACATTTGCCCATCTAGGAGCAGTGAGACCATAAAAGCCAGAACTGCATCTCCCAAAGTCCTGATACCTTACTTTTCACCTTGGGCTTACATCCCGTCCTCTTCAACAAGTCTGATACACATGGAGAGACATCACCCATGCACAAGAAGCAGCTGGTGACACCAAACCCATCCTCACTACAAAGATTAACTATGGAAATTGTACTAGCCATCTGCCATGGATTGTAAGCCTTACTTGTTGCGGTACTCATCCAGCATGCGCTGGGCATCCTTCTCCTCCCGCTCCAACTTGGCTCGGTCAGAAGCCAGCTCCCTCATTCGCTGGCGGTTGAACTCAATCTGCCCAGTGAAGGCTTCGTCCAAGCCCACCAGCTCATCCATGCGCTGGAAGGTCTCCAGCTGCTTGCGCAGGATGGTGTTGCGCTGCTCCAGCACGCGCGCCCGGTTGATGTAGCTGGCAAAGCGCTCGTTGAGCTCCTGCAGGTTCTCCAGGCCCCGGGCTTGGGCCAAACTGTCGAATTCGGGGGAGCCTCGCAGCTCATCATAGGCATCCGACCGCTCGTACTTCTCCTTGCGTACCTCACGGAGGAAGCTGCTCCTGTACATGGCTTCAGAGGGGCTGTGCAGTGCCGGGGTCCCCTCTTGTGTGCCTGCCTGTCTCTCCAGTTTGGATCTGAATTATGTCTGGGGGGTTTGGGGAGGAAGAACTGAACATAATCACCCCCCCAGATGATTAGGACTTGTCTCCAGGGTGGTTTGTGGCACTAAAGGCATCATCTGTGACGGTGAACTAAATAAATCCCAATGGCCCCGCCTTGGAGCTGCCCATCCAGGCGTCAGCAGTTCGGAGGAGCAGTGGGCACAGAAGGGCTAGGGGCTTTTCTTTTTGAGCATTGCAATTGTGTACAGCCAGAATAAAAGAGAGCAACATCCAGCTTTCACCCGATGGATTAAAGCATTATCCCTGGACAACAAAACAAGTGCTTTGCAGTTTTGGAGGCTGAGCTCAAAGCCTTTCATGACTGTGATGGGGGGAGAGCTTTGTCCCATGAGGGTGTCCCCAGGGCTGTGCACTGAGGCCTTCTGCTGAGCCAGGATTTTGGTGTGAATGGATGGCAGTCCTTGATTTTTGTTATTTGACAGTTTTGCAATCAATTAAAATGATGGGATGGTATATTAAAATTAATATGACTCCTGCTTCGTGGACAAGATTTGGTCATTTAGTTCTCACTTCAGGCTTCATGTCAGGCTTCCCTGCAGGTTAATTCTATCTGGCCTGAGAAGCACCCAAGCAGCAGTCGTACTAAAAGCCCCAGGCTTAACAAAGCCCTTTTGGGAAGCCACTTTCCTTAGGGATAGCCAAAAGCCATGTCGTCTCATGACTTGGTGGACTTACCGTATTATCCTGTGGGGAGCCACCATTCTTCCTTTACTCCCACCTTAATGGAGTCTTGTGAGCTGCCATTCCCTGAGAGGCTTTAATTTCCCCTCCATGTGTCTCCTCCAGTATTTTTTTCCTGTCTTTCATTTTGAAAAATCCCGTTTCTTTCATTTTGAAAAGACCCATTATCCCCTAATAAACTTGCCCACACAAAAAGCCCAACATCAAGATAGTCCAATTTTGAGATCTCTGTTAATAATTCATATAAGTCAGTTTCACTTTTTAATGGTCATATCTTACATGAATATTTAAATCACATGTGTTTTGAAGTTCAACAGAGCTCAACTCACTGATGGCAAGCCCAGAGGTGAAGTAAGCAGCTGGTGCTCAGGCGACTCTAAAGTCTGGGTTCTCTTCTACTAAATCTGAATCAAAAGGGGGAAAAATTCATTAGGAGTTTTCTCCATATTTCTTATTCTGCTTCTTATTATTTGGAAGTGCAATGTGGAAAGACCAAATGATTTTTCAGAAAATTAAATTAGGCTGCGCACACAGACTGTGCAGCTCCATAGTCTGCTTCCAAACTATATAAATAGCAAAACAGAGATAGATCTTTCAGAAATGTCTGGGATCTTTATGAACCAGCGAATGTGAAACCACTGATCTCCATCCTACACAAACATATTGGCACTTTCAGCTTTTTGGCTGGACCAGACTGCTTAGCCCAACAATGTAGCTGAGCTTTTTACAAAGTTAGTCTTCCAGAAGAGATCAGAAAGTAGATTCTGCTGGATTGTGGGCGGTGTATTTTCATGGCAAGAGTTTTTATGGCTTTAGACAGCCTTTCAGTACAATAATAGCCCATGTGAGTGCTATTCCATCCCTGTCTCGGTGGCTGGAAGAAGCACTGACTCCATGCTGATGTTAACTCCTTAGGTAATATAAGGACAAGCCTTTCAGGAACAGGCCTTCCCATAACCTCACCATGCCCCTAAACTGAGTGGTCTGTCTGCAGGGGAACCCTTGCAGTCCCAGGTTTTGTTATTGAAATTTGTCCCATGTTTTCTACAGTGAAAATCTGGGTTTGGTATAGTATGCTTTGCTATTACATGCATGTCTCTAAAGTGAGATCCCTGATTCCAAGATCTCTCATCTTGGGCAGTTTCCTCTGCTGATTTGCTATAGACACAGCTTTACCAGGGCCAGGGCAAGCTTGCATGACTCAGTCTCTATATTAGTGACTTTTTGAGGAGGTGCCTTAAGGAGTCACCCTGGCCTTCAGACAACTTGTGAACACACAAATCATGGAAATTATAGAATTGTTAAGTCTGGAAAAGACCTCTAAGAACCCAGCACTGGTTAATGCTCACCACTAAACCATGTCCCCAGCTGTCACATCCACAAGTTTTTAAACATTTCCACGTATGGTGATTCCTCCACTTCCCAGGGTAGCTTGTTCCAATGCTTGATAACCCTTTCAGCAAAAACTTTTTTTCTAATATCCAATCTAACCCTCCCCTGTCATAACTTGAGGCCATTTCCTCTTATCCTGTCACTTGTTTCTTTGGAGAAGAGACAAACCCCACCTCACTACAACCTCCTTTCCTATAGTTGTAGAGAGAGATAAGGTCTTCTCCAGGCCTCCTTTTCTCCAGGCTAAACACCCCCAGCTTCCTCAGCTCCTCCTTATCAGACTCATGCTGCAGACCCTCCAGCACCTCCATGTCCTTCTTGTAGTAAGGAGCCCAAGACTGAACACAGGTGCAGCAAACCAGAATGAGACAGCCTAAAAAGAAAACCTGTTCAGAACAGATTGCAGCTGTTACTCTTTTCAAAAAGAAACAAAAACACCTCAGAAAAATCAATCTGCTTCTGTTATGCACTAAATTATTTGGCTCATCTAATGGACCACCAAGGTGAATTTCCTACAAAGGGATCTTGCCCACTGTTTCCTATTTAGAGATGGCTCCGAGTGAAAGGCTATCTATATACACATTAATGAAGTGCCTGAAAAACTGCTTGAAATCTTTTTAGATTTAAATCAAGGAGTGTGTATTGAAGAACACTTATATAAAGAAAACTTTTCATCCTAATGCCTGCAGTATAAACAAGAAGGAACCTACAGAAACAATTTGCACTTTCCCTCTTTGTCCCCAGACTATAGGTGACTTCTTCCAAAAACATTTGAAGGCTGGTTCTTTGCTGTTTAAATGCACTATGTGATACATCATCAACACCCCAGAATGGGTGTTTACCTACAGCTGCACAGCTCAATCTGTGGTACAAGAGGGTGGTTTGTTTCTTCTTTAATTGTTTGTGTTGCTATAAACTCCTTTGCAGACTAACTTGGCTATATGCACAACGTATATTTTGGCAGTGCCAACAACCTGCTTGTACTCCTTACTGCTTGGCTAAGTCTACACAAGTTTCTCAAACTAAATCACAATACACAAAATAAGTTAAAAAATGACACAATCAAAAGGATTTGTCCTTCTGGTGAGAACAGGTCCAGCCCTAGCTGTGGTTGGCCATGTTGTGCTGGCCGTCGCTGTGGGGCAACCTTGGAGCTCCTGTATTCTCCCTATCCTGGAGACTTCCAGCTCTGCTTCTTTCCTCATGGTGAAAATCTTTCCTACATTGGTGGGTTGAGACAGGGTAAGAGTCAAACAGATCCCCCCAGGCAATGTGCTCAGAGTTTTCAAATTAATCCCCCATGTTCAGTGTTTTCTCAGTAATAATATGACAGCTTGTAGGTACAACTATTCAGCCACTTTAAAATGATCACATCTACCTGTACAGCCCAGCTGAGGCACTCAGTTCACCCTTGCAGCCTTTTCAAGTTACTTTGCTTTATGTAGACCCTGATGCTATAGACCAGGGTTTCCTGTTCCTGCAGTCCAGAACAAAACTTCAGAGCAGGGTGTGCTAATGAAATGTGTCAAAAGTGTTTCATGCTGAGATCTCATCAGATGGACATTGAGGTTATTATTCATTTTGAAAACTGATGCTCAAGAGCCATGTCCAAATACATAACATTACATGGCTAAAAACACTGCTGTGAAGACATTCAAAGCAGAACCTCTTTGTGAATATGATCAATAAGAAAGATGAAATGATTTTGTGCTGTTGAGCTTTAAGGAAGACACAAAGGACATATATTCAAATATGAAAGAGACCAGCACACTGAAAAAAATAGGTCTTGTGTGTTTTTTCCTTTTCCATGATCATAGTAAATAGGACAAGAAATAATGACTTTAAATTGCGCAGCATAAGCTATGAATGACATATACAACAAGTAGCCTAATTGCTCCTCTAATGAACCACAGGGAATAAAATATTGCAAGATTTCAGTCACTAGAGCATTTTAAAAATCAAGCTAAACAAACACCACCCAGGACTAAGGGATGTTTGATTCACCCTCCTTTAGGAAAGAGAAGAGTTTATTGTTGACTGTCAGAACACCGTTGAGGGGTCCTTACTGGCCTCATCCCCAGGGCCAGCACTTTTTCCAGGACAATGATTTCTGAGGTCTCTCCCAGTCCTGTGAAGTAAATACCCTCCCACTTGTTAAGCACCCTTGCATTCAGTCTCTGAACTTGCTTTAGAAATTTTTATCTGGTGGGTGATGTCCATGTAGTGCATCACAGCTGGAAGCTAACTTGGGCCCTGCTTGTTGGACTCTTCCCCCAGAGATATTCTTACCCCTCCAGGCAACACCAGCTCGCCAGCCAAGGCCCAAAGGAGAGTTTTTCCTCTAATGTAGCTCTTCAGAAAATAAGTGATTTGGTACCACCAGAGGGCTGTAGTGGTACAGCAGGAGTAGGATGTGGGTTGGAGACACAGTATCGTGTCAGACTGACATAAGCAACACCAGAGATTCCTGCAGAGAATTTCCTTTGTGGTATGAAACAAGTTGGGTTTTGTCCTTTTTGCAGTAGTAGATGTGCTGCCACAAGCTGTTGCTTCTGCTCAAGGGGACCAAATCCTGCTGGGATCAGGATGAGTCCCCTAATGGAGATGAATGTGCTGATGTAAAGGTACATAGCTGCTGCATTGCTCAGGACACATCTCCCCCCAGACCAGCTCAAATAAATACCCCAAAGTAACAGCAGCCCTGGGATAGATCCCTTTCTAAGATCCCATCTTGCAATCAGGACAGAAGGAAGTCTGCTGCACACATCTGGTGCTCAGTTGTGCTCTTCTGAGAGCTGGGCATGGGATCAGGAATTGGAGTAAAGAAAATGACATTGTTAATTTTCTGTAGTGATCACAAAATTAATACGGCAGAAATTTTTTGCCTGTTTTTTTCTGGCAAGTCTGTGATGGTAACTAAGTTTCACAATTGCAGTATTGGCAGAGAAGATTTACCCAGTTAAGCTGAAATTCTTTTTTTCCCCCTTCATTTTGGCTATCAACCAGAAGAAATGCCACTCTGATAGATGGCCTTTCATCAAAGGATCAGATGTGAAAATTGGGTAAATACTCAGGATTTTCTTTTTAGTTTTCTACTTCCTTTTTATTCTGTCCACTTGGATTATTTTTCCCTTTCTGAATAATGCACAAAGCAGCAAAGGACAACATATAAAAAATAAATGAGACCTCTGACAGCTGACAGTTGGTTTAGACCAACTCAGACCTTCTGGGAAAAAAGTGGAACCGAAGAAAGTGAGAAGAAAGTTTGAGCTAATTACAGATAACGTTCCTTTCAGCACTCAGCATCCCCTGACTTGAGCCTGCTTTTAGGCATCACAGGATGGAACCTACCCATACACTTCATTATTTAATAATATTGTTTATTTGTAAGAACAGAACTTTTTAGAGATGCTCTGATATGTCTGTATATTGTCACCTTTTAGTCTTTGTCACCTATTTAGTCTTTGTAGAAATAGCATTTGTTAAGAAGTTGATTCAGAAGCTTCAAGTACTGTGACTATTTCCTTGGCATTTCAAACCACAAAAAAGAATTTGAACAATTCTTGTTTTCTCAGAATATCTTTGATGAATTAAATATTTCAGACCAAATGTTTCCATGCGACCTTAAGGTTTTTCCCATTTCTTTTTGAGTGAAAAACATAGTAATTGATATATAATTTTGATGGGACCAATAATATCCTTGGCAGTATAGAAGAGAAAAAATAAAGACAGTTTTCCCACTGAAGAGTTCAAAATATGAGGAAGGAAAAGACATAGCATGCCTCATAAACCAAATAGTCTTTCCTTATATATAGGGAAAAAAAGAGTAGGAAGCTTTGCTTTCTGAGAGGGTTTCTGGGGGTAGGAAGAAAGTGAAAAGGCCGCTGAACTGAGTCTGGGCTCCACCTGAGCCCTGTAGGCAATAATTTGAATTCCTGTGACAGAACAAGGAAAACAGGAGCCAGAGAAGAGGTGCAATTGCTGCTGGAAGAAATACCCCAAATTAATGAAGCAAAAGAACTGGGGAAGGGAGACAAGAAGAGCCTACAAAGGGGGCAAAAGGATAAACCTTAAGTTTTGGCTGATATTCAACAGCTGTCTCCATATATCAAGCTGGCTCTTTGGGGAGCACCACTAACGGCAATAGAGAGGAAAAGCTGGTGGCATCTCAGCACTGACGGTGGTGGGAGCTCCAGCGCAGCAAATAGGACAAGTAGCCTCCAGCAGACTGGGGAGAGAGAGGGGGGGGCTCAGACCCCAACTCCTCTCTTGCCTCTGTCCCGAGAGCGGCTCAGTGTGAGGGTCTTGTTAAGGATGGATGGCTGAGACCACAAACCACACACATCCCAGCAACTGCAAATCTGCAAAGCTGACCTTGATCCTCACAGTTACCAAAGGCACCTGCTGTGCAGATTAAACTGGCATTCAGAGCTCATTAGCCCTTCCTGCCCCCCCAGGCCAAAAAATGGAGCAAGATGGGAGCCAGAAATGGGTATTTTTCCTCCCCAGCCGCACCAAAATGCACACAGAGTTTCCTCCCTGTCTCTGACGCTAGCAACTGTCCCTGTTTTTTCCTGCCCAGGAAACCACAGCCAAAACCCACACACCTGGCAAATGATGATGTTTTCCCTAATAGCATCCCCACAGGGGTGTTTGCTCACTTTGAGGAGCTACTGTCAGACACATCTCAGCAACGTTTCATCCCAATACTGACTATGAATATATAGCTCCAAAACGAAATGAACCATTACACACACTCTGTACAGAGAAGACTGCAAATTCTAAACACATGCTATTAAGATTTCTTGCCCCCCACCCTCCACAGCTTGAATATTTAGCAGAGAACTGCTAAAATCCTGCCTGAAGTTCTCAGAATTTAATAAAACTAGATCAGATGCTGGAATTCTCTCTGGCAGCAGATTCATATAAAAAGGTAATGAGCAGGGCTGATTTTCACTGGATCACATCTCCAGTGCAGTGTCATAGGAGCGAAGCAAACAGGTTTTAATTAAAAAGGCAATTTTAAAACCTGCCCTGTTTTTCTGGAAAATCATTCTGCTCTCAGAGCTGCCAAAGGCAGTCTAGCAACAAACAGACCTAGGGGGGAGAAGCAAACAACACAGAGGTTTGCATCTTGGGAGCAGGAAACAGAATTCACCAATTGCAACAAAACAGATCAATCAGAGAATTTTTTGGAAAAAAAAATTACACGAGGGTAGTGTTTACTTCTCTTCTTTCCCTAATTCCACCATAAGTGAAAGTGGAAATGTTACAGCATGTAAGACATGTAACAGGATAAATTAAGAAATTCTGAATAAATGAGAAGTGAAGACAGAATTATCTCCCTTTCTATTTGTATTGTTTTTCAGATCTGCTTGCCATGAATCCTGTTAAACAGGAAACATTATAAAGCATTTTGTTAGTTCTCCTTCACTGTAAACTCAGGAAACGAAAAGATGATGTCTGTGACTTGAGTAGAAGACCTAAACAGTATTCATTAGAAATTAAACCCTTGCTATGGTTGAAGCAACAGTCCATCTGTTCACTGCCATTGACATTGGTTGCAATAGTTCAGCAATCATCTTGTTATTGTTGTCATGGCATAAGACTGCTTAGAGGACATGCAGACTACAAATATAGAAAGAAATCAGTCAGGTTAATGCATATAGGGGAAAAGATCAGCTTTCATCCTAAATACAAGTTTTTCCACGTTATAAAGGCATTTAAGGAGTCTCTGATTGCCTACATCAGGGAGAAACTGGCCATGGGCCAAACATCAATCACTGATGTTCACAGGTATTTAAGTCAAAAATTAGAATCCTGTTTATTCCCAGCCTGTTTCTGAATGGTTTGTGTGGAGAGCACACCATGAAGGGCTTGGGAGGCAATTTTGGGGGAATAATGACAATCCTTGCTTGACTGGTCTTTGGGTATTTGAAGAGCAAGCTCCTAGACACCAAGTGTTTCTTAGGCTCTCCAGCCACTCTTTCCTCCAAATGGTTTATAAGGTCTTTCTGGCAGCTGAATCATTGGTGTAGAGCTTTTTTGGAATCCCCAAGCATTCACAGGGAGACACGAAAACAAAACAACCTCCCTGTTCACATCTTCACAAAGGCAGCCCAGCTGAAGCAGACCCAAAGGTGGTTTCACCCTTGTGTCCCCACCCTCAGCTGCTCTGTGCTGCTCTGCAAAGTTGTAATCATGTTTCTGCAAAGCAGAGAAGGGCTCACTTCTCGAGCTTATCATTGCATTCACTTCTGCGCTGAGCAGGCATTAGGAAGCAAGTTGGAAGCAAGAGCAGCTCATCCAAAGATTACTTCATTACCCTGCCCAGTGATCATGGCCTGCTCATCTCACAAACGAAAGGCCAATTTTAATTTTCTTTTTAATTTGTGTTTTACTATAGCTTGTTATGAATCATCTGAACAACTCACTGTCTCTCTGACTAAAATGAACTTCAAAGATCCTGTACTTTACAAAGTGCTGTTGGAAAAGTTGTGAAGTGTGTACCTACATGTCTCTAGCTTCAGAAAAGTATTGGAAAGTGCCTCTTCAAGGGCATGGTCCTAACTAGCCTTTTAATTTATCTGCTTTTTTCCACTCTCTTATACCAGTGCTTCTCTTGCCTGAGTCACTGGAGATTTTCTTGCTGGTACCCTTTGCTGTCATCATGTCTCCAGCCTTGACTGCATCTAAAACCAGCCAGCAATAAGCAGGGTAGCAGTCTGAGAGGGCTTTCAGTAGGATAAAGTTTCTGAAATAAACTTAGAATCAGAAAAATATCTTCTCAGCAGTGAAAAACACTTCAATTTTCTTTCCTTTTTGAGATTCCTCCAGACAGATTATCCTGGTTTAAAGGACAGGTATCTGCCAAGAGGGCAGGAACCTCCCTGAAATAGAAAATACGATGCACTCCCCCCAAATTATTGTAGCCTTGAATAATAACGGGGCTTTCAGGCAAAGATTTTGGAAAAGAAATAACAGTTCTTTACTAGGATATATATACATATGAAAACATATATATATATTAAAAAACCAAGATGGACAAACAAGAACCACAGCGACAAGAAAACCCCACAAAACTCCGAACAGCCTCTGCCCGCCCGCCAAGCGCTTTCCCCATTGGTGTAGTTACAACCACAGCCGGCAGGGGGCGGGAGCTGCGGCAGAGGGGCTGCAGGGACTGCTGCGATGTCAGGGGGCTCTGATGGCTCAGAGGCTGCAGGGACTGCTGCGATTTCAGGGGGCTCTGATGGCTCAGCGAGGCTCAGGGGCTGCCATGGTTCCCCCGTGGCCCCGGGAGCGCCCCAATGCAAGCTTGGGAACCTCCTGAGGGGGTGGTGGGAGCTCGGGCGAAGGGGACGACCGGAGATTTCTCCTTCGCACAGCTCACAGGCAGCGGCTGGTGGCAATGTGGAGCTGCTGCTCAGAGAAGCGGCCCGTCAGGGGCAGACCCAGTCCCAGCGGCGCTCCACACATTGGCTGTGGACCCCCAAAAGGCCAGGAAACAGAAGGCAAGTAGGCTTGCAGTGTAGAAACGGCGGCGAATCAGTCTCGGAGCCTAGTGGGCACAGGGGCAGTGACCCAGTGGATCGTGGTCCTGGTTCCGGTCCCGGGATTCGCCATCAGATGCCCTGGCTCCGAGCTCCCGAGCGGCAGGGAAGCAGGGGAGCAAGCCAGACAGCCCCGGTAGCACTGCTGAAGGAAAAAAAAGTACACCATCCCCCTGTAGTATATGTTGCAAAGTAATTCGTGCTAAAAATTAAGATTACAACATTTTCTTAAAACGAAAGAAATTAAAGATACCAAGGACATGTAGCTGCCCCCAAAATATGCATTTCAAAGGATTTTTTGTTTGAGTGGACTTCAACCAGCATAATCTGTATGCATTCCAAAGAAAAGTATTCTGGGATTTTCAGTGATATTCACTCGATATGCATATACGATATGCATCGCCAAGAGACTTATCCCAGCGATATGATAAGATAATATGCGTCACCAGCAACGAAAGATATGCATCTGCTTGTTCCAGGAACTGTCATCAGGTGCAGCAGCAGGACAAGAAAACACATCAATATGCTAAAGATTAACAAAGCCCAAAAATGTATAAAAAGATACCCCGGAGAGACAGCATTGGTGAACTAGAGGGATTTGGAGCGGATAATGTCCGAACTCAGTTCACCCAGTGCCGATCGCCTGGCTCGGCTCTGCTTTTGCTCGTGGCTTTTTCAAATTTTATACTTTGATTATTAAAGAAATTCTGTTTAATTATAAAAATTGACTGATTCGTTTATAACAGTCCCCACCCCGCGCCCTCAAAATAAACCCAACAAACAAAAAAACCCCCAGCTACAGGGCAGTAGGATCTCAGGTCAGATCCGCTCACCGTGCCAGCCCCGCGCCTGCTGCCTCGATCCCCACCGGAAAGAAGGGCCCGCCCTGGCCCCAGTCCCCGCAGGATCCCGGGCCGAGCCTTCATCCATCGCGAGATCCCCCGAGCTGTGGCAGGGGGAAGAGCGGGGCTGTGGGGAAGCAAGAGTGACAATTCGGGCGCAAAATGACCATGGAATAACCGCATCACCATGAGTCACCTCCCCCCCCCCCCCAACCAGACGAAAAAAAAAACTTTTNCCCCCCCCCCCCGACACAGATGAAAAGACAAATTTTCTTTAAGAAAATAATAATTTTGTTGTTATCTTCTCTGAAGGCAGCCTTCCCTTCAGATATGCAAACAAAAGTAGACTATTAGAATACAACTATTTCTCTGACTTGGCTTAGCAAGTGCCTGTCACGTTATGAAAAGACTGAAATCACTGCTCCACTGTTAAGAAAAATAGTTTTTTTCCCCAATTAGATTGCTCTGCGAATACATGCTAATCACAAATCTTCCAGACCACAAAAAATGCCCATTTAAAAAAAACAATAAAATCTACTTGTGTCATAACAAACCAGTTGAGCCTGAGGCTGCAGACACAGAATATCATCTGCTGCATGTCTTTACACAGTTAATAAGGTGCACAGAAAGGCTCATACAGACCATTATCATCCAAAAAGACTGCTACCAACATTGCAGCACAAAACCGATCAAATCATTATGCAAATAAGTCCTCAGGTCAATTTATGGCTGCTTGCAGTTCATGAGGGACCAATTGCTTCTTGAATTAATATGAGAGATGTTGGCACTGATTTTAAACAAGACAATGAGTCTGGTCTTCAATCCTCTGGGGTGACAGTGAAAAAAAGGCCAAAATGTCAGGACCCTGCAGATTAAATATATGACACAGACTGCAGTGGAGGAACAGAGAAGGAATGTCTCAGAAGAGCCTGTCTGTCCTTCTCCTGTCTGCCCTTGCCACTAGCAACCCTTGAAGCAAAGCAGACATGCAAAGCAAACATGCAAACCTGAACTTTGAGGTGCCGTCACATCAGGAAACACTCCTAATGCCATGGCCTTTGCTTTCTAAATGCTGCTGAAACTGTGGGAAAAACAGATTTTAAGTGTTAGAGAATGAGGCATTACTTTATTCTAGCCAGGACATTATTCTGGCCAGGATGTGTAATGGGAATTATTCCAACCACACAGGACCAGTTGTGTAGTGGAAATCATTCCATCAAACATAGTGAGAAAGGAGTAGTCAACAGGTAACTCAAGCTGCCTACTAAGAGACAGAATATGTGAATTCTAAAACATATAAAAACAAGATTCCCTTTATCTTGTCAAGATAAGAGGGACAAGAATCTGTTTGAAGCCAGCACAGAAAAGACTGAATCATCCCACTAAGGACTGTGTGTGCTCCAGAGAGAAAGATGAAAAGTGCATTGTGATGAAGACTACCAGATCTTCATCATGGAAAGACCTCCACAGACCATCAGGACACACAGTGCATGCGTGGCACATATGTTAATGATATTAATGACTTCCGAGAAATTATTTGTATAACCACTCCTATCCTGGGGAATGTGATGAATATTCATGACTGTTACCCATAATATTGCATTTTTGGAAGTGCCGGTGTGCGTGTTTGGAGGAGCGAATCCCCCACACCCAGTACTCTGAATAAAGCAAATACCCACTGCTTTGACTTTGTCTCAAGTGTCTCTGGGCCCGCTTGGGGCGAATCGATAGCCAGCATGTGCAGTAGAAATCATTCTTATTTCTTTACCAGACTTTTCAATATTTATACATAAAAAACGCCCAAAATTCTTGTTCTTTGGTTCTATATTACACAATTCCTAGTATTTGGCCTCCTATTGGTTATTGATCCCTTCGCCTTCGATGCTAATTTGGTCTTCATTCTTTGGTTCTCTTATAAATCTTTTCCCAGACCAGTTGTCTCTGACTGCACAAGGGGATAATGTTTCTTAGTATCTGTTTATGTCCTCTGTATCTTCTGGCTACTCCCAGTCGGTAGATGTTAAACTCTCAGAGTCTAGGAATCTTCTTTTTGTTGATTGAAGCCCATCAGGCCTCACCCAGTGAAACTCAGACCCTCAGTGAACAGTCTTTTTAAAGAGAAACCTAAATTCCACCCCCCTTGGCAAAGGTGAATAAACCCATGACTAAAGTGACTTAAGAAACTCCAAAGTTATATCATTTCCAACACAAACATGAAAAATGTCCCTCAGCATTCATTGCGGAATTACCCAATACCTACCTGTACTGACTGATTCTGCCTGAACACCAAGTATTTTTCATGGAGCAAAATAATGGTTTTCTGTAATTTCCCAGGTTACTGCTGGGAACAGTCTGACTTCTTGAAGCACATTAAATAACTGCCTGCTAGAATCAATGAAAGTCTAGTACCTGACAAAACGAAAACAGTTATCATTTACTCTGAATTCACTGCATCAGCCTTTAGGGAAAATTTCCTAAACACTCAGGGTAAATTCTCCAACTCTGGTTGTACAAAATTGCTCTGGGGTCATTGCCTGATCCCCCAGACATCGTATTATTTTGTGACTCCCTAACAGAAATATAGAAGGTTGGTTGTTACTATGCAGTCAACTGTGTGATTTAAAGAGTGTGCATTAGGGAGAGATGGATCCCCAGGGACATCTGGAAGAAAGAGAAACCAAGTACCCCGTGATGAGATGCATTTTAAGATTAATTCCCCTTTTCTCCATGATGCCACAAATTCCCTCTGATGCCTGGCAGGCTGAGTCAAAGAATTAGGAAGGATCTGCCAGGAAAATACTCATTCTCATTTGTGTAGAGAAAATAGAGTTGAGGGAAATAATGGGGAAAAGCAGCCTTTAAGTCTCCTGGTAGCTCTCAGGCATGTGGTGTAGCTCCTGCCCTGCTGCACTCCTCAGCCATGGCCAGCACTGGTTCCAGCTCCCTGGGGAAGGATCTGGCACAGTGGTGCTGGTGATTGCAGAGGTCCTTGCTCCCCTCACTGACTCCTGATCCCAGCTGCCACTACTGTATCATGTTTTTCTTGGGAGCAGGGGAGGGGAAAACTTCATGTCACTTGTTACCTGCATTTCCCTAATCTTCCAGCTCTTGCTTTACATCAGAATAGATTGAGCCCAAGTTCCATGTTCCCAGTTGTCCTGAGGTGTCTGGACAAATTTGTCCTTTTGACATCACTTATTTTTATCATATCCCCTTCACTTCATTCTTGTCCTCTTTGCTTTCAGACCACACAATTTCTGGTTTGACCCTCTCTTTACTCCTGGAAACTCAACCTTCTAGCGCAGGGCTGGCCTTGCTGGTTTTGTTTGCAACCTTCCACGTGTATTTTTGCTGCAGTTACTTCAATCAGCTTTGTGATTTCCACTGGAACTTCTCAACTTGCCAAACCTGACCCACAAACTGTAACCCCATTTTCTGAATTCTGGTCCTGTTTTTACTCTCAGGATTAATTAACAGTTTTTAGGTACGAACCATTTAATGTAAAAAAATTACTTCTTGCTGTAAAATAATTTATGTAAAAGGATGGCTACCATGCTCAGAATGGACACAGTTTATTACCATTGGTAGTGTTTTAGAGTAACTCTCACAAATAATTAGGAATCAGATGTTGATGTATAATTTTCCTTCCAGTGTCTCAAGCAATTTATTTAATGGATTCACTGAAAGTTCCAAAACTAACAGCAAGTTAGATTGAACTAACTGCTCAACTTCATTATTTTATTCCTCCTATCACTGCAAAGCTTTTTCTTTGTCCCCAGTCTGTCTGGAAACCTGAAAAATGGGAGAACTTAAGACCAATTTGCCATAATATGCATACAAAAGTCACAGAATAGATATTAGTGGGAGTATCATTGGCATTTTCTGTGACCCATCTCCCGTGTTCCTGGCACTATTAAGAGGTTTTGTAAAAAAAACAAACAAACAAACAAAAAAATCAACTAACCAAACAAAAAAATTCCCTTAACTTTGTGTATAGATATGCTTGTAATACTTACTAATTTGCAGCTGAAATGTTCTTCCTCACTTACCTAAAAATGTAGTTCTGAGAGTGGATTTCAGACTTCAATGACAAAATGAAAAGCCTATAAGAAACCAAAGTCCCACGATATACCACAGCCAGATACTCTTTCACGTGGCACTGTTTTTCAGTGTAGTGTATTTGCTTAGAAAAAGAAGCATTTCCCAATCACTCCTTGATCTTGAAGCATGCCTACAGTATCAAACCATTGAGCTGTTAATTGATTTATATATATATTTATATATTTGTTTTGTATTGTGATTTTCAAATATTATTGACAGTTTGTGGTTTTTTTCACTTAAATGGTTTCCTTTTGTTCAGAACCCAGTGCTTTAAGCAAAATTATGCCACAGTTGGAGGCTGTGTTCACCAAAAGGAATTTTGAAATACGTGATTGTTATGTTGCTTCCTGCAGTCATTTAATGTTGGTCTGCCCTCTGGCCATTTCCTGTTTCAGTAAAATGTTATTTACCTCCTCCCTGCGAAAGGTTTGTGCAGAGCTCATTCTAAATGGCATCTTGGGGCATGTATATAACAAACTCCCCTAGACGTGTCTTTTAATTTTAAATAGCTTATGAATGTTAAAAAACATGGCACAACAAAATATCAAAAGAAATAACTAAATTATTACTGCAATTGTGCACAAAAAGCTAGTTGTCCACAGCTATGTTTAATTCTCTGTTTTTGTCCAGTTTACTACAAGGTTATGTCAGATAAGGTAAATTAATCTAGCTCCAGCAGGACAAATGTATGCTGAACACAGAGATTTCATATGCACTGTCTCAGTTCACTCTCTTGGCAGAATGTGCTAAAGTTTTACCCTCTGTAAAGGCTGGAGGCCATGTACCCACCAAGGCCATGCTCTCACTCCTCTCCACAGCTGGAGTGGTGAGAGAAAATTTAAGGAATGGTTCATGGCTTGAGATAAGGACCAGGAGAGATCACTCATCAAATACCATCATGGGCAAACCAGGCTCTAATTAGAGTTATGAATTAAAACGTATTGCTAACAAAGTCAAAGCAGAATAATGACAAGTAAAATAAAGCCTTAAAACCATCTTCCACCCACCCCTCCCTCCTTCCCAGCTCTACCTCCTACCCCAGCAGTGCAATGAGATAGGAAATGCAGGTTATGGTCACTTCATCATCTGTTGTATCTCTTGCTGCTCAGGGAGAGGGCTTGTTCCCCTGCTCCACCCTGAGGTCCCTCCCATGGGAAACAGCTCTGTGAATTTCTCCAGTGTGAGTCCATCCCATGGGCAACAGTTCTCCCCAAACTGCTGCAGCATGGGACAATTTTCCACAGGGTGTAGTCCTTCAAGGACAGGCTGCTCCAGCATGGGCTCCTCTCTCCATGGGCCTCCCACGGGGTCACAGCTTCCTCTCAGCATCCACCTGCTCTGGTGTGGGTCTCCTTCACAGGCTTCAGGTGCATCTCTGCATCCCCATGGGTGTCTATGGGCTGCAGGGGACAGCTGCTTCACCATGGTCTACACCATGGGCTGCAGAGGAATCCCAGCTCCGGTGCCTGGAGCACCTCTTGCCCCTCCTTTTCCACTGACCTTGGTGTCTGCCGAGCTGCTCCTCTCACATATTCTCGGCCTGTTTTGGCCACAATTACAACTGTGCAATAACTTTTTTTCCCTTTCTTCTTAAATATGTAATCACAGAGGCGTTACCACCATTTCTAATTGGCCCAGCCTTGACCCGCAGCGTGTTCGTCTTTGGAATTGCCACCAGGGATTGGCTCTGCCAGACATGTAGGAAGCTTCCAGCAGCTCCTTGCAGAAGCCATCCCGGTAGCTCCCTTGGCTACCAAAACCAGGCTATTCAAACCCAATACACCCTCTAAGGGATAAAATAAGGAAGCAGATCAGTGAGTATGTTTCAGCAGTAGGATCATCGCTGCTGGTACTCCCAAGTCCCTGGAGGAAATCATCCATGTGAACATTGCACAGAGCTGTGTCACCACATGATGCTTGGCCTTATCACAATGTGTCTCACCCTGCCTGGGCCAGCTCTGCAGCAGGCAAAAGAGGCAGCTTATAGCCCTGCTTCTTGTTTAAATAGTGCCTAATACACTCTGCTGATCACTTTATAAGCCATAGAGCTGTTTTCTGTTAGAGTTGCCTAAGGCAATAGTAATTTAGAATAGTCTTATGAGCACCATCAGCAATTCTAGCACAGTCCTTAAAACAAAAAAAAATTATAAAAGGGAAAAATTACAAGAAATAAACCACAATATATGTAAAACCTACCACTGCCCTTACAAGGTTTCTTGTTCTCCACCATAAAGTGAGGCAATCCCAAGGCGTGCTGAGGTTTAGCTGGTATTTTTCACTAAAACCAAAGAGAAATATTATCCTTTTGCAAAAAAAAGTAATTTTTACATGTCAGAATGAGGAATCTTTTATATCTTACAGCTGTTTTCCTACACTCTATGAATAATGAGCTGGTGCCCTTTCTTTTAGCCTGTAGCCTAAAATGGCCTCTGAATACCATGAGATGTTATTTTTAATGTTTTTCTTGTTCAAAGTATCCCTTATATGTCCCTGTATGGATCTGGTGACTGCACTGACACCCATCCCCAGTGGTATTTTACAGCACAAGACCAAGCTGTGTTTTGGACTCCCTGGGGCCCAAAGCACAGTGATACAGTGTTGGAGGTCTGCGTAAGGCAGGAACAGGTAAAGTTGGGGCAGCCACATCCCGCTGTCACTTGCTTGTCTTTCCAACCATCCCCAGTCTTCATGAAAAGCAAAACTGTTCAGCATTCAGCACCCACTGGTTTTCACTGTTCCCTTTGCCTTGCCCTTTCCAGTAGGCACAAGCCAGCACCATTTCAGGTCATTGCAATGTTTTATGCTCCTCCACTGCAAAGGCTGCAGTGTGATACACTTGTAATGAGCAACTCACCCACACTTGCAGATCCTATTTCCTTTCTCTTAATTTATCAGCTGCATCTCAAGCAGAAGTCAATCAAATCAAAAAGTGGGTCATAGTCCCTCTGGCTGCAAATATGTAGTATTTCTTACACACATATGATGTTAAAGGTGGCATAAGCATCTAGATATCTATATCCTGATCAGATCTATAAGTCAGGGAGATTTCCTTAAAAGCTTTGCATAGTCCCATACTTCCCCCTTGAGTATCCCATAAAGTTTCTAGTAATCTCTAGTAATCTTTCCCTCTTATCAGATACAAAGTCCAGGATGAACCTCTTGGAGGTAGTCTGAAGCTTTGGTGGTCCATCTAATGGTCCACTAGTGGCTGAAGAGTTTTAGTCTTGGATACTGTGCCCTTTATTCCTAGTCTGCTCAGCTGATGTTGTTGTGCTTGTTTATCCATTTGCCTATTGATTATTCCCTTTGAACTTGTAATGTCCAGCACTATACAGCCTAAATAAAGCAGGTTAACTCAAATCTTTCCACATATCCTTGAAAAAGGGTGGGAAAAAAGCATCTCTGCAGTTGGGAAGCAAAGCAGCTCTTCAAAGGTCAGAAGGATTTGCAGCGTTAAATATGCATTCCAACAGACCTCTTCTGCTTCTCAGTTTCTCAGTTTTATCAGTTTCAGGACTGTTGTCCTGAAGCATTAGGGTCCACTTGGTCCTAGTGGGAAACAGCCCTTGAATCTACCAGATTTTGTTTTCTTTTAATCATTTTTAGGCTGCCACTTCATTGCCCTCAAGGCTTTAGGCAGAAGTAACTTGAGCTTATTTTTCTGTTCCCTCCCTGTTGAGAAAATACTTCTTGTAGCTTTCAGTGAAAAGAGAATTGTACCTGTATTTAAGCCTTCCCTCTTTTGGCAGCATCTCTGTGATATCACAAGTGTCTCTCTTTTGACATCTCTGTTCAGCATCAGAGAACTCACTCTCACTTTCAGGTAATATCACTTCAGTGCTTTGCTGCCTCAGGTCAAATGAAGGTAAGGATTTTTTTTTTGAGCTGTGTTTTCCAACCATGCTCACACTCCCACAGTCCGTAACAGGAAGAAAGAGAAACAAAAGCTGATGTGGAGGGTGGATCTGGAGTTTGTCTTTGGGAGCATGCATGAAGCCCTCCTCAGGTGGCTCTTCTAGAAAAGAAACTCTTTCATAACCTTTCCATGAAAGACATTCATTTGTTCTTTCTTCACCAAGTTTCTATGACAAATATAAAAAAGTCTTTCCTTTCCAGGCACAAACCCCAAAACACTACAAATTAAAATGACTGGAAACAGGTAATAACAGCAGCAATACTAAAAAGCCTTTGGTCCCATAAATTAGGAATTGCAAGCAAACAAACACCTCATTTAATCCTTCCTTTTCTCATACAAATATCACTGGGGGCTTCATATGAAGGTTGCTTTCATAGGTCAGAAGTTCCCCGCTCCCATATTTTATTTCAGCCAAAATGAAAAAGGACACTGATTGCAACAAACATACTAACTTTGGGCAGTAAATTTACACCACTGTCAGTGGTTAATGAATCACAAATGAAATCACCTATGTTTATTTACAGGAGTAAAAATCTATGGGTTTACTTCTATATTCTATTCTTTCAGAAGAAAGCTCTTTACTATATGTTCTAAGGGTTGACAAAGACATATCTGGGTCCTCACAGACTAGTACAGTTCAGATCCCAGCATCAGGAAACAGACATCACAGGGGTTTAATTTTTCCTCTCATGTCTAATTGCTGAAGAGGTTGAACACACTGCAATCAGAAAAGCCACTTCAAGCAAAGTCTTATGAAGCAGAAAATTGTTACCCTGACTCCAAACTTCATTAACAAGGCCAGTAGATGTAGGTTTCTCAGAAATGCTATTTGTCCATGATATTTTCATGCCTATCTTGATTAATTCCAAATACAAGTTCCTTTAGCAATTGAGTCTTTATTTCTGTTCCTTGATGATTTGTATAATCTAAAAGTGCAGATGACCACAGCAGCTTTGATTTGTCTCCTGTGGTGATGACCACAGCAGCTTTGATTTGTCTCCTGTGGTGATGTATCCTCTTCTTGCTTCTTTTTATATAATTATTTATTTTTTATTTATTTAAACTCTCTTTACATAGAAGTGTAATTTTATCGCACATGTTCCAGGTTAATTAGGTTTGCTGGATGTTTCTTAGCTTCATTGCTGTGCCCTCCATTTCCCCTTAATGATGAGTCCACTAAGTTGTTCTGCAGTGATTAAACTCCTCAGAGTTCTCATTCTGAATGTACATTTTGTACATACTTTTCTCGGCCTATTTAGGACAAAATTCAGAATACTTGTGAGAAGTTACAAGAATAGACTCAAAAAAAAAAAAAAAAGGGGGCAAACAAAGATCCTACATTTAGTTTGCAATAATCAGCTACCCAAGTGTGAGATGAGGCACAATTAGATGGCTGCCAGTTCTGCAAGAAAGGATTGGTGATAATAACAGGAAGTCATCAACATCTTCTGGTTTGTTAGGAAGATAAACATCAGATGGGGGCATGATGCAAGAATGTTAGATGTTCAGAGCAGCAAAGGGGAACCAATAACAATTTCCATATGTGAAAAGGTTTTCTGTATAGAAAAGGAATACATGCTCTCTGTGCCTTTTTTAGGGAAGATATCCATAACAGGGGCAGGACATTCTGGCATTCACATGTAATGTAGGCAGCTTGTTGCCTGACCTAACATGCATTTCATATGTAATGAGCATCTGCATTTTGATGAATGAACATCCAGATGGATGTGCCATTGCATTAGGTTATACTCCACACGACTTTTGGTCTTTAGTTTCTTTGTTTTTTAGGTAGTAGAAGGAATTAGCAGAATATTCTGCTTCCTTTCGAGGCAAAAAGTGGGACTTGAAATTTAGTAATCAGTTCCATTGCATCCTTTCAGTCAAGTAAAATTAAAACATGAATTAAGGAACAGATTATCTGGAAAAATACACAAGTACCTCAATGGTATCAGAGAAACAAAAAGTCAAGGCTGTAGAAAGGATGAACACTGGAAGTGGGCAGGAGCTAGTTGATATATGCATCGGATTTGCAAGGCCAGGCTTTAGTAGCCGAGGAGGCTACTGGGGTGGCTTCTGTGAGAAGCTGCTAGAAGCTTCTCCCAGGTCTGGCAGAGCCAATGCCAGCTGCCTCCAAGCCTTTGCTCCTGGCAAAGGCTGAACCCATCAGGAGTTATAGTAACACCTCTGTGATAACATCTTTAACAAGGATAAGAAGAGTTACGGCGCAGATGTAATTGCAGCCAGAGAGGCGTGGGGGGTGAGAAAATGTGACAGGAACAGCTCTGCAGACAGCCAGGTCAGTGCAGAAGAAGGGGCAGCAGCTGCACCAGGTGCCAGAGCTGATTCCCCTGCAGTCCATGGTGAAGACCATGGGGAGGCAGCTGTGTCCCTGCAGCTCATGGAGATCCATGGGGATGCAGAGATCACCCACAGTCCGTGGAGGAGCCCACCCTGGAGCAGATGGATGCCTGAGAGGAAGCTGTGCTGGAGGAGGCTCCTGGCATGGATCTGCAGACCTGTAGGAGAGCAGCCCATGCTGGAGTAGGTTTCCCAGTAGAAGCTGTGACCCCATGGGGGAAATCTGCTACAACAGGCTGTGCCTGAAGGGCAGAAACTAGAGCATTTAATGGAAAACTGTTGCCCATGGGATGGACTTACAGTGGAGAAATTTGTGGAGAGCTGTCTCCTGAGGGAGGGACTCCACGCAGGAGCAGGGAAAGGACTCCTCTCCCTGAGCAGAGAGAGAAACCATGGGTGATGAACTGACCATAACCCCATTTCCATCTCCTTGCACTGCTGGGGGAGGAGTTGGAGCTGGGAAGGAGGAAGGGTGTGGGGAAAGGTGTTTTTAAGATTTATTTTCCCTCTCATTATCCTGCTCTGATTTTTTACTAATAAATTCGTCTGTTTTGCTCATGACAGTCTTCAATGAGTGACCTCTCCCTGTCCTTATCTCAGCTCATGAACCTTTAATTTTATTTTCTTTCTCCTATCCACTTGTGGAGGGAAGTGAGAGAGCAATTTTTTGGGTGCCTGGCATTCAGCCAGGGTCAATCCACTAAAATCCTTTTGGTGCTATGATTCTGATCATGAGGATTTTGAGATAGAGATAACAGTTGGGAGAGGTAACAGGCACACCAACAGTACTGAACAATGTTAGAGTGTGGAATGATCACGGGAAACTTTTCTTATAGTTGTGGTGACCAGACAAGGGGTGGATTATGTGTAAATTATCCACTTTCGTTCAGTATTGCGATGATGTTATTTTGGTTTTTGTGGGGGTAGTTTTTGTTTTGGTTTGGTTGGTTGGGCTTGTTGCTGTAAGTGAAGGTTGTGTGATGAATGTGGATTTTAATGATAATATGTGATTCATAGTGGTGAGGGGTAGAGTGGTGGAGAATGCTACTCCTGTAGCTCCTCCACTACCAAAACCTGGCCACACAAACCAAATACAATAACTAAACCTCTGAAAAGAAAACCAGAAAAGGGTAGTTTAAATTCCTCAGTATATATAAAAATTAAAATTAAAATTGTCATCTGCCTCCTGTCAATGAATATATTGAAAAAGAATGATGAATTGCTAGAGGAAAAATATATAGGAATTCCTCCTGGAAATAACTTCACCTTCAAGATACTTCCAAACAGCTTCAGCAATGACAGAAAAGCAAATAGGAAGGGTACTGAAAGCTGTAAGTAATTTGACATTACCATGTAGTGAAGAAAATGCTGAGTGGATCTAAAAAGGATGTTCCTCTAGAACTGACCTGGAACTGAAGATCTGATCTGGGTTGGGGCATCTGCCTCCTTCACTTCCTTCCTCCATGGCCTTCAGCTTTGGCAAATTTTCCCCTTAACACTCTCAAAGTAGTCCAAAATATTCTCCTGCTTGTTACTTCATCTTTTCTCCTAGCTGAGTTTAGTTACATCTCTTTTTGTTTGTAAGTTTGCTTCTCACACCTACAAGATCTGTTGACACAGATCACTGAAGTTGTGATTTATCAAGAAGCCCAAATAACTGAGATACAATTCATTTGATATTGCATGTGTTCTGTAATGTCATTTAAAAATTAATTGCTTTCACTGCCTTTAATCATATGTATACAAAACAATTGAGATCCTACAGTGCCTAGGCTAGAGCAACAGAATTGTGAACTGAATTCCAATTTTAAGATGCAAAGCATCGCTAACTGCATCACACTGAAAAACATAAATGCCCTCTGGTACCTTAATAGAAGTCTCTGAAGGGCTGCAAACAGTACATTTATTTCACTGACCAATTTGATGAAACAATGCCAAGGAGATATTAGGGAATAGTTGAGAATTTAGATATAAATGTGCACTTTCGAATCTTGTCATCAAGGTGCAGAAAACCAAGACTTTTGTTTCAAAATTTTGTGAGTTGACATTAAGAATTCCATTCATCATTGTGCATTAGAGGAGACACAACCAACAGAGACACCAGAAGAATAACTATTTCAATCCCTGCCTTGCAAAACAACAAACTGCAAATTGCTCTGGGTTGCAGCCAAATGCACTGCACCTCCAATTTGATTAACAGTGTCACAAGCCAGGTAGCCAAGAGCCATTCACAATTGCATTACAATTCTTTATAGATTTAATTCTATACACAGCAGAAAAGCTAAGCTGGACAGACACCTTCCCAGACTGTCCCAGTAATACCCTGTTCTTTCTCATCAATAGATCTTGAAATGCTCAAGGACTCCATGACCTTTCAACTCAGTTATCTCAACAGAAAGCTGGGACTTTGCAACAAGATAAAGCCTGTAAACTTCCAAGGCTTTTCATTTTATATTAAAAAAAAAGATTTTGAAGTTCAGTAAAAATAGTGACTTCAAACAACTGAGATTTTTGTTTTGCTCAAATTTTAGAGCTCCAGACTGTAATTTTTACCCCAAATTCTAATCATCTTCAACCAAATTAAGTCCAACAAGAGTGTTATACTGGGAAATACCTAGCAACTGTTATACTATCATAGAATATCCCGCATTGGAAGGGACCCACAAGGATCATGAAGTCCAGGTCCTGGCCCTGCTTTAACATGGGGATCTTACCATTCAAAATACAGTAAGTATATTCTGTAATAAATTATCAAGCTCTGTTTTTCCTTTCAGTGCCTTCCCTGCTGCATTTAGATATTCACACTATTTTAATTTTCTGTCTGGAATACAAGAAGACCAATAAATGACCAAAAGCTGACAAACAGCCACTAGCTCCTCTTTCTCTTCTGCCAAAGCATTGCTAGGTATCTTTGACACCAACCTTTCCCCAAAACCTGTCTCTCTTAAAAAGAATTTATCAAAAACTGACAACAGCTTCTTCTTAATCTTTCTTCTTAATCTTTCCCTGGGCATTTATACTATGTTGTCTCTGCCTACTAACTTTATAGTTTATCTGTTTCTCTCCACTGCAGGAGCCAGAGGTGGAGCACAAAGCTGAAAGCCTCTTGTGAGGAGCAGGCAATGAACAGCAGTAGCTCAAGTCCCTTGGAGCCACCTTGAATGACATGTGGCATGGCAATATGGGAAGTCCTCATATTAATACACATTTCTATGCAGGTATCCACATATCGCAGCACTCCTTCCCTACCTCCAGCTCTTACAGACTGTTTTTGGGATCAGCCCACAAGTTCTGTGAGTGAGGGAGCGTTTAGCAAGCTACTGCCAATGCTTAGACTTCTAAATGCAGGGCTAAATAAAAAAATATTTCCATTGAACTTGAACATTGAACTCCCAATATATACTCCAGAAGCCAGCTGGAGCTGTCAGGCATTCAACACTTCTGAAAATTTGAGTTGCTAATTACTGAGTCAGGAGTCTAAGAGCAGATGTACTTCCGCTGCTGACCATCCAAGTTGCTGCTTGACATATTTCCATACCACCAGCCTCTGCATCTGTTCAACTAAATGCCACACTCACAGCATGCAGTTACTAAGCCCATTCCTAATGTCCAAAATTATTTATGCATTTAATTCAGGATGCCTTTGAGATCTTTCCCCGCCACTTTTGTTTCATTAATTATTTGATGGACACAAGAGTTGTGGGAAGCATTTGCTTTCACTATTCTCCATCCTCCTTTGAAAAACCTGTTCAATTTCTGCTTCATATTTATTATGGCAATATTTGGATTATGATCTAGATGAACATCCAGGGGTAGGTTTGCTTATTTGAGTTTCTCAAGAACAGGGGTAGAAACTACAGGTCAGTGCTTCTGCAACAGGAGCTACAAACTAATATTTTCCGAAGCTCCATATTTTAAATTACCTTGCGTACAAACTGCTGAGAAATCAGTAGGACGTCTTGCAGTGATTTTCTACTTGGAGAGATCATGGTGGAGAGTGAACTAACACACAGAAGTCACACACTGAATGGATGTGCACATACATAGTAAGAGGGAGTATCAGGGCAAATGTGTGGTGACCGACCTCACACTGAAGCAAAGCTTAGGTGCAGCTGCTCAAAGGAAGACCAATGCAAGTCTCCAGGTCCAACAGGCTCCTGCTCATCATACCTTCCTGGAGGAAACCTACAGGTGCAAAATAACACATTCATACTATTGGATATGGGGCTGCTTTCAGTCCCGAGGCCAGTGACGTTCAGTAATGTATGTCATTGCTCTGACTCTCAACTAGCTAATACTGTGCATGGTTCACTGATGCACAAAAGCCAGCATTGTGTGATAGACAAAAGTTTAACATACAGCCTAATGTGCCCTGTGCTTGGTATTCCTCTCCACAGTACAAAACAAACTTTTACTTCAGCAGCAGCACTGGCAACCAAAAATATTCCTTAATTAGGTATTTCTGGGTTTGTGCTGGACCAGCACAACGTTATTCATGTTTCATGATGACTTAACTGATGCCTTCTGACCGGATTGATGTTCTGTGGTTTAATGCTTCTGGACATGAGCCCCCTTGCTGCAGGAAAGCAGAGCATCTGGCAGAGGCAGTTCTCCAGTTGCACAGCTGGCTGGCACCAGCAGAGGGTCTGGCTCCTCACTTAACATGTGTCACTTTGTATTGGTGATTGCTAGAGATCATGATCTTTTCCTTCCTCTGACAACACTGCTTCTGTTACATTTGTGCTGTTACTGCTTCTATTACATTTCCTATTTGTGTGGCCTCTGCAGAGAGGTGTTGTCTGCATTAGTTTCTGCATGAAGCATTTGTAAGCACAGAGTCACATTTAGCTCTGTTTTTAGCTGAACCCAATTTTCACATCATTCATTAATGTTGCTACAGCACCATCTTGAACAATTCAGACATCTCTCAAATGCTGTCCACTACATACAGTGTGGCTGCGAGGTCATTTGTAAAGATAAGTAAAAAAAAAAAAAAAAATCCCTTTGACTAAACCTTCCATAAATTGTGTGGTTTTTTGGTTTTTTTTAAGGGTTTGAGGGTTTTTTGAGATTTGTTTATTTTTAACTTCTGCACAAGGGTCCATAATTGAAGGTGTCAGAGGGAAGGTCACCTTCCTTCCCCACCTTTCCTTGTTCAGGTGCCACCTACCAGGTGCTTACTTTATTCTGGGGGTTGGCCTGCTGCTCCTGCTAGGACAGGAGCCACACACAGCCTGTGCCCCACTGTCACAAGGGAAAAGCATATCTCTATTGATAAATCCTCAGTTTCTCTAAAAAGAATTTGGGGGGGGGGTGCTTTTACATTGGCCTGTGTACTTCTTTTTTGTTGACATAAGCAGACTACTTCATTTGAATCTTCATACTGATATGAAAATGCAGCTCAGGAAACACTGAAGCTGTTTTTAAAACCAGCACTGAGAAGTACACTAGAAAGTCATTGTTGCACCAATAGCTTCATCTTTAAATCAGTGCTGGGACAGGGTGAGACAAGGGAGAGCAGTGCAAATATGTGGTACATAGATTCTCCCCCTCATCAGAATTGCATTCCCAATAAACCAGCCAAGACAAACACCTTCTGCTTAGTTTCTTTGAATTTAGCCATTGTCTGAGAATCTGAGAATAGGGAATAACCACAGCATTTCAACCCCACTCTGCATGTCCTCAGCCCAGCATGGTCAACCATTATCTTCTCACGCTCAGAGATCAGGCCACTGCCAGACAGAGAAAGGAGGAACATAGTTACATGTCAAATGAGGTAGATTACTCCATAATTATGGACACTGATCAAGAGAAAGCATGGGAGACTTTGTGTTAAAGAACAATTGGCACACAGGAGTCCAATGAACAAACTTGACTTTTCCTTCTTGTAGGACAGAACTTCTTGTTTTTGTTCCTCATGCCCTGCTATTTTAAGGCTGTTAAAAAGCCATGAGTTTTATTTTGTAAATGTCTCATATCAATTCCTTTCTCCGAGCACTGCAGATCAGCACTTTCAGATCCACAGATTCTGAATCTTTCAGTTTTGTCAGAACGTACATATATTTTATTTATTATTTTAGAAGAATAAAGCATGCTTGGCTCAGATATAATTATTTGCTGCACATTTACCTTACATTATGAAAGTGATTAGGAGAGGACCCAAGCTTCACTTTAAGTGTGCATTGGGTCTAGGATCTCTGTGTTGCAGAAGGATACACTCAGCATACAAGATCTGCTTTGCCACATGCGCTTAAGTCTCATCAACATACCCACACACGTCTCCCATACAGAAAAAAAAATCCTCCGGAAATCATACAGGCTGTCCAATTTCCCTTAATTAAAGATAGTGCAGATTCCTTTAATGAAATAAGATGAAACAGGGCTTATGAATGAACCAATATTAAAATCCTGTGCTGCTGAAGCTCAGCAACCCAACATGCTGGATCACAAGGTGGTTATCCAGGTAATAACAAACCATGAGCATTACCATGGGATTCCAGATGTGTCACCAAAAGATAACAGCTTACAATTCACAAGGCACACTAATTTATGCAATTCACTTTGATTCACCTTATTAAACACTTAGAAGGCAGACAGATAATAAATATACCAGAAAAAAAATAAGCCCACTTCTTCCTGCACTGCTAAGCTTGAGCCCAATGCTTTACAAAGATTTATTGCTATCACAAGTGAGTTACTACCAAGGAGTGTGATCAGCTGCCAATGGTCAGATGTGGGCAGGAGGTTTTGGAGCCAAAGGAACACTCACAAACATCCTCCCTGTAACTAAGGCTGCTGAAAGAGGATTCAGGAGGTATTAATCCTGCAGCAAAGTGAAACCAGGTCCTACAGTCCCTGTTCCTCAAATCCCAGCTTTTGCCTTCCATCGTTTCCACTGGGCTTGGTTCCTGTATGATTTTGTTCTGTTTGCCTCAGCAGGAAATCCAGCCCAGGGTCCTCTTCCCTGAGAGCAGGACCTTGCCTTCAGCTTTCTGTGACTGCAGATGAACCAGTTGCAGTGATGGTCTGACAGCACCACATTGCCATTACCAAAACTTGCCACAGATACAGCACAGCACCATTTTTCCTATAAGCATTCCTACTTCACCTGTTCACAAGCAGGACTGGAAGTTTTGAAATATATTTTGAGAAGTTATGAACAAGGCCTCATTCTTCTTTTACCGAAATTGAAGAGAAAGCAGATCTGTTATTCTAACAGGTACAATCAGTAAGTTTGATACTATTGATCAACTTACAATTTGTAATGCCACATAAGATAAAATTGAACCTGGATAATTTCAGCATAATTTTAAAAGATCCCCCCAAAACCACTAGTTTAGAAAGTAAAGTTCTAATACTCACAATCTATGTTTTATCTGTTTTACCAAAGGGTAAACAATTTTCCCATACATACATAAGAATTTTTTATTTTGCTTTTAGCCCAGAGCTAAGGACACTCTTTTCCTAATAAATCCAATGTTAGAACTCCAGGGTGAATTTCTCATAACCGCATCCTGAAGGATATATTTTGTGAAAATGGAAAACGAACACACTATTTACGTAACAATACTGTAGCACATTCATCAATGTAAGACAGCAGCTTTCTTCCCCACTTCCAGCATTCTAAGAGGCAGGTTGCACTGCCACGGTTCTGCTGGGAGGTTATCTGTAGTAAAGAGGTTTCAGCTGCTGGGCAGACAAAGTGCCTCGCTGCCATCCAGTTGTTCATTACCATCGTCCGCGTCTAATTCACTCCTCCTTTCCCCTCCAAGCCGAGTAGCTTTCTGCTATTTTGCCATTTACAGTGCCGCTAATTGAACTGGCTTCCCATTAAGTGCTGTCATCCAGTGTCACCACACCGCTGTTACTGGGTACAACCAGGTGCTCCAAGAGGATGAACATTTTTATTCTAGCTGATCCATAACTGCAGAATAACATGCTTTAGGGGTTGTTTTCTCTGAGCCGCCTCCTGGGAGAAGTCCAGCTACGTGACACTGCCAGGCTGGGCTGTGCTTCTGGGTCTGGGGTGCTGCTGTCTTAGCCTCCTTCACAGGGCTCTGTTGGGACCCAGAAAGCTTCAGACTACACATTCCTGATGTATCACAGGTGCAGGTCTGATGCATGGGTGTGCCTTTTCATTAACAAACACACCCTGACCATAGCAAATGCGTGGGCTATAATAGGGCACCACTGTTCCTTGCAGTAAAAATAATTTTCGAGTATGACACGTAAAGCATATTATTAGTCAGGAGCTGAGAGGCACTTTCAGAAATGTAGAAATACTGACAGAATAAAGGAGCAGCAGAGAGTTCCCACCAGGAACACCTCATCCTTTTTCAGAAGCTGATCCACAAACCTCAATCAGTGTTATGACTAGCTTTGCTGTTGGAGGAAGGGTATTTTGAGGAGCATGTTAGAGAGGAAACATGTTGTGATGAATCTTTGTAAGATCTTGCTGGCAGACTAGAATCCTCCAAATTAAATGGGTGGGTAAAAAGCTCTTGCCTTGCATAGCCATGCACTCTGCACATGACATTCTACTTTCACCTCAATTTGCCTTGAACTTTATTTTTCAGCCTTCAAGGTTTCTCTTTCAGTGAAAGTAATGTTCCACATCTCCAATCAACTATATATGTTTCTGAAAATTGCAATTTTTAAAGAAATTTAGTCAAAGTTCTGGTTTTTAAAAGAAGTGGGATGAGATAACCAAATGTTGTCAAAATAAAACAAGGTTTTGACAGCAACCTAGTTTTTCTGGAGTTTCTTAAATAGTTTGAAATGTCAGTCCTTTGCAATGAGCACACACACAGTTCCTCAATACCAAAGCTGGGCAGTAGAAAACTGTACTGAAGTATCATTATGCAATAGACTGCAGTTGAAATCTGCATCTTCAGTGCAGGCTCTGCCTGAAGCAGGGGAAGTCACTGTAAATTTTGGCATTGATTTTAATAGAATTGGGCTGTTGAATTTAACATTTCCACCTTGTGGGCTCTGAGATGCTTTTTGTAGGGAGCAGGAAGAACTTGGAAAGTTGTAGGAATAAGCTGAGCTCCTGTAGGTACCTCCTTGGGTGTTGGCTTTGGAGTTCATGTCCCTTCCCAGGACGCAGGATCACATCTGAAAAGTTAAGCTGCTGCAGCTGAGCTGCTCCCCACTGAGGCACTGCCAAAATCTAGGGAAATGGTCTCATCCTGCTCTGTCTGAAAGGATGAACTTTCCAAATAGACACTGGTTTGATGAAAATAACTTAAATTTCAGGGCTGAAACTCCCTGGTGAGATACAAGGGGCAGCAGCCCTGCTGCCCTGAAATGGGGTTTGCTTCCCGGCAGCAGTGCAAACAGGGAGCAGATACCTGTTGCTATGGAAAAAGCTGGAGAAAACCAGCAAAGAGGGGCCAAAGGCTGCAGGGAAGCTAGTCAGAAAAGAAAATCCACTAACAGATGAGTAACTGGCCTGCTCAACATGAATTTAATTTTTACAGACTTTTTGTTTTACAGCAGGAAACGAACAGCTCAGTGCTTGCATGCAGGGCAGCTTCTGGTAGGATTGATACGAAATGGGATGAGAACTATGGGTAGAATGAACAGTTTCTGACTACACATCCTCCATATATGGGACAAAAGTATTCCCCACCCACATTTATTAGCAGTAGAAATAGGAAAGAGAGAGAGGTAGGGCTTCCAATTAATTTTATCTCTTTCCTTTCCCAAACCTCACATCTTTTCTGGCATCAGAAAGTCAGCAGATGCGGCCCAAACTGTGGGGATCCCTAGATCCCTTCTGTACATCACACACATGAAACATCTCACACACCTAAATCTTCTCATCTTCTGCACTGTGGACAACTGCCCTAAGCTAAACGTGTTGCACAGAAGCTGTAAAACCAATAACTTTTAAGAGTAGCAAAGAGAGGTCAGGATACACTTGCAGAAAAATAAAAGCCTATAATGAAATATGGTTATAAAATTCCATTATGTGAATCTACTGAGACAGCCATGAGACTTGAAGATCTCTCCATCCTGTTGTGAAAGGTGTGAAAATTATGTACAGTCATTTCTTAGCAGGCACCAAAATACCGAATCAAATATCCATGGATCACTTCTAAGAAAAGCCGCACAAATTTAAATATCTCAATAAGGCAATGAAAGACTCTGACAATACAGAAGGAAATGTGCAATTAATAATAAGTAGAAGTATTTAAAATAATTGCAGGAATAATATTTTTCAGGGCTTCCATCAAAAATCATTTAGTAGGAGTCCCAATAACTTTTAATGAAATTTCAGGGTAAAAGTTCAAAAGTGCATTTGTGTCAGATTCCAAAAGTATTAAAGCATCTGAGAATATACAAGGTTTATGATTCTACAGAACTATAAGGGAATTTATGCAGCCAAGAGTATAAACAGACTACAGTATTTAAAAAAAAACTTTCTAATCATTCATACTACACCTACATCTCTGGAAAAACAGTATTTCCTGGATAAATCCTGCTAATTCTCCTTGTTTTAAAAAGCAAGACTGAAATCACAACATACTTCAGACCAGTTTTTGTGAGGGTCATCATCCAGCTTCACCAACTGAGGGATTTCATAAAGGATCTAGACTGTCAAGCATCAGAGCATCACAACTGCTCCCATGGAAAAACAAAGCATACTTGAAAATGCTCAAAACTGAGCATTACTGTAAATTCTGGTACATTACTAGAAAGCTTACACACCAGATGAGCAGTTTTCAATGTCAAACCCCAACTGCCAGCACCAAACACTTTCCAAACTGTAATCCAATATAAGATAGCGAATGAAAATGAAGTTCTTGAATATACTACCCAGAGCTTCTTCAGAGAGAACTTGAGGCCTGAATAAAATATATATTGAATCTGAAAGCCAGACTCCTACTGATTACAAAAGGCTCCAAAAGAATCTTAGTAAAATTTCCATGTCATAAAACTTGGTGGGGGTGGGGAGGGGGAATGTGTGAAGTGAGAGGAGAACTGTATTGACTTCAGAATGGAAGAATAATGAAGTATAAAACAGTGTCCCATGAGGCAAATCCTGCACAAGCCAGTGACAGCACATTACCCCAGGTGCTTATATCCTCAATTACTGGCACTATTCATCACCAAATTACACTTGTCCTCTGAGGGTAGGAGCACAGAATTTTTAATTTTTTATGCTCATCATCTAAAGCCATGACAATTAAGCTTTTTGTTGTCTGGTGCCAAACAAAATATTTTGTGAGTTTTACATTTTTTGGTGGTTAGGGTCAACCTTAATCCTCTTCAGCGTCTTTTTGGACATGTAATCCTTGAGAACTAGAGAGAAACTGGCACAATCAATAATCTGGCAGGTGACGAGCACCCTCCCAAAGCTGCTGGGTGTCCCAGAGCTGTGCCTGCCATCATTCTGGTCCCTTACAGTGAGATTGATATGGGAGGACATGAATGCCAGGAGATAGCCAGGATTGGTATTAAGGGTTCCCACTCAAGGATCCTGCGACACTCATTACACAGAAACACCTCACCAGGCATCAAAGAAAGCTGCAGAGAAAGATGATTTTTTTTTTTTATCTCACTTCAGTTAGGAAATGTAGAATCTGTGTGAAAACAGCAAAGAGCAAAGTACTGGAAAGATTTAGAAGACACAGAGACTAAATGCCAGACAGAGATTTAGAAGACACAGAGACTATCTTCTGAGAAATAAATTTAGGTATCATTTTCATACACCATCAAAATACAACAAGTAAACAGACCATCTAAAGAGAAAGACCTTTTAATTTAAAAAAAAAAAAAAAAGGAAAGAAAAAAGAAAAAAGAAAAAAGAAAAAAGAAAAAAGAAAAAAGAAAAAAGAAAAAAGAAAAAAGAAAAAAGCAAAAAGAAAAAAGAAAAAAGAAAAAAGAAAAAAGAAAAAAGAAAAAAGAAAAAAGAAAAAAGAAAAAAGAAAAAAGAAAAAAGAAAAAAGAAAAAAGGGAGGACCAGCCAGCTGGTATTTCTAAGGCATTTGTCACTGATGTTTTTCTTTGAAGCTTTCACTTAATTGTTGTCAACAAAATTAGTCAGCAGTCAGTACATGTAACATACCTCTCATAGATCCATTCTGCTCAGACAAAAGTGACTGTCACACTTCAAATGTCTGCCCCTGCAAAAGGGGTCCCGCTGGAAAATTGTAACACTTCAAGCAGTCTGGATACAGTTTGGTTGTCCATCATGAGGTACAGTGGTAGTTTTTGAAAGAGGTTACAAGAGCAAGTCTTTCATATTTTAATAAGCAGGTGCAAAAAGAAAGAACTAAAACTTCCCATTTTATTGGGACACATTAAACTGGGTATTTCAGAGGATGCATGAAGCAGTCATAAGGCTTTAAATTACAGCTGTGGGAAATTAATTCCCAAGGCAGTTGAAAAGGAGCTCCATATGTCTGGCTTCATGTCTGGCTTTTGGTGTCTGAAGTCATATGCTTTTTTCTCCCCTCATTATCCCAATACTTCCTAGAGATCTGTACCCACTGGCCTTTTTGTACTCTGTAAAACTTTTGGGGAGGACTGCCATCCTATTCAGTGCAACAGGTCCTATTTCACAGATACAGATATTAAGCATTTTGATAATGTATCTGCTGAATAACAATAAAAACTGACTTTTTTTTATATACCTGCAAATCTGAAAGACAGAGAATAATGTAGTATTCTTGTGTTCTCTTTCCCCTTCCCTGTGAATTTGCCTAATTTTAGTGAACAATGGACCAATTTTCATCTGCTTCAAAGGAACATGATCAGAATCTGTGTTATGTTGTTTGTAGAAGGTGGTAGCTGTCAGCAGGAGTATTTTCACATCTGCTCTTGGCTAAATACCATAATTTATGTTAGAATGGCTTCTGTAAAGATGCACAGCATGGGAAGACTGAATTTGCTGCTTTAAAAAGACAGTGGAAAATCAGATGTCAGTTGAAACACCAGTTAATGAGAAATACATAGGAGTAATTTTCTGTTCTGTTTTGCTTTTATAGGGGGTAGGGAGAAGTACAGAGAGGAAATTAGGAGAAGCCATCAAGACAGGCTCTGTTAGTGCCTTTTAAATCAAAATGCCTATTGATTGCAAAATATTAATCATGTTAAAAGTATTTGTGTGCTAAATGGGCAGGTCTAATGTCATAGACTCATGTTGTGTTGTTTCAGCTATAAATCCACAGCTGCATTGGCTGAGCCATGATCAAAACCTGTGGCAAATGGTATTAAAGACAGACCTGAAGGCTCAGGAGCTTGCCTTGCTAGTGGTGCAGTTAAGCTATCTTATCTATATCTAGGGCTCATTTTTGATAATTACTTGGTGATATCTGCTGGAAGATGTTATTTCTAAGGTGGAACATTTTCAGTCTCTGCAGCCATCCAAGGAGAGAGAAAAAAGAAAGCCAAGTGAAATTCAAATTTTCACAATGAGGAAGGAAATAAATTTGCAATTTCTTATTTCCAAGTGAGTTCCCTACCATGAATTGTGAGGCTGCAGGCTGAATGCAATTAGAACTGGTCAGGCAAACTTGATCCCTCCCATGGGTCTTTCTGGAGAACAAACCCTGAGGTGACAGCCACTGTGTCATCCAGTGAGACAGATCAGATTTATAAAGCCATGCAGTGTAAAACAAACATACTTATCCCAAAACTGAAGCTTGAATGTGGGCACCAGCTTTCCGTGGGAGTCCTTCTCTGGATTTCACAGACCAGATTAGGCCACATATTTAGTCATCAGTCTGTCCAATGCATTAATGAACATGCTTCATATTTTGTTCTGCTCCTGTCCTCAGCTGCTGTCAATGGAAAGAGCATTATAAATGTTCTCAAGAGGGGTGGGCTGTGAGTGCTTTGACCATGAGAGCAAATTAGGTTAAAAAAGGCTTTGCTGAGAAATGGCCTCTTACTCTGTCAACCACAAAGACCAAGAGCTGGCAGAAAACAATAAAAACAGATATCTTGTGAGACTTCCCCCATCCTCCAGTAAATTCTTGTCTGAATCACACCTTGGTGTCGCGGAATGTCATTTATTGTAAAATCCACACCGTCACCAATGTTGCGGGGAACCTCATCTAAGAGAAACCTCATTAAAGAGAAACCTCACTTAAGAGTCACCTCACTTAAGAGAAACCTCATTTAAGAGTCACCTCATTTAAGAGTAAGGACCGTAACTCTTCCGCAACAACGAAGGGAAAGAGCAATCAAAGACCAATATGATCAATAGCAAGCTTCAATCCGTTTATTTTTCAGGTTCACAGCCTTAAGTACATTTTTGCAGCACCTAGCAATATTACATGTCATAGAATCATTGGTTAGTAAGACTACTTGTCATTCTATTATTGGTTAGTTGTACAGTCACATCAACCTGTTCCCACCCGCTCGTGGTCCCTACGATCTGGTTTTTTCTACTCTCTTGACTACAATCCCTCTTTCATAGGCCTCGGTACTTTCCAAGCCACCAAGGACATCTTCCTTGACTACAATCCTCCTTTCATAGGCCTCGGTACTTTCCGGAC
>VZTX01002229.1:0-21634 GCA_013400915.1 Pardalotus punctatus | reverse complement strand
AAAAAAAAGGAAAAAAATAAATTAGCCGGGCGAAGCGCCAAGCCGGGAGCTCCGAGGGACGTGCCCAGAGTGGGGAAGCGGAGCAATTCGGGGGGCGAGCCTGCCCGAAATGTGGGGAGCGCCGGCCGCCCCGCGGGGCCACCCCGCTCCCCCCTGCTTGCTGCCGGTGACCTGGCTTCTGGCGCTGCACGCAGGTAGGGACTTTTCCCATTTTTCCCACTGTTTTCCCATTTTTCCGTGGGTCTTGGGGGTATCCGGATGGAGGATGAGGGCCGGGGGGGGTGATGAGGGTGGTGATACCCTATGGGGGGGGTTGGAGGGAGGGTGGCTGCGCTGTCGAGCGTACCCTCTGCTTGGGAGTTGGGAGAAAAGGGGCAAAATTTGGAACAAAAACTGGGGAAAACACTTTGTTGGAGCCAAGAAGGTCCTGATGTGGGGGAGGATTTGGCACCGCCCCCACCCTGAGCTTCTCCCCAGTTTTTTTTCTTCCCCAAACCCCCTTTTTTTCTAGTTTTTCAAGATCTCCAGATCTTTTCTCTTGCCCGTCCTCCAGCTTTCCTTATAAACTAATTTTTCACCCCATTTCTAGGCTTGCCTTATCTCACTGCAACCCTGTTTTTCTCCATCTTTTATTCCCTAAATTCTTACATTTTGGAATTCAATGAGCCCCAGACTGCTTCATCCCAGGTCTGGCAACACAGAAAATCACCTGCAACAATTTTGTTCTATTTTACTGAAGTCTGCACCCAAAAACATCCCTGGGGAGGCCCCATTTCCCTTCAGATCAGGTGGATGGATGCAAAACAAAACCAGCTGGGTTCTTTGCCGGCTTTGATTTAGACCCTAAAAACCAGCAAAGACTGTGGCCAGGGTACCCCAAAAATGCAGCCATGCTTTTTTTTTATATTTTAAATAGGGATTTATGGCACAAGATAGTGTGAAAATGAGGATTTTTCGTGGTTTTTTTTCAACAAAATCCATTGAAAAGGTCTAGAAGAACTCCATCCCCAAGCCAAGGACACTGTAGGAAAAGGGGAACATTTCCTGATTTAATAATGAACTCCCAAATTTTTTACCCTGAGTGGAAAAAAAATGAGGAATCGGGTTAAAAAAAGGGAAGAAACAGTTAAAGAGCAGCGATTTGGCAATGCATGGGGAGGGGGCAAGGATGTATTAAAGGCCACATCCCCATCCCATGCCTTGGTCTTCCCCGTGGGGGGTCCCCTAAATTTGGCGAGTCGGGGCATGCTTGCGGGGCCGAGCGCGGCGCTGCCGGGCAGGACGGACGGACGGACGCTGCATACCAATAGGTCCCATGACTTTTCGGGCTTGTTTAAGGCCTTTCTTGCTCCTGCTTCACTCTGCCCAGCTGGTTTTCCCACTCTCCCCTCCTCTTCAATATGGGGTTTGTTCGCTGGCGGATGACGGGATCCATATGGGGGGTTCACGGATGGGACCTCTGGGATGTCAAGAGGGGGATGCTGAGGTATTTTGGAGAGAAAGAAGGTTTTGGGGAGTCCCCTCCCCCAAAAAATCACGTTTTTACACTTTTCCCCTGCCTTTTTTGGCTTAAAACCAGCGATGAGGAGCGATGCACGTGCACTGACTCCCATGATGCAGTTTTGCATCTGAGGGGGCTTTGTCTGGACAGGAGCATCCAATGGAGGATGGGGGTGGGATACAAAATCCTTCCCCCACCATTTTTGGGGGAATTAAGGTATCTTTCCAAAGAATTGCATTGATTCAAGCACCGGCATCTCTCCCTCCTCATGCAGTTTTTGCAGGGCAATGATGCATCTTTGCCAAGGGTTGCCTTGACCTGCCTCCCACCCCTGCATTTTTGGGAGTGACGTGTGCATTTTTTGCATCAACCTGGCCGCAAGAGCACTCTCCCTGCATTTTTGGGGGTGACAGGTGAATTTCTGCAAAGGCTTGCATTGACCCAGCTGCAGGAGAGCTCCTGCCCAAGCTCTGCACATTTTGGGGGGCAGCACATGCATTTTTGCAGAGCATTGCATTAACCCAGCAACAGGAGGTCTCCCATCCACACCCCCTCCTTGCATTTTTGGGGTGATGCATGCATTTTTGCAAAGGGCTGGTTACACTGACCTGACTGCAGGAGCACTCCCACCCCCAATGCAGTTTTGGGGGGTGATAATGCATCTTTGCAGAGGGTTGCATTGACCCACCTCCCACGCCCAAAGCAATTTTGGGTGTGATTCTTTGATTTTTACAATTTGTTGCATTGATCTGGGTGCAGGAGGGCTCCTATCCCTCAATCACTTTTGGGGTCACGGGTGCATCTTTGCAAAAGTTATGGAACCAAGCTGGGCACTTTGTGGGTGCTCAGCACAGCTCCAGGTTGGGGTTTCCCTGTTTTCTCCATGCTCGGCACCCCACTGTCTCTCCCCACCCCAAGGTCTGCTGGCAGGGGTGAACATCACCAGCCCCACGCCACTAGTCCGTGGCACGGCGGGCAAAGCGGCGCTGCTGTCAGTGCGCTATGCCAGCGCCAGCGCTGACAAGCCAGTGGTCAAGTGGCAGCTGAAGCGGGACAAACCTGTCACCGTCGTCCAGTCCATCGGCACCGAGATCATTGGCAACCTGCGGCCCGACTACCGCGACCGCATCCGGGTGCTGGAGAACGGCTCGTTGCTCATCAGCCCCTTGCAGTTGGCTGATGAAGGTGCTTACGAGGTGGAGGTGTCCATCACCGACGACACTTTCACCGGCGAGAAGACCATCAACCTCACTGTGGACAGTAAGGGCAAGAGAGACATCCAGTGGAGACTGGGTTATCCATGGGATGTCTTCCCTGACCACATTTTGGGAGGGCTTTCTCCACCTGGGAGGTGGTTTTGGGGGTTTAAAGCACTCTATGTGGCCAAGCTGGTGGGGTTGTGACGTCTCTCGTCCTGTCCCCTGGGCCCATCTGTCCCCTGAGAAGTGGCTTCACCGTGGTTCCCCTACTTGCCCACAGTTCCAATCTCAAAGCCCCAAGTGCTGGTGGCCTCCTCAACGGTGCTGGAGCTCAGTGAGTTCTTCACCCTCAACTGCTCACACGAGAATGGCACCAAACCCACCTACACCTGGCTGAAGGACGGGCGGCCACTGAGCAACGACTCCCGCCTGCTCCTCTCCCCTGACCAGAAGATCCTCACCATCACCCGTGTTCTCATGGCTGATGATGACGTCTACAGCTGCCTGGTGGAAAACCCCATCAGCCATGGCCGCAGTGTCCCCGTGAAGCTCACTGTTTACCGTAAGCCACCCCTCCTCCCCTCCTGCACTCCCAGGGTTGGCCATCCCTTGCAGATGCTTTCAGCTAAAATTTTTGGGGGGTTGTCCCCCCTCATTCCTCTCCTCCAGGCCGGAGCTCTCTCTACATCATCCTGTCCACGGGCGGCATCTTCCTTCTTGTCACCCTGGTGACAGTTTGCGCCTGCTGGAAACCCTCCAAGAAGTACGGGTGGGGATAACATGGGAGACAAAGGGAGTTGTCCCATCCTGTCTTGTCCCATCTCATTTTGTCCCATTTAATCTCTGCCCACCCTATCTTGTCATGTCCCATACCATCCTATCTCATTTTATCTCATCTTGACACAGCCTACCCCATGCCATTCCATTCCATTCCATTCCATTCCATTCCATTCCATTCCGTTCCGTTCCGTTCCATTCCATTCCATTCCATTCCATCCCATCCCATCCCATCCCATCACACCTTGATCCATCTCTCCTGTTCCATTCTTTCTATTCTATATTATTCTATTCTATCCTATTCTATTCCATTCCATTCCATTCCATTCCATTCCATTCCATTCCATTATTCTATTCTATTCTATTCTATTCTATTCTATTCTATTCTATTCTATTCTATTCTATTCTATTCTATTCTATTCTTCTATTCTGTCATGTTATCTCATTCCATCCCATCTTGTCCCATCCTGTTCCATCCCATCCTTTTCTATCCCACCCCATGCCGTTCCATCTTGTCCCATATCATCCCACCTCTCCCTCCCTGTAGTACTGGGCCCTTCCCTGGATGAGCCACAGGCAGTCCCCCCATAGCCTGTAATATGATGCCAGTGCTGCCCCATCCCCTGTCCCTTTTGCAGGGAGAAGCGACAGGCAGAGACACAGCCAACCTCTGACTACGCTGAGCAGGATGAGGAGCGCCTGAAGCACGAGGGTGAGTGCCGGCCTTAGCGTGGCGGCAGTGGGTTGGGGGAACACCAATGCTGAGCAGCACCTTGATTCCATTTAGCCGAAGGCATCCCACGGAGCGGCGAGCACGAGCGCAAGAACCCCGTGGCCTTGTACATCCTCAAAGATAAGGTGAGAGGCGGTAGCGCCGGTAGCGTCCCAGAGCAAGGTCTCGCACAAGTCCCACGTTTTTCTGCTCTTGGTTTTTGGCAGGACTCGCCGGAGGCGGAGGAGGATTCGCTCCCTGAACCCCGTGGCACGGTTGAACCAGGTTACACCAGCTCGCCAGTACCAGCAGCCGGTCGCTCGCCAGGACCCGTGGGGCGCTCGACTCGTCGTTACCATCGCTCGCCAGCTCGCTCACCCGCCTCGACGCGGACCCACAGGTCACCACCGGGCTCGCCGGCACGTTCCCGCGGCGCTCCGAGGCTGCTGCGGACTGCCGGCGTGCACGTCATTCGGGAGCAGGAGGAGGCCAACGCCGTGGAGATCAGTGCCTGAGCAGGGCGGACTGTGCGCGCTTTGGTGGCGGCGTGCAAGCGAGCAGGGACACCAGCACGGCCACACCTCCGCCACCGAGCAAGCGGGGACACCGGCACAGCCCTGCCCCCACCACTGGGCATCATTCAGCTCGGCGTAAAGTCACTAATTTCCTATTGATCCCACCCAGAGCTCCCCTCTTCCGTCCCCCATCTTCCTGGGGCATCGCTTTAATGGCTTTCTCGCCGGGACGAGTGTGCAGGGAGCGTGCAGGAAGCACACGCGTGTGCAGAGAGAACACGCAAGCAGTGCACGGAGAGAGTGTGCCAGAGGGTGTGCATGGAGCGTTCAGAGAGCGTGCAAGCATTGCACAGGGAAAGCGTGCATGGAGCGTTCAGGAGGGCACATGGAGTGTGCACGCAGGGTGCATGGGGGCGGGCACAAGGGTGTGCAGCAAGTGTGCACGCAGTGTGCAAAGAGAGGGTGCACAGAGCATGCAGGAGAACGTGGAGCCCATGGAGAGAACACACGCAGAGCGTGCAGCTGAGACTGCACAGAGTGTGCACAGAGCGTGTACGGAGCATGCAGTGTCCGCTGAGCCTGTCCAGCCTTTGTGAGTGTGCCAGCACTGGGTGTGCACTCCAAGCCTGCACAGAGTGTGCAGAGAGAGTCCGTGCAGAGAGTGTCTGTGCAGAGTGTGCACGGAGCATGCGGAGCGAGCGTGCACGCAGGATTTGCATGGGACATGCATGCAGCATGTGGCAAGTGTGCAAAGAGCGTGAGCAGAGAGGGTGTGTGCAGTGCTTGCACAAAGCACACACTGAGTGTGGGTGGTGTGTGTGGAAAGAGTGTGCACAAAGTGAGCAGCTGAGTGTGCTCAGAGCATGCGTTAGAGTGAACCTGCAGTGTTGGCACAGTGTTGGCAGTGTTGGCACAGTGTTGGTGTGGAGCCTGCAGTGAGTGTGCAAAGAGTGCATGTGCGGTGCTTGCATTCTATGTGTGTGTGGTGCATGTGGAAAGAGCGTGCACAAGGCAGCTGAGCGTGCTCGGAGCGTGCACACGCACACAGGGAGCACACACGCTGCACGCCCAGAGACCGCGTGTGCACACGCGTGTGTAAGAGCACGGTGCCTGCCCGCCGTGGCACATACCCCATGCATGGAGCAGGACACGCGCTGGCACACAAGCTCGCCCAAGGGCACACATGCATCAGGCGGTCTAAACAGGGGGCTCCCTCCTGCCCCCCAGCTCCCAGCTGCAATGTCCCCTAAACGTGGGCTGGAAGCCCTGGCCCTGCCCCTTTGCCACGGTAGGATTTTCTGTGAAAATCCCCCGGTTTTGGGGCGCACGACGCTGTCTCTCCCCCAGGCCTTTCATGGGAAATAGGTTTAGGATGAAAAGCAGAGAGCGGCCGGCCAAGCGAGCCGGGCCCTGGGGCACCCAGGGTGAGTGCCGGGGCACCCCGGAGTGCTCGGGGTGCGCTACTAACCAATAAACTAAACATACTACCCATGTGGTGGTGGCACCCTTGGGTGTCTTTGTGGGACCTGGGGCCCCCAGGGTGGGGGGGACACATGAGAGGGGACAGCTAAGACCATTCAAACCTGATGCACCTGGCTGGCACTCAAACTGGCACTTGAAGTGCTTGGGAGACCTTGGGCTGTTCCCTCTGGTACCTACTGATGGTGTCCTCAGCTGAGAGCACATTTTGTCTTCATTTGTCTTCCTCTGGACATGGTGAAGAAAGAGGGGAATTTATTCTGACTAATTAAATTCATTAACCGTTGGTCCCCCACTCCACGGTCTCTGGGTGCTGCCAGTGCCGCTGTGGCTGGGCACTCCCACTGCCACAGGGTGGCCGAGCTGATCGTGCTCACCGTCACCTTCCCCCCGCTTCGGTATTTCCCGGCCCCTGCATCCGGCTATTGTACCCCCCCATCCGGAGCCGGATCCAGCCCCGGTGCAGGCAGGGAGGAACCGGGATTTCGGGAGGAAACGGGAAGGCTGGCCTGGGCCAGTATGGCGGGCGGCTGGGAGACAGCACTGGGCCTGGGGCTCTGCCTCGCCGCCCTGCACCGCGGAGGTGAGTGCAACCCACGGGGGCCAAAATCCACTTAACTCTGCCCCCTGCCCCACCCCAGAACTGAGACCATGCCCACTTGGGGCACCCATTGGCTTCCCCCCGCCTCCTTGTCACCCCACAGGCTGCCGCCTCCCCAGCGTAGCCACGGCACCCCAGACTCCAGCTGGTAAGGACACCTGGTGGGGGGTGATGCAGGTGGGGAGAGCCCAGAAAATCCTGTTCCCCCCACCCACGATGTGCCCTCCCCACCGCAGTGCTGCGGGACAATTTCCGCCTGCAGCCAGGTGATTTGGTGACCACAGCGGGGCAAGTATTGGAGCTGGATTGTGTCCCCCCCTTGGGGTACCCCGAACCCTCCGTTACCTGGAAGAAGGACGGGGTGACCTTGGACTTGGTAGGTGGCAGGTACGTGGTCACCAAAGGGAAATTGCAGGTGGCATCGGCTCAACGGAGCGACTCTGGTCTCTACATTTGTGTGGCAGCCAATGCGGCAGGCAAGAGGGAGAGCCGGGGCGCCCGCGTCTCTGTCCTGGGTAAGCCAAGGGTCTCCCACGGGTGGTGGGCTCGTCACACCCAGCCACGGTGCCATGTCCTTGATGTCCCCCTGCAGAGAAGCCAGCCATCGTGCGGCACCCGAGTGACGCCGTGGCAGTGGCTGGCAGCACGGTGGAGCTGGGTTGCAGCACCCGAGGTGACCCAGCGCCACAGGTGCAGTGGCACAAGGAGCATGGAGACCTGCCCTGGGGCAGGTAGGTGGTGGCAGGGGGGAGGTGTCCCCTCCCTGGCAGGGGGATGAGGCTGATGGAGAGCTGGTGACCCACAGGCACGAGGTGGACCGGGAGCACACTTTGCGCCTCTATGCCGTGACGCCCGCCGATGCCGGCACATACGTGTGTACAGCACAGAGCCAGCTGGGCACCGCCGCTGCCACCACCTTCCTCCATGTGGAGGGTCAGTGACGGGACCTCTGTGGCCTCCACCATCACAGGCACCCAGGGCCATCTCGGGGCTCATGCGAGGGGATCCATCTAACAGGGTCCATCTAACAGGGTTCATCCAAGGGGGTCATCCAAAGGGAGCCTGTCCATGGGGGTCCATCCCAGGGCATCCATCATCCATCAAATAAAGGTCCATCCAGCCGAGTCATTTAATGGGATCCATCAAAGGGAGCACTTCCAAAGATAGGTCCATCTAAATGCATCCATCCAACAGGATCCATCCAAGGGTTCCATCCAAGCAGGTCCATGTTAAGGGGATCCATCTAAGGAAATTAATCGAGGTGGGAGTCCATCCAAGGGGATTCATTCAAGAGCACCCACCTAAAGGGGATCCAGCCAACCCAGTTCCTCCAAGAGGATCCATTTAAGGGGGTCTGTGCAAGGTGGAAGTACATTCAAGGGGAACAGAACAAGAGATATCCCCCCAAACGGTCCATCTAAGAGGGATTATCACAGGAGTGTATCATGGGGGCCCATCCCATGTCCCAAAGGGCAACACATAAAAGGGGGCCCATCCAAGAGGGGTCCATGCAAGAGGTGTCCATCCAAGACAGACCCATCAAAGGGTGTCTGCCCAAAAGGGCCCATTTGAATAGGTCCATCCAGGTAGACATCAGGATCTCCATGTACCTATCTGAGGTGGGTGTCTGGGCAGGTGCCAGGGGACCTTGCTCTTGCCTGATGCTGCCATTAGCCTTCTTCTGCCTCACAGACCGGCTGCCAACAGGCCAGCAGGAGGCTGCACCGCGGGACCTGCTGGCTGTGCGGCTGCACCTGGACAACGGCACTGCGCTGCCCACTGCTGCTGTCCAGCTCCGCTGGCAGGTTGGTGTGATGCTCGGCTGTCCCTGGTGGAGGGGTGGGATGGGACACATTGATGTCCCACCTTGACTTGGAATCCTCCCCATCCCCTTCAGATGCTGATGCCGGTGCCAGTGCCTGTGGGCTACCTGGTGCTGTACCGCAGCCTGCTCCCGGTCACCACCTCCTGGGTCCAACATGACGCGGGCAGGGAGCTCAGCGCCATCATCCCTGCGCTCCGCAGGGGCTACAAGTACGAGTTCAAGGTCCGACCCTACACTGGAGGGACCCAGGGCTCGGACAGCAACATCAGGCACCTCTGGATACCTGAGGAAGGTGCGTTGTGGGTCCCCAGGGGTGCCTGGGTGGAGGGCGGGGAGGTCGGTTGGGGGTCCAGGGGTCTCAGCATCCCTGTCTCGGCAGTGCCTAGTGCAGCGCCCCAGCGCGTCACCGTCAGCCAGGCTGAGACAGGGAATGGCACCGTGGTTGTGAGCTGGGAGCCACCTCCTCCTGAAGCCCACAATGGCGTCATCCAGGGCTACCAGGTTTGGGGCAATGGCGTGAGGGGACAGGGCTGGGGTCTTCTGGCCAAGGAGGGTCCATCCAAGGGGATCCATCCAAAAAGGGAGCCTGTCAAAGGTGGGGGTCTATCCAAGGGGGGAACCATCCAAGGAGTCTGTCCAGGAGGGATTTCTACATGGGGGTTCATCCAAAAGGGCCAGCCAAGGTTAAGATCTATCCCAGGGCATCTAAGGGAGTTCATCCAAAGGAGTCCAGCCCAGGGGATTCATCCAAGGGGGTCCATCCAAAGGGGGATCCATCAATGGGGGTCCATCCAAGGGGAATTCACCCAGGGAGGCCCATCCTAGGGGCATGCAAGGGAGCCCATCCAAAGGTGTCCTTCCGAGGGGAGTCCATCAAGGAGATTCATCTAAGGGGACCCATCCAGGTGGATCTGTCCGAGGGGGATCCATCAATGGGAGTCTATCAAGGGATGTTCACCTGAAGGGGTCCATCCAAGGGGGTCCATTGAAGGGGGGCCATCAAGGCTAATCATCCAAGGGGACACGTCCTCTTGGCACCTGCCAGGTCTGGTCAATGGGTGAGGGCTGGCAGCGCCACACCAACAGGACAGTGGACGGAGCCACCCGCCGCCTGGAAACCCTCCTCCCACACCCCGGGGCCGAATTCTGTGTGCAGGTGGCAGCTTTCAACAGCGCAGGGCTGGGGGTTCCCAGCAATGCTACCTGTGGTGTCCTGGGTAGGTGACGGAGAGCAAGGTGGGGTGCGGCTGGGGGTCAAGGTGGCAACACGAAGTGACACTGATGGCACACTTGTAGGGCTGACAGCAGGGAGCAGCAGGGTGGTCCAGGCCCTGCGGCAGCCTGCTGTCATCGCAGCCGCTGGCTCCATGCTCTGGTTGGCCTTACTCGCCCTCCTCCTCCTCCTCTGCCAACGCCGTGCCAGCCAGGACGCCGCAGCTCGCCACAGGTGAGAGGCCGTGGGGTGGGGGACACGGCGGCTCCCTGGTGCGGTGGGGATTGATGCACTGACAGCGCCTCTTGCCCTGCAGGCTGGTGGCCGGTGACTCGCCATGGCTTGGTGGTCCCTGGAAACCCAGCTGTGCCCCCCGAAACCTCAGCAGCAGCAGCAGCCTCAGCAGCCGACTCCTGGGCAGCGACGGCAGGGACCCCCATCCCTCCAGTGAGCCCTGTGGGGGTGGAATCCCCACCCACTGCCACGGGACCCCCACCCCTCCAGTGAACACTAGGGTTGGGAGCCCCAGCTACTGCCAGAGAGCCCCCACTCTCTGCCATGGCACCACCACAAAGGGTGTTCTGGGCCCCCCACCAGCACTATGGGACCCCCAGCCATCCCACGTGATGCCACTGAATCCCCACCCAGTTCCATGAAACCCTGACCTGTTGCAACGGGACCCCCACCCCAAGCCTAGGACCCTCACAGAGTGCTTTGGACCAGCAAAGCATACCCGAGACCCCCCACCCCATGCCCCAGTGCTATGGGACCCCCACCTTGGTGCCCCCCATTGCCTGTCTGCAGGCAGCAAGGACTTGAGGACACACAGACCCAGGGACAGAGGGGACAGGGGACACATGGCCCCATGGGTGCCCTGATGACTTCTCTTACTCTTCCAGCCCTCTCCTTGGAGCCGCCGAGCCTTGGCCCCCCCACGCCCCCCAACCGCAGCAGCCTCCGTGGGGGACACCCACCGCCCCTCAGGGACACGGGGTGCTGCGGTGGGGGGCACCCCGGGGTGCACTCCTCGCCCAGCACCCCAAACCCAGCACCCTGGGAGCGTGTTCGCAAGAGAGGTGGGTGTGGGGGGCACGTGGGGGGACGTGGGGGACACCAGGGTGGTGACCCATGGCCCTGTGTCCCCATCGCCCACGCAGAGCTGCATCAAGTGCACAGCACCCCGGTGCTCATAGCTGGCCCCAGCCACGTCCCTGTCACTGAAAGCGGAGGCGAGTGGGGCACAGATTTTGGGCTGGCAGCCAGGCAGCTTCAGCAGAGGGGACATGAGGGTGACACCATCGCTGCCGTGATGGACAGCAGGGACCCGCGGCTACCCATCTTCGACACTCCAAAACCACGTCGGGGCAGCATTTCACTGGCCTCTGGTGTAAGCAGGTCACCGGTGACACCCCCAAGGCCACCCCATGCCTGGCACCCACCAGTGACACGGTGAGTCTGGGTGTCCCCATCCAGATGGGTGCCCTGCATCCCAAACCTTTGCTGCAAAACCCGACATGTCCCTTGCACCTGCAGGTCCCCAGCCTCTGTGTACCCCAGGGACTCATCTCCGGTCACCAGGCACCCCAAGGACGTGTCCCCAGTCCCTGGGGTCCCCAGGGACACGTCTCCAGTCACGAGATGCCCCAGGGACACATCCCCAGGCATTGAGAGCCCCAGGGGTGTGTCACTGGCCACCAGGAACCCTAGGGACATGTCCCTGGTCACTGAGCACCCCAAGGACATGTTCCTGGCCAGCAGGCATCCTAAGGATGTGTCCTCAGTCCCCAGTACCCCCAGGAACATGTCACCAGCCACCAGGCACCACAAGGACCCGTCACCAGCAACCAAGCACCGGAGGGACACGGTCTTGGCCCCCAGGCACTCTGAGGACACCTCCGTGGTCACCAGGTGCCCCAGAGACCCAGTACCAGTGACCAAGTGCCAGAGGGACACATCACTGTCCACCAGGCACCCCAAGGAGATGTCCCCAGCCAGCAGGCACCCAAAGGACACATCCCCAGGCCTGAGGCTCCCCAAGGAGATGTCCCCCACCACTAGGCACTGCAGGGACAAGTTCCTGACCTCCAGGTATGCCAGGGACATGTCCCCAGCCAAAAAGTACCCCAGGGAGCCATCACTGCCTTGGCCACACAGCCAAGGCACGTGTTTCTGCGCAGCAGGTACCCTGAAAACCTGTCACCAACCTTGAGGCATCCCAACGACAATTTGCCAGCCGCTGGGCAGCCGAGGGACACATCTGCGGTCACCAGGCACCCTGAGGAGATGTCGCCAGTCTCCAAGCACCACAGGGACAAGTTTTTGGGCACCAGGTACTCCAAGGACATGTCTCAGGCCACCAGGAACCCCAGGGACCCATCACTGGTGACCATGCACACAAGTGACATGTCCCTGTGCAGCAGGTACCCTGGAAACATGGCACCAGCAATAAGGCACCCCAAGGACACGTCTCCAGCCACCAGGCACCCCAGGGACACATCCCCAGTCACCAAGCACCCCAAAGAGGTGTCCTCAGCCACTGGTCACAAGAAGGACATGTTCTTGGGCGTCAGGTACCCCAAGGACATGTCCCCAGCCACCAGCCACACCACGAACATGTCACTGGAGGCCAGGCACCCAAGGGACGTATTTCTGGCTACCAGGTACCCCCAGGACACATCCCCGGCCACCGGGCGCCTCTCGCCAGCATTCAGCGACGGGGTCCTCACACAACAGCAGGTGGCTGAGGTCCTGGAGATGGACCAGGACAATACCTGCTGCAGGTATTCCCCATCCCCCTGGGGCACTCCCGTGATGGCAGCATCCCCTGGTACCAGCGGTGCCCCCACTGTGTTCCCCACAGACCCCCGGCACCAACCACACCACGGTCCTTCTCACCACTGCACACCTACGGCTACATCTATGGGCCACCAGCCTCTGAGCTAGGTGAGGAGGAGGAAGAGGAAGAGGAAGAAGAGGAGGAGGAGGAGCGTACAGCAACGAGGGGCTCGCCGGGAGGGTCACTGCTGAATGGCTGGGGGTCTGTCTCAGAGGACAACTTTGCCAGCCCCCGCTGCAGCTTGGTGAGCTCCTGCGACGGCTCCTTCCTCCTGGATGCCAGCTTTGCCCGGGCACTGGCCGTGGCTGCCAATGGCCTCCGCTACAGCTTTGAGGACACTGATGGGGGTGAGTGAAGGGTCTCCGGACCCCCCCTCTGGCCCTGAGCATCCTCACCTCCTCAAGGAAGGTGGCTCCATCATGACACCATGGTGATGCCACCATCTCTTGCCTTCCCCCCTGCAGGTCCCTCGCCACCACGATCACCCTTGGAGCAGGTCTTCCCACCTGGGATCCCCACCACTACCTGGGACTGGTGGACAGTGCTGGAGGGTTGCCAAAGAATGGGGACAGAGGTAGCCATGAACAGTAGCTCACAGAACGGTGCGTAGTGCCCCAATGCCAGGGTGGTGGGCGGTGAGGAGTGTCATCTGTTGCAGGGTGTTGAAAAATGTTTCCTTTTCTTTCCAGGTGGCCAGGGGCCAGGGACTGGCAGCCCTGGGGCCAGGGAAGGTGGTGAGCTGGGGGCAGACGGGACAGGAGCATGGCAGCCCCCAGGGCGCAGGATGCAGCAAGGCCAGAACCCCCTTGGCTCAGCTAAAATCCAGCTTTATTAGGCAGTTCCCAAAACAGGGGTTCTTTACTAGGAAAAGCCACCCACAAAGGGTGGGTGGCACCAAGGTGTGTGGGTGTCCCTCCTTATTCAGTGTTCTTGCCCTTCCCAAGTGTCCTCCTTCTTCCACAGTGTCCCCATCCCTCCTCAGTGACCCCATCCCTTCCCAAATTCCTCATTCCTCCCCAGCATTGTCATCCTCCCCAAGAGTCTGCATCCCCTCTAAGTGTCCTTCTCCTTCCGCAGTGTCCTCCTCCTTCCCCAGCATCCTCATCCCCCCTAACTATCCTTGTCCAGCTCAAGCACAGTTGTCCACACCAAGTATCCTTGTCCTTCCCAAGGGCTGTTGACCCCCTGACCATCCCCATCCCTGCTGACCATTCCCATTCCTTCCAACTGTCCTTGTGCTTTCTGATAGTTCATGTCCTTCCTCAGCATCCTTGTCCCACCCTGACCATCCTTGTCTCTCCCAAGTGTTCTCATCCTTCCCAAGCCACCTGACTGGCCTTGTGCTCCCTCTGAGTCTCCTTGTTGCTCCTAATCATCCTCATTCCCAGGGTTCTCAGCCCTCCTGAGTGTCCTTATCCTTCATCAATTGTTTTGTCCCCCATGCCAAGTGTCCTTGTCCTTCTCCACTGTCCTCATCCTCTTGCAACCATCCTCCTTGTCCCTTACTACTGTCCTTGTCCCTCCCAAGTAATCTTGTTTTTCCCAAGCGTTCTCTTCTACCCAGCAATCCTCAGCCCCTGAAAATCCTTGTCCTTCCTCCATGTCCTCTTCCCTCCAGGCATCTTTGTCCCCCGGCCTTTCTTGTCCCTCACCAGCACCCTCATCCATCTGCGGTGTCCTTGTCCTTCCCATATAATCTTGTCCCCCTAACTGTCCCCATCCCTTTCAACCACCTCATCCCTCCCAGACATCCTTGTCCTTTTCCAGCATCCTTGTTCCTCCCAACCGTTCTTGTCTCAAGAATCCTTACCCCACTTAAGCATCCTCTTCATCCCTCTCCAGCATTCCCATCCCTCTTCAGCATTCTCATCTCTCCCAACTGTCTCTGTCCCCAGGGTCCTTGTCCTTCCCTGAACATCTTCCTTGTCCCTCCTGAGCATCCTTGTCCCTCTCCAGGGTCCTCATCCCTTGTGACTTGCCCCACCCCAAGCATCCCTGTCCCCCCTCACGCTGATGCCCACTGGCCGCGAGCTCTGTGAGACCCTATTTCCGTAGAGCCGCTCAAAAATTAAAGAACATCCCTCCATGACCCCTGTGTTCCCATCCCCACGTCCCCAACTCTGTCACCGACTCGCCCTCCCTTTTATCGCTTCTCCTGCGACGAGCAGGGAAACGGGGCCGCTGGGCGGCGGCAGTGGCCGGTCCCTTCGCCGCGGTCCCCCGGCGTCCGGCTGCGCCCCGAGCCGTGCCCGCGGGAGCTGGTGGAGCCGCGGGACGAGACGCTGCCTGTGGTGGAGCAGCTGCCGGACACCTGCCCGCGGGGCAGGCAGGAGGGTCTGCTGTAGGGCATGGCCTCATCTGCAGGGGAGGGGACAAGGTTGGGGTTCTCCAGTGACACCCCCAACCCTTCCGTCGCACAGCCGGGGGCTCTGGCTTACCGCCGCGGGGCGGGCGGGGGGTGACCCTGCGCTCAGCCCCGCTGGGCTCCGGATCCGGAGAGGGGCCGGGGGTCTCGCCTGGCGGCGGCACCGGCGGCGGCGGCAGCTCTGCGGCAGAGAGGGAGGAGGGGGCTGAGCTCCCCTGAGACCCTTGAACTCCCTATTTTTTCCTCCCACTCACCTCCCGTCTGCTTTTCCCGGCGGTAGCGGCTGCATTTGGGCTTCAGGCGGCTTTTGGAGGTCACCCCGCGGGGTTTCCCTGGCGGGGGGATGGCAGCGTCAGCCCCCGCAATACCCAGTGAGGTCCCTACCCCCCGAACTGGCCCCTCGGGGCTCACCTGTGCCAGGAGGGCAGCGGGCTCGGGGTGGGTGGCCCTCGCTGGCATCCGGAGTCACCGAGGGACTGGGTGCCTGTGGGGGGGTGCTGATGCCATGGGGGGGTCTCCTGGCAAAGAGGGGGGTGGAGTGAAACCAAAGGGTGGGGGGAGTGCGGTGGGGGTTCGGTGGCCACCACAGTGCTGCCACAAGCCCTCTAGAGCTGTGCCAGAGCCACGAGAAGCCATGTGGTATTGTCACAGCCGGATGGCGGCGGTGTAGGTGGGCTGAAGCATCACAGCTGGATAGAAGTGCCACAGCTGGATCACAGCCACACAGCTGGGCTGGCAAAGGGGAGCTGGATGAGAGCTGTGGCACAGCTAGGGTGGAGGATCACAGCCTGGCAGGGTTGTAATAGCACAGCTGGCCTGCACTGGTACATCTGGAGCACAACTGGATAGCGGCTGCTCAGCTGGATTACAGCCACACAGCTGGATCATGGCACAGCTGGATTGCAGTGGCGCAGCTGGATCACCACACATCTGGATTGCAAGCACACTGGTAGATTGCAGCTGCACGGCTAAATCATGACACAGCTAGATCACAGCACAACTGAACCGCAGCCATGCAGCTCGATTGCAGCTGCACAGCTGGATCATAGGGCAGCTGTATTGCAACCAGACAGCTAGAGTGCAGCTGCACAGCTGCGGTGCAGTGACATGCCAGCATTGTGATGGCACAGGTGGATCACGGCAGAGCTGGGTCACAGTGGCACAGATGGATGATGATGGCCTACCTGGCTCGTGATGATGCAGCTGTATTACAATGCCCCAGTCAGCCCACAATGTCATGGATGTGTCATGACAGCATGGCCAGGGCACAGCTGGAGAGCAGGGGTGGATGGTGACACCACGGATGGATCGCAAAGAGACACCTGGACCAAGGTAGGACATCCAGACTACATTGGGGCATCCAGACCCCAATGGTATGGCCAGACCATGGTGGCACAGCAGGACCAGATCATGATAATGTGGCTGGATTGTGATGGGACACCCAGACTGTGATGGGACATCCAGACCCTGATCCAGAGTCCAGTGGCAAGGCCAGACTATAGTGGAACAGTGGAACTGTATCAGGAAAACATGACTGGGCATGACATCCAGCCCTCAGTGGGACACGTGGACCTCAGATGGCACATCTGGACCTCACTGGCATAGCTGGACCGTGACAGCATGGCAGAGCCAAATGGTGATGAAATGGCTGGGTTGTGATGGAACATCTGGACCATTGTGGGGCATCTTGACCCCAACAGGACATCTGGACCCCCATGAGACACCTGGGCCCTAATGACACACTTGGACCATGATGGCATGGCAGGGCTGGATAGTGACAACATGGCTGAATCACAACGGAACACCCACGCCATGGTGGGACATCTGGACCTCAGTGGGACATCCAGACCCCAATGGCACAGCCATACCAAGCAAGGCCCATCTCCTACCGGGGCAGGCGGGAGCTATCGAAGTCGCGGAGGCGAGGGATGTCCTCCGTGGTGCGAGGTGATGGCGTCAGCGTGGCGGTGGAGCGGCAGCCGGAGGAGGTGGTGGGTGAGGATGCAGCAGTGGCACAGGGGATGTCCTCACCAGGGTACCACACCTCCATCCCCAACCTGCAGCGTGGAGACCACAGGTTAGGTGCTGAGGGCAGCATGCCCAGCCCCCAAGCCCCCCACACTGACCCTCCAGCTGCCTCTTCCTCTTCCTCCTCCTCTTGCTCCTCCTTCTCCTCCTCCTGGGCACACTGGCTGAGCTCACTGGCTGAGGGCGGCGGGGGCAGCAGCTCTGCCCAGCTCACTGCCGGCGGTTTCACTGCTTGCCCCAGCTTTGCTTTGGCCCCTGTGCCAAGGAGGGATGCTGGGGGGGCTGTGGGGTGGGCACCACACCTCGAGCACCCATATGCACCCCCACCCATCCGACCACCCTACCGTGTTCAGCCCGGCCGCGGGGCACCTGGGAGGCTGCAGCATCCACTGGCTGGGAACTCCCCCCAGGATATGAGGTCCCATACTGTGAGAAAGGACGGGGGAAGGTGCAGAGCTCCTCGCTGTCAACCTCGATGGTGCTGTAAACTGGCCCCTCGCCAGCCCCTGCTCCAAACTGCTCCGTCTGGGCAATGTAACGAGTGATGCCCGCGTCTGCAGAGGGTGACCAGCACCATCAGGGCTGATTGTGACCCCCTCAATCAGAGCCACCCAGCCCCATGCTGACCCCTCACCGTTGTAGTATCTCTCAGTGGTCCCCAAGCAACCAGCAGCACTGGCTGTGCCACCACCGTGCCACGCATCCACCAGCCACGGGTAACCACTGCCGGCAGCTGCCCTGCAAGGGGATGGGGTGAAGGAATGCTGGTGGTCAGCCCTGGGGCTCCTGGGGAGGGCAGGGGATAGCAGGGGGTTACCTGGGGCTGCTGCGCACGGGAGCCGGGAAGGTGACTGTGGAAAGAGACGGGGGTGAGGGCAGAGAGAGGCCATAGTGGGACCCCGCAGCACCTATGGGCTTACCAGTGGGTGTGTAGGCAAAGGACGCTGTAAAGAGAGGGACAGTGGGTGACTGATGGGTGATGGGTGAGGGGCGAGGGGTCCCAGGGGTAGCACCCCCCTGTACCGGTGAAGTGGCTGAGCTCCTTCTTCCTCCGGCGGCGGCTGTAGAGCCAAGCAGCGAAGGCAGCGAGAACGACCCAGCAAGCACCGCCAACGCCGGCGATGAAGGCCGGCTGCCTGGCTACCTCAGCGAAATGCTCAGCCAAGCTGCTCCCACCTGCTGGCCCTGCATCCCGCTCCACCAGGGGGGCTGCAAGGGACACGGGAAAGAGGGTGGGGGGCACCGGTGGGGTGCCAAGGAGCCATCCCCAGCACCGCAGTGGGTGACCCCATCATGCCCACCCATGGATGCAGCTGTGGCAGTGAGGGACTCACCAATGTGGATGGGGACAGGGGCGCTGCGGGCACCCACACCAGCGCTGGTGGCAGCGGCAACTTCAGCACGGTAAGGGACCCCGGGAACTAGACCCCGCAGCACTGTCGCCAGCACCGTCCCCTCCACGCTCTGGTTGATGTGGAAGCGGCTCTCATTGCCCAAGCACCAAATCTGGTGGGGAGCAGGGGGAAAAGATGGGGGACACCCACGAGGACACCATGACGTGGCGTCATGAGTGGACAGAAGGGACCTGCCACATCCCTAATGCTGTCCACCCTTACCCGATAATCACGGATGACACCATTCTGCTCTGCCGGTGGCGGTGGCTGCCACGAGATGCGGACACTGGTACCATTCCCAGCCACACTGACAGCTCGTGGAGGGGCACTGGGAGCTACCAGTGGGGGACACATGGGGTATCACCTCCAGCTTGTCCCCAGGGACCCACACTATCCCCTCCATCCCCACACTCACCCGCTTCGGGGGTGCGCAGAGCATGCACAGCGCTGTCGGGACCATGGAGGTGATGAAAATAGGGTCGGACCTTGACCTCGTAGTCCTGGCCCCGGCGCAGCTCGGTGAGCAGGGCTCCCCGCTCCCCTGGTGCCCACACTGTCCGCGCCTCCTCCCAGCGCCCGCCACGCTGCCGGTACAGCACCCGGTAGCCCTGAAGGAAGGGTGCTTGGCGCTCCACCTGAGGACCCGAGGGAAGGGTGGCATGGGGGGCTGTTCAACACTGGGAGCCCCGTACTGGTAGTGAGGCTCAGCACTCACGGTCCAGGAGAGGTGGACAGTGCCCAGTGGCAGCACCACAGGTTCCTGAAGGTGCACAGCCACTTGTGCCAGCTCCTGCTGCACCTGCTCAGGATCCAGCCCTTCCTGCATGGGGTTGGTGTCTGCTGGAAACATGAGAGGGTGGAGGGTCCATGGATACCCACTGGTGTCACCAAGTGAAGAAGCCATGGTGATACCCACACCCATGGAGGCTCCATGGGAAACTCCACTGGCATCACTGGGCAAGGATAGACCCAAAGATTTTGGGTGAACAGGCACCTCCATTGGTGTCACCACGTGGAGATGGACCCAAGGGTGGTGGGTTCATGGACACCTCCATTGGTGTCACCACGTGGAGATGGACCCAAGGGTGAGGAGTTCATGGACACCTCCATTGGTGTCACCACGTGGAGATGGACCCAAGGGTGGTGGGTTCATGGACACCTCCATTGGTGTCACCACGTGGAGATGGACCCAAGGGTGGGGAGTTCATGGACACCTCCATTGGTGTCACCACGTGGAGATGGACCCAAGGGTGGTGGGTTCATGGACACCTCCATTGGTGTCACCACGTGGAGATGGACCCAAGGGTGGGGAGTTCATGGACACCTCCATTGGTGTCACCACGTGGAGATGGACCCAAGGGTGGTGGGTTCATGGACACCTCCATTGGTGTCACCACGTGGAGATGGACCCAAGGGTGGGGAGTTCATGGACACCTCCATTGGTGTCACCACGTGGAGATGGACCCAAGGGTGGTGGGTTCATGGACACCTCCATTGGTGTCACCACGTGGAGATGGACCCAAGGGTGGGGAGTTCATGGACACCTCCATTGGTGTCACCACGTGGAGATGGACCCAAGGGTGGTGGGTTCATGGACACCTCCATTGGTGTCACCACGTGGAGATGGACCCAAGGGTGGGGAGTGCATGGACACCTCCATTGGTGTCACCATGTGGAGATGGACCCAAGGGTGGTGGGTTCATGGACACCTCCATTGGTGTCACCACGTGGAGATGGACCCAAGGGTTGGGAGTTCATGGACACCTCCATTGGTGTCACCACGTGGAGATGGACCCAAGGGTGGGGAGTTCATGGACAGCTCCACCAATGTCGCCGCTGGGTCTCACCTCGGGTGCGCACAGGCTCCGAGATGCCGCTGGGGTCACTGAGCCCATAGGCGTTGACTGCCCGCACCAAGAACAAATAGACAGTGTCGGGGACGAGGCCGGTCACTGTGTGGGTCTCACTCTCCACATCGGCTGCCACTGTCTGCCACGGGCCACCCACCGCCTGGCTGCCAGGGGACAGGGGTGACTTGTGACAGGGCGGTATCAGGCCACCACATCATCTCTGCAGCCGGAGAAGAGGCTTGTGTGATACCTGAAAGCCTCCACTATGTAAGAGGTGACATCGGTGGCACCGCTGTCCTCGTTCCCTTTCCAGCTCAGGCTGACACTGCTTTTGGTAACGTTGGTGACCACAGGGGTGGAGGGTGGCCCAGGGAGGAGACCGGGTGCAGGGGAAGGCAGGGAGAGGTCGGATTCATCACCTGCAGGGAGATGCATGGAGGTCTGGGGTGGTTTTATTCCCGGTGCCACGGTGTCCCCACTGCAGTGACATCTCCCTGACCCACCTTGTACCTCCAGGGAGCTGCCCCAGCGTGTCTCGCCCGCCGGGCTGGTGGCCACGCACTCGTAGAGCCCGGAGTCTCTCACCTGCAGGGGGAAGAGCTCCTGCCCCATCACCCTGAGCACCCATCACCTCGGCACCCACCACCCTGAGCACCCACCACCCTGAGCCCCAGCACTGCTTGTACTCACCACCATGAGCATCCATCTCCCTTTGCTCCACTCCTCGCACCCACTGCCCCCCTCCCTCCCCGCAGTAGCCCCATGGGTGCCCCTGCCGGGGCCGGCTCACCCGGAGGCCGGTGATCTGCAGGGTGCCGTTCTCCAGCAGGCTGGCACGGGGCTGGACACCTACCAGGGCACTGCCATCCTTCAGCCACCCCACGCTGCCCAGGGGGTCATGGGCCCCCACTCCGCAAGGCAGCCGCACTGTGGCCCCCACCGGCAGCACTGTCCGGTTAGTGGGAAGCAGGCTGATCACCAGTGGGTGGAGTTCAGTGGGTGCTACAGGGAGAAAAGTGGGAATTGCTGGGTGGTGGGGCAGGTATCACTCATGCACCAAAAGTGCCAGTTCTCCACTGGTACTGGACTTACCCCCTGCCACCTCCAGGCCTGCCCTGGCCAGGACACTGCCAGCCACGCTGATGGCCTGGCACAGGTAGTGGCCAGCATCACTGGGCTGGACGTTGACGATGGTCAAAGCACCGCTGGGGCTCACCCAGACACGGCTGGAAGGGATCGGGGGCTGGCCTGGGAACAGTAGGGTCTGGGGAAGGAGTGGGATTAGTGGGGGGATGAGGGAAGGGGAGGATAGGATGTGGGGGATGGGATGGGATGGGAT
>VZTX01002226.1:0-14846 GCA_013400915.1 Pardalotus punctatus | reverse complement strand
TCCATCCATCCATCCATGCACCTCCTCACCCTTTCTGCCTGGCACAAGGAGCTGCTGGCTTGGCAAGAGCCTCAAAACAGGAAAATCTGGTAGAAGACCTCTCTGTCCAACTTGAAGTGGATCCCAGATCACCCCCAGTTCTCCAGCACCCCCCTCCCTCCTCTGCTGCGTTAGAGGCACCACGATAACCTATTCCCAATTCCAATGAACTCCTGGTCATTTTTCCAGTAAACGTATTCCTGATTCAAATTAAATCCTGGTCATTTTTCCAATAAACGTATTCCCAATTCCAATGAATTCCTGGTCATCTTTCCAATAAACGTATTCCCGATTCCAGTGAACTCCTGGTCGTTTTTCCACTAAGAAAATCATGAGCCAAGTCCGGTCTCATTTGCTGAGGAATCCAAGGCTCTTCTGCAGCAGAGACGGAACACCCCCCCCCAAGGAAACCCCAAGGAAACAGCCACCGTGCTGCCATGCTCCATGGGGAAGTTGTGACCACCCACGCCCTCCCTCCCAGCCCCGTACCTCCAGTCTGACTCTCTGGGACATCATTCCGATGTCGGCGCTGACGAACACCACCCGTTTGGAGCTGTCAGGGTCTGCCACGATGAAGGCGCGGCTGTAGAGGCGCGAGAGAATCCCCCCACCCACCTGGTCGGGGTTGGCGTATCCCACCTGGAAGAAAGGAGCTCCGTCAGGAACGCTGAGCCGTTTATTCCTCTGCGTGCGCTTTTCTGAGTGGATTTGCCATGGGGTCAGCGGGCTCATTCGGCAACTCAGAGCTGCAACTCTGTCTTGCCCCCATGATTCCAACAATCATGGAATGGTTGGGCTTGCAAGGGGCCTTAAAGCCCGTCCAGTTCCACCCCCTGCTCCCCCCCCCACCTCCCACTCTCCCAGGTTGCTCCAAACCTCAAAGGAATTTCAACTCCTGTTTGAAGATGACACACATTTGGCAAGGAAGAGGCTCTAAACCAGAAATCCCACGAAAAATACTGACAGAGGATGAAAAAATCAGTATTTCTTCAACCCCATGAGGAATTCCCCCAGCTCACCAGAGGGACTTCTGCCACAGGGCCCGTGCAGTCAGCTCTGCCAACACCCACCAGGTACTGCGCTCTGTCTGCGGCGATGGTGGTGGAATCTGTGTGAACAACGAATGGCAGAGCAGCGGACACGTGAGCGAGCAGAATCGGGGCCAAAAGAGGCCAAAGAGCTCTGGCTGAGCGCTCTGAGTGGATGTCCAGCAGGCTGTCCACTTGCTGAGGCTGTGAAGGCCTTTGGGGTGGCCAAGGGGGGAGCAGGCATGAAGAAGAGAGCTCCAGAGGGGTCACCGGACTGTGCCCGATGGGTGGGGACGCACAGCGAGGGGAAACCAGCCCAGCATTGCCAGTTAAACTCTCCAAGCCCACCAGTACCACACAGGAACAGGATCCAAGCGCTGTTTCACAGAGACAACTCGGCTCAGCAGGGGGAGGAAGAAGGGAGTGGCATGTCAGGAGCTGCTGGGGAAGGATGAGGGAAGAGAGAAGGACACACCCAACACATCCTGTGTCCAGTGCTGGTCCCCCAGAAAACCCCAGCAGAGCCAGCTGAAGCTCAGAGAAGGGAAGGGCAGCTCTGGGCAATGATCTCCAGGCAATGGAGGAAAGGCTGGGTGAGAGGACCACGTGCAGAGGGGGTGGTGACAGCTCAGCAGTGGCCTGGGACCCCTACCTGTCCTCCTTTAGTTTAAACCCTGCCCTGGGCACGCCCTGGGGCAGGGGGAGGGACGGGCTGGGACAGTTCCACTTACCCCGGGAGTTTTTGTTGAGGAAGTGCAGGACCAGGAGCACCACGGTCAGGGCTATCATCAGCACCAGGCACACGATCAGGATCACCTCCAGCCGGGAGAAGGAGCACTTGGACCTCTTGCCACGCATGGTGGGGGCACTGTGGATGCACAAAGGGACATCCCAGGGTCGGACACATCCCACCCAGAGCACACATCCCACCTTCAGAAAGCTTTATGTGTCCCTGTCCCGGTGTCAGAGCTGGCAGCAGCCCCTCAGGGAACTGGAGATTTATTTTTCAGCTTAAGACAGCAAAAATACATCTCCTGCAAGCAGCAGTCATTCCCTGTCTCCCAAGCCTGGAAGGACAGGGAGAGCTGCCAAATTCCTGACCCTGCTTTTCCCAGGACACTCTGCTCACCCTTCCGAGATCTGGGAAATCAACCCCACAATATTCCGCCAGATCCTGTGCTCGCTGAGTGGCTGAAGGAGGTGCTGAAGCTCTGGAGCCCAGGGCAGGTCAGGGAGAACATTGTCACCATAACAAACATCAATTTAGGAACTCAGCTTCAAGGCCCCTCCCAACCCACTCGCTCTGTGATTATTCCGTGATTAGAAAGGGAAGACTGAGGCAGAGCCTCTGATTTTCCTGGCAGTAACACTTGCCAGCTCTGGTAAAGCTCCTGCCTCCAGGCCATTCCTCCCAGGGAACGCGCCCAGGAAACCATGAACCCGCAGGAAACAAGCGCCGAAATGAGCACTGATGGTCCGGAAAACGCTGCAGTGAGAAACAACACCAGCAGAGAGCCAAGTGGCCACTTAGACTTGCTCCAGGTGACCTCTCTTATCGGCTTCTTCTGCCGTGGCAAGGTACAGCACTCATGCCCGGGGCTGAATTTCACAGAGCAAATATTTTAGTGGCAACAGATCTAATATTACAGGGTTCCTTCCTGCCTTCTTTATTCCCTGAGCGTGGCATTCCATGGCTGCCTTGCTCTTCGAGCCATTTCTCCACAAGCCTGGAACACATCAGCACCGCTCACAGCTCTCGTCCTCCAGCTGATTCAACTGCCCAAAGAACACGGAAAGATAGAAACACTGATCCCACGGGAATCTCCAGCAGGCTTACCTGAGTTCCCTCGCCTGTCCCAGCGGCTCCCAGCTCCAAGCTGGAAAGTTCAGCTGGAGAATTCTTGCTGAGTAACCCCGTGAGTCAAGCGTGGCACAAGATAAGGGGAAACCAATCGATAATTTTGATCCCACAAGGAGGTGACAGAAAGTTTTTCCCTGGTGTGTTTATGTTGAGTTGCAGACAGCATCTCCCTCTCTAAAAATGGCCTTTCCAGGACTGCACTGCTCAGCTCTGGTGCTCCAGGAATTTGGGAACGGGACTTTTTCTCCTCCTCTTTGCCTCGTCACAGCTTGACCAGCCTGTGGAATGGTGGCTGCTTCCCATCTGGATGTGACTCCTAATTCTCATGGAAGTTCAGTCCTCAGGGTTTCCATGCTCTACTAGAAGAAGAACTTGAAAGCAGGATTGTATTTTAAGTGTAAAATACTTTTTATTAATGTGTTTTTATTTATCAAAAACTTTATTTGTTAAACCCCGGCTTTTCCCCTCTGTTTTTCTTTCAAGTCCCGGATAGGTGTGCATAAATTCATCTTTTCCTTGGTGCATCCCTGATCCAAGGGTTAACATTCCAGGCAGCGTCTGCGTCAGCGCCTCAAGGTCACGTTCAGCGTTGCCCTTTGGCTCCGTGATTTTTGGACTGGGGAAAAGCAAGATTTACTGATACCTTATCACCTCGCTGTAATTCCCAAGGAACCTGCAAACAGCCTGCTCCGCCGTGTGGGCTGACAGAGATCCCTGGACACCGGGAATGTTCGGGTCCCAAGGGTGTCCCAAACTGCGCCGGCCTTGGAGGGGACTGAAGAGGACAGGGAAAACCATGGAGCAGCGGCTCTGCTGCCATGGGAGAGGAGCTGGGACAGGGATGAGCCAGGAATGGGTTGTGTGAGAGCCCTGAGGGTGATACGTTTGCTAGAGCATCAGGAAAAGTGAAGAAATGGGGTTTTAAGGAATTGTTACAGTGCCCGAGTGTCCCGCCAGCCCCAGCCCATCAAACGAAGAGCTGAGAAGCGGCTCTGTAAGCCCAGAAAGGACAAACCACCCATTGCTGGGATGGAGGAGGAAAAGGGAGATCGATGACAGCTCCAAACATGCTTTGGGGAATATCTTGAATTATTTTCCTTTTCAGAAGGCTGTGAGGGGAGGTGCTGGGGTCCCGCAGTTCCCCTCTCCTCCTGGTGATGTGAGCGAGTCCAGGCTCAGGGCTGCAGAAGCGAGGAGCTTTTCGGGGCAGCAAAGGGACATCCTGGGCTGCAAAGACCTCAGCTGAAGCACTCAGGGCTTGGTAAACCCCCTGAAATGTGGAAATGTGAGGAAGGGGAAAGGTTTCCCCAGACCATGCTCCTTCCCAAAGCCAGGAGCCCTCAGCTTCTCCCTGGTGCTATTTTTGTGCCAAATGGCTCTAAAGAAAGTGATGTTTTCTTCACAATCTTTATCCTCCTCCCCATCACTGCTACCTCCGGACTGCACTGTGACCTCCCCAGGCACATCCCGTGGCTGCAAACAGCACAGGGATTTCATCCTCAGCAGGAAAAGTGTCTAAAGCCACTCGGGATTGTAGTTGCAGTGTTTTAGGATTTTCTTTCTCTCTCATGGAGAATATAGATAAACTGTACTTTCTTAATCTCTGTGTTTTGTGTTAGAGGTGTACAAGCCATAACCAATAGGTCTTTGGGGGTGGATTGTCTTTGGCCAATAGACAATTGTTTATTACTGTGTATAAAAGGAACTTCTTGTAAATAAAGCTCTCTCTTCGCCATCTTGAAGCCTGTCTGCCTGACCTCTCTACCTGCTTCCACAAATCCTACGAATAACAGAAAAGCAAACCATACGGGATTAATGGATCCACTGAAGGAGCCAGGCAAAGCTGACAGAAGGGAAACCACTAAACACAGATGGCCAAATCGCTTTATTCAGTGAATGCTGTGCTTCCTAATAATTAAGAAAGAGGATTCAAACTACCTCTAGATAGGAAAAACAAAAAAAAATTGCTTCCTTTTCTGCTCATTTTTCAGTTCCTCATTGCTCCCAAGCAAGACCAGATAATTTCAGAGCAGTGGCCCTTTTCCTACAGCACCCAAATTTCACTTTAAACCCAGCATTTCCTGGTCTCTTGCAGAGCTCCCTTTCTGCAAACCATCCAAGCTGGGGCTGGGTAAAACCAAACTTTTCTCTTAAAAATGCACAGGAGGCCATGATCTTATCTATAAACCTGAAACAAAAACTCTTCTGATGGGCATTGAAGAGACTGAAAATTCCTTTTTATTTTAAATGAGAAGGCCTGGGAGGATTCCTGAAACTGGCTGCATCAACCCTTCAGTGCTTTGGGGGGACAAAGATCCCTTTTTTCCTGAGCAGCCACCTGTGATGATGGGCAATTCCCCAGGGTCACAGCGTCGCTCATCCCTGCTGGACACAAACCTTGGTTCCAGCCTGTTTGCTAAGCCAGGTCCTGAGCAGAAAATTGGAACAACCATCACCATCATGTGGTTTATACGGACCCGAGACGTTCCCCAAATCCTGAGATCCTGGATCTGAGGGGCCTCAGAGCCCTCACAGCCTTCACAGCAATTAAGAGGCCTCTTACATAACGTTGTTTATTTACCAAAGAATGGCCAAAGTCCCTTTCACTCAGGCTCAGGATGGCAGGAGATAAAGCGTTTGCACAGAGCTGTCAGCAAGAACCCTGCCTGGATTTTCTTCCCCACCTTTCCTGGTGAAAAACCACACACACCTACTCCAGGCAGCAGCTGGAAGTGGGATCAGACTTCTTTGTGGTGACTTTCCTGCTGGCAAACACAGCTGGGAGCATGCATGGAGAGTTTAGGAAGGGCTGGTTGAATGGAAAGGTAAGAAAATCGAGACAATTAGAGTTTCTGAACTCAGAAGTCCTGCACAGTTCAGTGACAGCTGAACTAAAAGGAAGCTTTGCAAATATAATTAAAATGTTGTCCTGGGGTGCCTTGCCTGTCCTTCCCCACCCTCCCTTGCCGTGCCTCCAGAGCAGGAATTCTCCTGCCCCTCTGGACAACCAAGTCCTGGTGACTTTTTGCTGCTAACGATTTATGTCCAGATGTGTGCACACCCCAAAATTCCCCAGGTGATGGGGTTTAATCTGCCCAGAGGTTCAAGGCAATCAGGTTAAAGCTTCACCACAGATGGAGAATGTTTTGCCACCCCTCATCTGAAGCAGCAGCAGCAGCAGCGCCAGGGACACAGCCAGGGGCAGGAGAGGCATGGAGAGGATGCAGAAGGAGACCACAGATCCTTCTGGTAAATATTTGTGGCCAATATTTGCAGAATTGGATGGGAAAATTTGCCAGAATAGGAACTTGTGGCTTGTCTTCGGGCAGTGCTCTGATCTGCTGGCAGCAGGAAGAAAATAAAGCCGAGCACTGAGTTTTCTCCTGAGGAAAGCAGGAGGGAAAAGTTGGGATTGCCCTTTCCAGAGTACAGGAAAACAAAGGAATGGCTGCCCTTGCTTGGCTCACTCACGCTCCTCAAACCCCTCCCATTGCTGTATTTTATGGGTTTATAAACCTCCCCCATGTGGCAGCACCAAAGGCTAAATCCAGATGGATCTCGGCAGCATCAGTGCCCACCCTCCTGCCAAAGATCCTGCTTTGCCCAGGTCTTTCTCCACCTTAAACTTTCCTTTCCCAGCCTTTTCTGCTGGAGACCCCTCTTCCCAAATCCAGCCTGCTGGCACCTGCTCTGGAATGTCCAGGTTTGCCCCTTCACCCACAAAGCAGGCTCCTGCCTGTCCTTCAGACACCCCCAGCCTCCCGCTGGAGGCTGCACAGGATGGTTCCACTGACATGGCGTGGGGACACCCACGAGCTCTGCTGGACCGAGGCAGCACAAGGCCGGATTCCAGCTTTTACAGACTCCTCGTGTGCTGTGCTCACCGCTCTGCGGGCACCGAGCAAAGCTGCAATGGAGAGGTGACAGTCACCAGTGCCGGGGCAAGGGAATGGTTTCCGTGCTGGTTCAGCCGCCAATCGTGCCAGGATTGTCCCTGGAACTCCCCCAGGGATGTCAGCCCAGGAATACAGAGCTCAGCAGCCAAGTGTGGTGTCCAGCGAGGCAGAGCAGCCCCACCACCCCTGGCTGTGCTCTGCAGAAAGCAGAGGCTGTAGAGGGATCTGACCTGAGCTTAGGGGGGATGCAGTGGGAAATCTGGGATTCTGGTCATTGCCCTGAGCCCAAGCCCCCTCCCACCCATCCCACCCAGCTGGAGCTGCCAGGCAGATGTTCCCCGGGGAGGAGAACAAGGCAGCACCAACCCCACAGCCTGGACTGCGCCAAAGCACAGCAGTTCTGTCCCAAATCCAGCCCCGGCCCCCTCCTCCAGAGCCAGCAGCAAAGCCAGCCCTGATCCCCCCGTCCCCCATTCCCAGACTCCCTTCCCAAGGCCACAGCACGGTCCTGCTGAGGCACAGCGGGCACCACGAGGAGCCAGCTCCATGCAGAAAGTCAGACACCACAAGGCAGGGTTCAGCAGATTCCATTTAATGTCATGTGCATATATATCCATACATTTACTTATGTCAATGGTTCGGATGTGCGTGATGCCAGGTCTTGAAAAATCTACTCCTCGGGTTACGTCTGGGAGCCTGAACTCTCAAAAACCAGCTGGGGGTGGGGCTGGGCTGTTTAAAAACCCACTTTGAACCCCAAAGCTGCCCGGGTCAAGCCGTGAATTGAAGGCAGAGCAGGCAGAGCTGAGCCCTGAATTCCCACCCAGCTCTGTCAACGCCGCTGCAAGGGTTTGGCCGAGGGATCCCCTCCTTCCTTCCTTCCTTCCTTCCTTCCTTCCTTCCTTCCTTCCTTCCTTCCTTCCTTCCTTCCTTCCAGCCCTCCCTCATCCTTCCCTCCCTTCCCAGGAGACAGAGGATGGACAAGGAACTGCTCCTGCTCAGCATCCCCAGCAGCAAAGCTGCACAAGGAACACCCCAGCACCAGCTCCCCAGGACAGCTTTTGGCCAAGGCTGAGGAACAGGGCAGGGAAAAGTGGAGATCAAGCATCCCAAAAAAAAAAAAGAAAAAAGAAATGAAGGAAGAAATGACACTTTCACCAGCACTGACGCACAGAATTTGACTTTTCTTTTTTTTCTGGAGCTCGGGGCCAGGGCTGGCAGCTCCTGGGGGAAGGGACAGCCACCCTGCCCTGTGCTGCGTCCCAGCAGTTCTGGGGTAGATTTTTCAAGGCCTGGAGATGGCTCCCAGGAAGGCTCCTCCCACCCGCTCGGAATCGATTGCATAGCATTTATTTCAGATAAGGCACTGTTTCGCCCAACAGCAATTCCACATCAATGCAGTTTCCATACAGTCCACATCGGATGGCCTACAGTGCAATAACATCAACTTAAAGGCAGGGTTTGGAAGAATAAACCCAGCTTTAAATTTCAACTGAACATTAAAAAGATAAAGGAAACTACATTTTTCAAAAGCCTTTTTTATTTTCCTTCACCATTGTTGTTTTACAATACAAATATCACCTTGTGAATACACAAAAAACCTACAGAAGATAACTCTGCTTCACGTAAAATACAGAATGGATATATATATATATTTATATATATATTTTTTCTCTTCTTCATTCTTTTTTAAAAAAACTATTTTTTGTTCTGCACATTGGCAAGTTTAGGATAGGAGACTTCCCCAAACATACAGTATGTATGGTAGGAGTGAAAACTTAGAATTACATGCAGTTTCTGCACAAATATTTTAAAGAAATAGATTATCTTTGTTGTTTTTCAACAACACTTCGATAGGGGATGGAGAAACCATTTGTAGTTCACTCAGTGATCATTTGTAAAATTCTTAAAAAACAGGAATTCATGGCTGTTTTGCTTTTTAAAATCCAGCTACCAAGTAGACAATAAAGTGATACTTTTTCAGCTTGACCTGCCCACAATGTGTGAGCAAGGTCGGACCCTTTTTATTTGGTGGGGTGGGAGTTTTTTCCCTACACGTGGCAATTTCAACATTATAAGCAAATTTCCAGTTTAATTTAGCTATAAATGCAAAAATTAGTAATTATACAGTATATATAATTCTGCTTTCATGGAATACTTTATTTTAAATAAAAACATTTAAGACTGCCTACTGACCATACAATCAAGACAAGAAAGGCACTAGAAACATAGACAAATCTCTCTCTCTCCCAAGAAGCATTTTCTTTAAATTTTTTAACTCTCTATTCTCTGACATGTAAAAATCTTTTTTAAATTTAATTTGTTTTTCATACACATTTTGAAAAATAAAGTTAGGAAATACTTAGAAAATCACTTTACATTTTTTTCATTTTTTTTTCTTTTTTTTTTTCTTTTTTGTTTTTTTGCACTTTTTGACACAGTCAGTCACTGCAGATTCTACAAAATCAGGATTTACCAAACCTTTCTGTGTCTATCATCTTATTCGTAGCGCGGTGCAACAGGTAGAAAGATTTCTTGATTTCACCCAAGGCAGGTATTTAGAAACCTTCATATAGTCATTTGCTAGAAAATGGCTTACAGCCCAATCTTTGGGGCAAGAGATATGAAAAGTATGTTTTCCCAAGAAAATAATATGCTTTGTTCCCAGACGTGACTGGAAAGACCAGAACTTATGATATAAAAGCTTTTCATTTATGTTGTCGCATCATATACAAAGGAACATGGTGATGGGGAAATGCAAATCCCAACTCTATGGACAAGAAATGCGTAACAGTGCATGATAAGTTAAATTCTCTTTATTGTTGTCCAACGCAGATCCTTTGGAGAGAAAGAAAGATCACAGTGCTTACCAGGTAACCCAACAGGTCAGGTCCGGGGAGCTGCTAAAGAAAGGGGCGGGGAGCGGTGGATTTCTGGTTATGGCATCTTCTCTGGAGTTGTGAGCACTTGGGACAGGTCCTTTCCCCGGGCCGTGGGTGACACCGTTACGTGTCGCTCACCAGGCGGCTGTACTTGACCTGCCGGCCCCGCGCCAGCGCCGGACACCGCAAGGGCCAGTGGTAGGAGCGAGGTACAATTCCTTGGACATTCTTCTCGAAGTACTGGAAGGGCTTGTACCACCAGACCCTTGCAAGGAGGTTAGTTTGGGAAGCTTCTTTTAGCACCTGCAGGGTGACAGTGACAAAAAAAGGGATTACTACCGAGGGTGGATCCTGTGTTGGCAGGACTTGGTTATCGGTGCTGTCCTGCTTCCTGCTGCCCCCAAAGTTCTCACCTCCCAGACAGATCCCAGCCTCCCTGCACCACCAAATGTGGCTCACCCCTGTCCACAGGACCTCAGTTGCTCAATGGCCCCACAGGACAGGAATGAGTGACCCAAAGACTGGGTCTCCTCTCCCTTGGGGATGAAAACGCCATCCCAAAGCACGGTTGTTCTTGTAAACATCTCTGAAATTCCATGTAGCTCAGGAATCACTCTGGGCCTGGCTGTGTGCCTGTGGAGCCAGGAGCAGGGCACATCCCAAGCCACCTGGAGGGGGTCAGAAGCCTGCCCTGAAGGAATTTTCCAACCCCCTGCAGCCCTTTTCCATGCCAGAGCCAGGGATCCCTGTATGCACCCACCCGAAGGGAATACACAAGCACAGGGCTTGTACACCGAGCTTCATCTCCACGTCAGGCTCACGTGTCAAATAAATCCACTCTTGCTTTTACTTTTAAGGCCAGGCACAAGCCCCAGCAGGAGGAAGGAGAGAGCAGCACCCCAGTGCATGCTCAGGGAAGGATGCAGGGACTGCCATTTCCCAACATCCTAGCAGCTCAGGGAAGCAGTGCTGAGCCACCTCCCGAGTCACATGAGGCAGCAGAACAGAAATGTTTCCACACCGAGGGCTCTGCTGAAGCAAGTCCTCAGCAGGATTCAGGGCAATCCTGACTCCAGTACTGCTGGCTGGGAGGCACAGCCATTTTCTTTTGCTGTTCTGAGAGCGGGGACCTCCCTGTGGCTGTGGCAAGGGCTGCAGAGCGTGGGCACAGCCTCCTGCTGGACACTGAGCCTCCCAAACTGACTGAGCACCAACGGGCACCCCATTTGCAATCAGGCATTTGGGGTAGGAATCTCCTGGGAGCATTGTCCTGGAGCTCTGGCAGCCCTGGGGCCGTGCCCATTCCCTGGGCAGTGCCCAGCACCTCTGGGGGAAGAACCTTTCCTGATCTCCAGCCTGAGCTGCCCTGGCACAACGGGAAGGTTTCACATTCCTCAGCACTGTCAGCTCCTCTCTGACCGCTCCAGCTCACCAGCCAGGAGAACTTGCCACACCTGGAAACACTTTCAAAGACTGGTTCATTTTCAGTGAGGCCTCGTACTGTTCCTCTACAGAACAGTTCTGTGGCACAGCCCACAGAACACAAGGAAACCCCAGCTGGCCTCAACAAACAAACAAAAGCCAAACAAACCAAAACCAACCAAAACCCCACCAAAAAACCAAGGTGAAAGAACCCCACCAGATCTAAATGTTTTGTTGTTCTCTCACAAATGTGGCCAGCTGGCCCAAATTCAGAAGGACTTCCTTCAAAGACTGAAGGGGAAGACCCAGGGGAAGCAGAGCCCTGCCTGCCTTCAGGAAGACCTTCACGTATTTTTGTGGTCAAGACACAAGAAGAACCCGATTAATGATGCCTCTTTCTCCCCTGCAAACCCAACAGGCGGGGGGAATAGAGGGACTTCCCACAGGACAGGGGTGAGTCTGGATATTCCCCCCACCCAGGCTATGGCAGAACACCCGAGGAGTGGCAGGAACTCACTTGCTGGTTGGCCATTGTGTGGTACCACCAGAATAGCCTTGTAGTGATGTAGTAAGCCACCACCACGTCCACAGTGTAGTGGTCATGAGCAAGGAGGATGCAGAACATCCCCACCATGCTGAGTGCCCAGCAGAGCCAGTGGTACCACCAGAGTCGCCGTGGGGAATCTGCAAGGAAGGCAAGCACGGGTTACTTCAACATGGAACGTTATCAGGGCTGTTGCTGTGATTAGCAGGGGTCATGGACTGCAATCCTGGCTGATAGAGAGATGCCTGTGCTGAGATTAAGAGCAGGAATGCTGAGATCACAAAATAAGGATCGCTCTCTTAAGGTGTAACTTCAAATTGTACTCAGGGTAATGAGATCCTTGGAAAATAGAAGGGTTGTGGAACCTTGGAGAAAGATGTAGTATACCCTGACCAGTCAAATGAACCTGTCTGTGTTTAGATGGGATCTTGGGAAGGAATTGTTCCCTGGCAGGGTGGGCAGGCCCTGGCCCAGGGTGCCCAGAGCAGCTGGGGCTGCCCCTGGATCCCTGGCAGTGCCCAAGGCCAGGTTGGACACTGGGGCTTGGAGCAGCCTGGGACAGTGGGAGGTGTCCCTGCCATGGCAGGGGTGGGATGGGTTCCTTCCAGCCCAAACCATTGCAACCACTCTGGTAAAGAATTTTTCCCAAACACCCAACTTCTGGTGCAGCCTGAGGCCATTTCCTCTCATCGTGGAAAACACAGGTATTTTAACTGGAAGTGATTTCCCAGCGGGTAATTCCCGAATGAGGAAGGAATCACAGAGGAGGAGCAGAGCAGGGCACTCACACTCTTTGATGAACAGGTAGGTGAGGGTTAGGATGACGGTGTGGCCGCTGTACAAGTAGTCCCCACACATGTTGTGGGATCCCGTGATGGACAAGCCTCCGCCAGCAATCAACTTCATTATCCTTCGCAGGTGAGATTCCCAGTCTCCAAAGAGCTGGTGGGAGAGCAAAACACAAAAGCACAGTGAAATAGCACAGCTTCAAGCAATGGTTTGAACCAGCAATTTGGCCTTTCAGTTCTTCTCCCTTTCTGCTTTCATCCACAAGATCAATCAGCAGATAAATAAATCCACAGCCTCTCCCAAAAGCTGGCAGCACATTTCTGGCAGGAAAAGACTGGAAATGAGACAGGAGGGTTTTGATGCTTTGCACCTCTTGTAGTTGGTGCTCAGGTGAGATTTTCCTTCTGTTCAAGAGGCAGCACACTCTGAAATGAATGAGGTTTAATTTGGTTCATGTTGCTGGTAACAGCACAGGCCCTACTGGTGATCATCCAACAGGAAGCAGGAGGAAGTGGCCAGGCTGTACAGCCACCTGCCAAAACCAGGATCTGATGAACAGAAGAGCATCTCATTCCAAACCCTAAGGCCTTGGAAATGTCTGCAAGAGTATTTCTTTCCACTTCCCATTCCAACAGAAACATCTGTGGTGTCTGTCAGAGCACAGTGCCAGACGTGTGCTTTGAATCCACCCGAGCCCAGACAGGGATCTCCCTCCCCATCCAGAGGATTTGCTCTGACCCACCCCCAAACCACGGCACTGGCTCAGCGAGTATTCCTGAAAAACCTTCCATTTGTCCCAGGCAAGCCAAACTCAGGCAAACCAAGTCCTTCCTGTGAGGACACTCGGCTCCCTCTCCCAAGTGACCGAGGGCGGCTGGCACTGCCCAAAACTTTTGCTGCTCCCAGCTCTAAGCCAAGCCCAAATATTAAACAAATCCACAAAAAATGTGTGCCATGGGACAACCAGGATGTATGGAGAACCTCTGGGACCCATCAGGAAGAAGGGACCAGCAGGACTAAAGGATCACTGCACGCGTGTGCGGCATCCTCACCTCATTTTATGATGTTTGAAAATCCATGGAAACCATTTAACAGTCAGAAAGAAACACAGATCGCCCAGGCTGGCCATTATGCTTTTATTTGAAAGCTTGGCCTTGCTTCAAGAAGTGGAAATTAATAATTTCTGACAGACTTGAGCAAGTTATTTGCAAGAATTAAACATTTCCTGCTAACATTTCCTCACAAACATTAAAATGCTTCCCCAAAGCCCACTTCTCACAATCACACAGAACTCAATAAGGCGTTGAGAGGTTATTCTTTTCCCACCAGTACATTTAGAGCTTTCAAGAAAACCCAGCTTTATCCTTAATCTTATCAGGGCCACGAGCTTGTTTCTACTTGAGTAATGAGAAGGATTTGCCAAGGCCGTAAATTCCCAAACACGGCAGATTTATTCACTTCAGCCCATAAATACCTGGGTTCTCTCTTTTTTAATTTCCTAGCAGCAGACTGTTCAAACAGAGTGGTGACTCCTCTCTCATTCATTTCTTTCCAAAATCCCTCCAAAAGCCACAAAAGCTCTGCCTTGGCAACCCCTGGCCAAACTTCCCCGAGGAACCAAAGCATGCTGGCTTTGTTTGGATGTGCCAATCCTCACCAAAACAATGCCAGCACGTGGATAGAGTCCAATCAGGGTTTTACCACCTGTACATCAGTGATTTTACAACCTGCCATCTGATTTATGGCTGTGCTTATGCCCTTCCTCCTGCTGAAATTGAGTTGTAGCACAACCAGCCCCAGGAATTGCAGTCAGGACCAGGATTCCAGCAATGCTGGGGTGACCAGAGATGGATTCAACGCCACCAGCCCTGTCCCATCTCCACCCTGAGCACGTGAATTACCCTTCCAGGCTGACCACAAGGGTCTTGGCCAAGCACCTCTGGCCCAGTAGCCTGGTTTCAGCCACGGCTTTCACAAGCCCAGTTTATCCCTCAGAGGACGTGTGAGACTGGGCAGGAGGTGAGAAGTCCCTGTGCTAACAGAATTGCAGAAATGTGTGCAGGAGACAGCCGTAGAAAAGTCTCTTTGGGCCGTTTTCAACCACAAATTACACCTGGATTTGACACACTGAGGTGTGTATTTATCTGGAAATCAATTTGCACACCTTCAGCTGCTTCAGAGGGGACAGAAAAATGCTGATCATGCAAATTAGCTGAAAATGCCACAGGAATTGTGTAGATCAGTGCTTTGGAAAGGGTGGGAATTCCTGCGCTGCCCCACAACACCTGCCAACATCTCTGCTGACAGGGCAGCCAGTGACCTGCAGGGGGATGTCCCTGTCACACCAAACCAGTGCTCTCAGATAAAAATCACAGAATGGTTTGG
>VZTX01002225.1:34558-153520 GCA_013400915.1 Pardalotus punctatus | reverse complement strand
GCACCGAGCGGGGCCTTCCCGCCGCCCCGGCTGTGCGGGCCCTGCGCAGTGGGGCGAGGGGGGCGCGGGGCGGGACGCGGGGCCGAGCTCCTCCCGCCCGGCAGCGGTGGTCCGAGGGGGTCTCTGAGGGGCGAGCGCCCCGCGCTGCCGGGGTTGGACTCCTCCCCCGGACTCCTCTCCCACTCTGTCTGTTAAAAACAAAGTTTCTGAGTGAGCACCGGGTGTTCCGAAAGCCCTTTCCAGAGGTCACAGCAGGCAGGAGTTGAGGACTGTTGTCCCGTGTGGAAAACTAACGTAGGCATCATGGAAGTCCTGAACTTCTGGGTGTGCTCGCTCGCATCCACCATTGAGCAGGACAGGCTGAGCAACAGGTGGAGACTTCTAAAGTTTGTTACTGCAAACTCTTCAGAACACTAGAAAAATATTTGTCCTCAAGGAGAGGCTTTCTAGGGTATTGGCAAGTTAATACAGAGTTTCTCAGTCTCACCTGTGCAGAAATGTGATTGCCTTAATTATCACAACCTGTGGATGAAGCTAACGCAAAACACTTGTTGCTTCTCCAGTTTGGCCTTCATGTTGCTCAGCTGGGAGGAGTGTGGGCTTTTGGAGGCCATTTGTTGCTTGGTGTGTCATTGTGGCTGTGTTACCAAGGTCTAGGTGAACTCAAGGTTAATGGGAGTCGATGATTGATGAGAGGTCCCCGAATATCTGGTCGATCTCTTACTATGCACCAGGAGATAGTCCCTTCACTAGAACTGTGTGTAAATAACTCTTGTAAACAGCTTTAAATCTTACAAGTTTCTTTTTGAGCTCTCCAAGGCGTTTACAGGTATTACAGTTCAGTACCACTCTAAAATAGTAGTCATAGATATATTAAATGGTTTCATGTGATAAGGATCTCTTAAGAGAGGAGCAAAAGTAGTCTAGGTCAGACATGATTAATTTAATCAGAAAATTCTAACTGTTGCAATCATGGGCATGTCTCAGTTGTTGTTAGGTCGCAGGCTTTGTAGAGCAAAGGTCTCGATGATCTCTGAAGCTCCTAGAACATATGGTGCTGCTATGTAAATAGTACTTTACTCACATGCTCACTGCACAATTCCGTTTCATGGCCTGGACGTGTGAGTTCGGCTCCTTGGTTTTCAGGCCTACACATCCGAACTCTTAACTTTATAAAACAAAGCCAGTAAAACATTGTGTGCATCTTCAGTGTGTGGGTAACAATGTAGTCTGCGAGAGAAGTGAAACAAATTCACAGTTTGTTTCCCTTTTTGAAAAGTGCTAAGTTTAGCCCTCCTGACGCTCATAACTCAAGAGTGAGTGGAGTCTAGAGAAAAACAGGATGAGAGAAACCTGTGAAGTATGAGCAGTAAGGAAAGTTGGACTTTTGCATAACTTAAAGGTGGGAGTACTGAGGAGGAATGAGACTACAAATGAACAAAAAGCTGGTGCAGAGGTGAAGATGAGCCATTTAGGGAATTCACCGTGTTGAAACACAGACAGCGTTGTCTGTATTTCAGAATAGTTTTATTGACTTTTATTAATGGTTTTCAAGAGGTATATCTGTAGAATTTTATTGTGTATTGCATCTTTCTCTTGCTGCTTCAATTCCTTTGTAATAAGTCTTCATTGTGACATTGTGATAGCAAAATCCTTTATGCAAAGTGTTTTTGTTTTTTTTTATTGCTGTTCTTCACTGCAGTCATAGCTCCTTTTTAATTCAGGTGCCTTTAGTGTTGTTTTTCTAATTAGTGTTTCCTGGAGTTATAGAGCTGTCTCTTAGACCTCTTTTGTAGCTAGGTCTGTAGAGAGGTTCTAGAAGTATATGCTTTATTGCTAGAGTTCCCTTCTCTCTCTGAGCTCACTAAATTTGTTCATTTGTTTAGTTTAAACTTTTGCAGCTACAAGACTGTCTCTTACTAGAATCCAANGAAGAGCTGGCCGGGAGGGGGTCGGCGGGCCGTGAGGGGTCTGAGGGCGACGGACGCGGACCCTCGACACTCTCCTCTCCCCTCTCCGCCCGCGCCGCCGCTGCCGCCCATTGGCCCGGCGCTCGGTCCAATGGGGCTACGGGGTGGGGCGGGCGCTGCTCTCGCGAGAGCGGCGCGGTGCGGGCCGGCGGAACCATGTTGCGGGCGGCGGCGGCGCAGCGGCTGCGGCGGGCGGTGAGTGCGGGGCGAGCCNGTTGTCCCGTGTGGAAAACTAACGTAGGCATCATGGAAGTCCTGAACTTCTGGGTGTGCTCGCTCGCATCCACCATTGAGCAGGACAGGCTGAGCAACAGGTGGAGACTTCTAAAGTTTGTTACTGCAAACTCTTCAGAACACTAGAAAAATATTTGTGCTCAAGGAGAGGCTTTCTAGGGTATTGGCAAGTTAATACAGCGTTTCTCAGTCACACCTGTGCAGAAATGTGATTGCCTTAATTATCACAACCTGTGGATGAAGCTAACGCAAAACACTTGTTGCTTCTCCAGTTTGGCCTTCATGTTGCTCAGCTGGGAGGAGTGTGGGCTTTTGGAGGCCATTTGTTGCTTGGTGTGTCATTGTGGCTGTGTTACCAAGGTCTAGGTGAACTCAAGGTTAATGGGAGTCGATGATTGATGAGAGGTCCCCGAATATCTGGTCGATCTCTTACTATGCACCAGGAGATAGTCCCTTCACTAGAACTGTGTGTAAATAACTCTTGTAAACAGCTTTAAATCTTACAAGTTTCTTTTTGAGCTCTCCAAGGCGTTTACAGGTATTACAGTTCAGTACCACTCTAAAATAGTAGTCATAGATATATTAAATGGTTTCATGTGATAAGGATCTCTTAAGAGAGGAGCAAAAGTAGTCTAGGTCAGACATGATTAATTTAATCAGAAAATTCTAACTGTTGCAATCATGGGCATGTCTCAGTTGTTGTTAGGTCGCAGGCTTTGTAGAGCAAAGGTCTCGATGATCTCTGAAGCTCCTAGAACATATGGTGCTGCTATGTAAATAGTACTTTACTCACATGCTCACTGCACAATTCCGTTTCATGGCCTGGACGTGTGAGTTCGGCTCCTTGGTTTTCAGGCCTACACATCCGAACTCTTAACTTTATAAAACAAAGCCAGTAAAACATTGTGTGCATCTTCAGTGTGTGGGTAACAATGTAGTCTGCGAGAGAAGTGAAACAAACTCACAGTTTGTTTCCCTTTTTGAAAAGTGCTAAGTTTAGCCCTCCTGACGCTCATAACTCAAGAGTGAGTGGAGTCTAGAGAAAAACAGGATGAGAGAAACCTGTGAAGTATGAGCAGTAAGGAAAGTTGGACTTTTGCATAACTTAAAGGTGGGAGTACTGAGGAGGAATGAGACTACAAATGAACAAAAAGCTGGTGCAGAGGTGAAGATGAGCCATTTAGGGAATTCACCGTGTTGAAACACAGACAGCGTTGTCTGTATTTCAGAATAGTTTTATTGACTTTTATTAATGGTTTTCAAGAGGTATATCTGTAGAATTTTATTGTGTATTGCATCTTTCTCTTGCTGCTTCAATTCCTTTGTAATAAGTCTTCATTGTGACATTGTGATAGCAAAATCCTTTATGCAAAGTGTTTTTGTTTTTTTTTATTGCTGTTCTTCACTGCAGTCATAGCTCCTTTTTAATTCAGGTGCCTTTAGTGTTGTTTTTCTAATTAGTGTTTCCTGGAGTTATAGAGCTGTCTCTTAGACCTCTTTTGTAGCTAGGTCTGTAGAGAGGTTCTAGAAGTATATGCTTTATTGCTAGAGTTCCCTTCTCTCTCTGAGCTCACTAAATTTGTTCATTTGTTTAGTTTAAACTTTTGCAGCTACAAGACTGTCTCTTACTAGAATCCAACATTGCTTTGTTGTATAATGTAGCCATTATCTTTAGTAATACCCTAATTCCTAGTTCCTGGAGTTCCTTCTTGGGAACTTTTTCCAGTGTTAATGTTCTCCATGAGATACAGAATTCCTACTAAGCGTTTCTAAAATTTTAGTTTCTGGTTAGTTTGCTTTTACAGCTAAGAAAATCAGCTCTGGAGATACCTGTGTAGGTCCAGTTTTTTGGTGCTCTGCCTTGTGAATTTCTGTTTTGGTTTAGTTCCTGTAACTTCCAGTGGCTCCTCTAAAGGGAGACAAACTTCAGTTTCCAAGGTGAAGTTTCTAGTGCCCTGTTTCTTATTGATGCATGTTTGGAGCATAGGGCCATGTAGAACTCACATGCTGCATCTCTTGCATTTTCTGGAGTGACTTTTTGGCTGACCCATCTTGTGTTTGTGTGCCTGCCACATGTGTTAGTTAGAGCTGATTTCCTAATGCTGGTGTTATTTATGAGTGTCCTCGGAGCAGGCTGCAGGCAGTTAGCCACCGCTGTTGCCAGCAGAGGCCATGGACACTGCACATCAGTCTCACCCAGCAGCAAGAAAAGATTTACACCGCTTCCCCCTGGGATTTTCCAGCTCTGGATACACATGTTTTTTTAGTGTATAAGCTGCAAATCAGTATTTAAGAGGTTCTGGGCATGTGTGTTGTTCAGGTGACTTGTCTGTGTGCTGAAAGACCAACACACGCTCAGTTTGCAGTGGCTTTGTGTGAAGAGCAGATCCCCTGTGCAAATTCAGTGGGTGCCTTGGATGTGTGAGGTGTTGGCTTTACCTGTGCATGTGTACTGGATGTGTCCAGATTGCTAATGTTTTGCTGGGACAGTAGCAATCAATCTCCATTATTTTGTCTGAAGCCTAGAAATCCAGATATTGTGCTTAAATTTTTTGTGCTCTGGTTGGAAAATATTGTGAGGTTTCTCAGGTGGGCAGCAAAAAGATGCTTTGGGGAAACGTGAGACAATTTGATTCAGTGAATCCCTGGCTATTTTGCAAGTGGCTTAATTTATCTATACTACACATCTGGGTTAATCTAGCAACTTTTAGACATCTGGAAGTCAGAGACCAAGTTTGCTGTACAAGTAAATACTGGGGAGGGAAAGGGAAGTTGGAAATTCTGGATGGTTTTAATTCCCAAACGTTAATTTTGGTATAAACTGAATCACTGTCCAGAGTTTCCACCACAGGGGAAGTGCAGATGTTTCTGCTGTAGAGGAAACATAGGTGCCTAGCTGTGATTTGTACCTAAACCTGGGGAAAATAAACTTCCCAGTTCTATCTACCTGTTGCTGGCATGTCATTGCCTGTTGTCATGCTGCAGAAGCTATTCAGTTGCCCAAGTTGGTGGGATGTTTATGTAGAGGTGATTTCTGTGGATAACCTGCTTTTTCCAGAGCTTGGTTTTCACCAGGAACCTTCTGTGGCACAATCACTGAGTGCTGTTCCCTTTTCAGGCATTGTTTTCAATAGAGAATTGTTTCTCTGATTCTCTGTGTGTCTTCTTGTGCTTTCTTCCCTTGCTGCCAGCTGGTTGGGTTTATTTTCCACCTTCCCATTTTATCTAGGCTTCAAAGTAGACATCCTGCCCAAGTGCAGAAATGATGTCAGTGAAGTAATGGGCTGTTCTCCCACATGTGCAGCTGGATAGTAACTTCATCAAAATAACTACCTGTCCTGATCATTGACTCATTGCAGGTTCTTAGTTTTCAGGGCCATGTGACTGGATGAATTACCCCCTGGTTTTACTGCAGATTCCTTATTATAACAAGCAAAAGTCAGTTTGGTTTGGTTTTGTTTATTGAAAAAAAGTATTTAATGTGTGTCAGTATATTAAATTCAGACTCGCATAGAAATCTCATTTGTCATATAGATTTTTACCTAAAATATGTAATGTGACTTTTAATCTGTTTTGAATTTGCTCTTGTCTTTATGTTCAGAAATGGCATCCATAAAGTGAACTTCTGGTGTGCATACTGTGTATATTCCCACAAATACAAAACATGGGATTATCAGTTTAGAAATAATACCTAATTAATGCTCTGATAGCCAGTCTGCTTAAGCAACATCCGTTGCTTGTATTCATTTTGGCTAAAAAATAATTATTTCTTTGTTTGTTTTAGAATGGTTCGACAGAATGATGGTGGTGCTGTAGTGCTTATTTAGGGAAAAAATTATAATATAGGCAGAAAAAAATGCATGTTTAAAATGCATGTGTTTCCCTTTGGAAATCTGAAAACTTGAGACTCTTCCAGGAGCATGGTCCACTTTATCCTGTGTCACAACTATAAATCATTGGAGAAGTGGGCTTTTTGCCACAAAGACATGGATATATTCGTCAAATGGTGACTAAAATTTCATAACTTTTATTGCAAATTATGGATGAAACATAATCAAAAATATAGTGTCTGATCTGTATAGGCAATAAATATTTTGTTACTGGCAATTGGTTTCAAATGAGCTTAGAATATGTAATCATAGCAACTAGCCTTAAACATAAAAGATTAAATGCAGAGCACTTTTACGAGAATCCTTATTGTTTTAATCGAAAGGTCAAATTATGGTCCAGATTCTGCACAAACTTATCTTTATATTTGTGCACTGTGATTAGCTTCAGGGAAGTCCTTGGGATTTGCTTTCTCTGTTTGAAATTCAGCATGTTGGTAGGCTTGGGGGGGTTGAAGTCCAGATGCAAATTTTAGCCTCTCGTGTTTTCTGAAACTTTTTTTATTTGAAGTTGTAGGTAAGTGTATGTTTGGCATGGGGGGAGATGGGGCTGGAATGTATGTTTGAAAAAGTAGTGTTTGGCTGTGCATCTTCAGCGTTGTGGTGGTATTTGTTCCTTGGTTATATTAATGAATATGTTTAGTTTTTCATGTGTTCTGTCCTACACTGATCATAACTGGAGTCCTCGGTTAGGCTTTACATTGGGTAAACAAAGACTTGAATGACAATACTCTTGCTCCCATCCCAAATGTTTTCCCTACCCTAGTATTAGTCTCAAAGGAATAATGCTTTTCAGATATTCACCTGAATATTAGAGAGCGAAGTCTCAGTTTAGAATATTTTGGTTTGGTTTCATGGCGATTCTTTGCCTTTCTATCTTTTTTGTTTCTTTCAGTTTTGCTTTAGAAGTTCAAGTTTGTGTGTGGATGGTGAATTGGTCAAAATTATTATTTAAGGACCATTAAATCGTAGTGGTAGACTAAGCACTCACATACCAAATGTTTTAAAGGAAAAGAGAGGAAAAATGAACCTGATGCCTATAAAGATTTCTACTCGTGTGTTTTCAGGCTGTAAGCCGCTGCTGCTTAATTGTCATCCAGCCACTGCATAAAATTTTGCCTCTATACATATCTAAATATAAAAGTGGGTTCTGTAGCTAGATTTTGTTTAAAACTTATAATAAAACACCACCAGAGAACCACCTTAGAAAACCAAGAAAATACTTATTTGCAACCTGTGATTTCCTTGTGTCTTAGTTTTGCTGGTCTAATCCTCACTCGTTAAGGTACTTGGTTAGCTTGATCAACAGAGCTTGAATGTTAAAATGTTTTTCTTAGTTTTGTTCAGTATTTTCCTGTGGAGTTTTAGTTTAAACACAACATGTTGTAGACCAGCTGAAGTCAAGCAGGTTTATGCCTTTTATTTTTTTATCACCTTATGTATTCTCTTTACTCAATAAAAGTTACCTAAAATTAGCCTGTTTTGTTTGACAGCAGTGTTTTATGGTTTGTATAATTGCTGAATTTCTGTAAAGCCTTGGACACTCTAAGGACCAGTTTTTTACTAAAATTCTAAGTATCCGACTCCTCTGTGTCTCCCTTTTTTCCAGGCGTCAGTGCTCCGGAGGTTTCAGAGTACCTTGGTCGTCGCAGAACACAACAATGAGTCTCTCACGCCTATTACCCTCAATACCATCACTGCAGCAAAGCGGCTGGGAGGGGAGGTTTCTTGTTTGGTAGCTGGTACCAGCTGTGACAAGGTAGGAAATACTATTTTCATACCAATGAAGTAAAGAATGCAGTGAAACAATACTTGGCGGCGTCTTGGTCAGCCTGAAAAGTAATCTGTAGCGAGGAGAAACTGTGCCAGGAATTGCTAATCTGCCAGAAAAGTCCTGCACTTAGAACTGCTTCTCTTCTGAAAAGAAAATACAAGTGTAGATTTCATTTCACAAGGGACAGTATCGATAATGGTGGTTACATGCTTGAGCAAGCGAATTTTTATAGGACTAAAGGACAATTAACTTTTAAAACAAGGTATTTCTCTGTAAAGTTTAAAATACAAGTGTTGCAGTGCTAAAAATTTGGAAAGAAGCTTGTGCTTGTTTAAGTGGAAACCAGCAGAGGTGAAACAACACAGTGACAAATTAGGCTTATGAGCAAGTAGCTTGTACTAGCCAACTGATAGTTGTATAGAGTGTGTTTGCAACCCAAAGTTCTGAAATTAGTGCTTCTTGACTTTATCACCCAGCTCACGTCTGGAAAAAGCTCCGTGTATGTTAGCTGTGTATTTGAAGTGTAATTTTTATGTGCAAAATCTAGAGACAGTGTAGTTATTACATTAGTGGCACTTTTATTCCAGCATGATTTACTCTTCTGTGAGCCACAGAAGTACAAAAACTATGCCTAATATTTACATACTGTTTATGAACTGCTATTTTGAAAGCAATATGGTAGTATCTCATGAAAAAGGCATACTTGCAGCAGCTCATTCACAAATAGGTGGAGAAACCTCAGTAGTTATTCAAATGTTCAAGGTGGAGATGAAGCAAATATTTATCTAAATGAGGAAAATGAAAAAGAAAAAAAGAAATAATTGCCTGATATATGTGTATTTCATTTTCCTTATTCTGTGCACTTGCGTAGTAAAAAAATGATTGTGAATGTTTATTTGTTTTAATGCTAAGTATATGGAATCTGTTTGGCAATGTATGTCATGCTGGGAAAAGAAGTATTTTATAAAAAATGAAGGTTTGGGGGTTTTATTTAAGAGCCAGTTACTGAAACAGATATTCTGCAGCAGCTATAAGGGAGTTTTTCTTTATTCCTTTTGTTAATTTTTGAGGGTAAACTGATACTCATCAAACTCAGTAAAGCTACGCTGGTTGTCGGATGATGCATGTGGTCTCCAGACCTTGCTGTCAGTCCTCTTCTCTCTGATCTGTAGTAACCCTTTTATCATTTAAACTTCACTTGTGCAAATTTAAAGGAAAAAAAATCCATAAATATAAATTGAAAATATACATCACATCAGTGGGCAAAAAGTCAGATGCAAACAAAGGGTTGCTCCTAGAATTTGGACAAAGATCATAACAGTGCTGTGCACTTGTATTTTTTTGTGTGGGAGATACTGACTGATTTAAAAGAAAGAATTGGTTTCTTGATGATTGTATTGGAATACTGAGCAATAATCCTCAAGTGTGATTGTTACTGGCTGTTGTAAGAAATGCTGGGATCAGTGTGGAGCCCTGCATGCAGGAGGCAAGTTTTCCTAAGTTTGATTTGCTTCATAGTTTTCTTGTTCACAAATTCATTTTCATTATTCAGTAAGGCACTATGCTGGGAGTCAGAAGATGTGCATGTTATTCCATTGAGGTTTGTTCTGGTTTTGAAATTCATGTATTTTTGGTTCTGGTTTTAACCAATCTACAGACTGTGAGCTATGTGCAGTGGGGACTCCCTTGTTATATGTTTGTGGTGCTTTTTATAACACAAACTAATAATAAGTCAATTGTAATCATAGGTAGCATCAGAACTCAGCAAAGTGCAGGGTGTTGCAAAAGTTCTCGTGGCTCAGCATGATGTGTACAAGGGATTTCTAGCAGGTGAGAATTGTTCTTCCCTCTTGACAAAAGAAATTTATTTGTATTTATATTTGTGATTGAGGATAGTTGTAAATTCTGAGCAATGTATTTTTATTCTCAGAGGAGCTGACTCCCTTGATTGTGGAAACTCATAAAAAATTTAATTACACTCATATTTGTGCCGGAGCATCTGCCTTTGGGAAGGTAAGTAGATCAAAGTGCATCAGAAAGTTGTTGTAGAAAAGAGGTAGACACTGCTGTATGTAAGAGTGTGAATCAAAGGCCTGAGAGAGATCAGCCATGGACAGTTTTGAGTTTGCAAACAATGTTACAGTAGTTTGCTTAAGACGCTGTTAGTTAGATTTCATGATTCATGTTGGAGTTCTTTTTCACATCTTTAGATACGATGTGAAAGAAATAGTGTAGAAGAAATATTCTGTGGTAACCAGCCAGTCCTATGGACACAAGGCAGAATGTACAGTAAGGCAAGTCAGATGAAGTGATCTGAAAGCATGAAAATTGTATGGAAAAGCACAGCAAATCGAGATGAAAAATCTGTAACTTGCATGTTGAAATCAAAGCGTGCAGACCTATTCGAAGCAAACTTTTTTTTTTTGAGTGGGATTTGTGTCTGTGATGTAAGTCATGTACATTGAGATGTCTGTAAACATATAAATAACACAGATCTAAGTCCCAGCCAAGATGGTTTTTAATGAAAATACAATTTTTCAAAACTTGGGGTTTTTTTGAGGAATGTGTTTATAAGTACACGGAGAGCCTCAGTACTAAGAATCTGAGCAACATTGTGATGCAGCTAAGTTAGAGAAAAAGGATCCTTCAGAAATCTGCCGATGTAGGACGAATAATGACATCGGCCTTCCCTCTGACTACTTTCACTTCCAATCAATATCAATCCATATGCTTGTATTTTTGCTGAGAGAAATCTTTATGTACCTTAAGTCTACATTTTAAAAATTTCTTTTATTTTTATTTTTGAACTGCAGTGTCATAGTGAAAGTTAATGGATTTTGCTTTAAAGCTTACACAGCTTACACGGCCATTTTTGAGTGCTTCATGTGAGTTAAGATTTCAGAACTGGGTCCTTTTTGTTGTACCAGATTAGGAGGCAGACAAAAAGCAAGCAATCATCTTGTTACCATTGATTTCTTCATCATTTCTGCTGCACTTTTTATCCTTCTTCCCACTCCTGATGGTGATAAGTAATTTTCTAGAGTAAGTTCTGGAGCAAGAAAATATATATTTTAATATCAATTTGAAAATACTTTTTTTGTTTTGGGGGAAGAGTGCAGGTTTTGGGTTTTTTTCCTATTATTTCTGGCATTTAACTTCCAGAAATGCCTTTTTTTTCCCCTTGAAGTGCTAAGAGCTCAGCAATCCATAACTGTCAATTTTCTGAGTAAATGGCATCTATATTCAGTTTTAGAATATTTGAAGCAAATAAGTCGCCTAATTTAAGATATTGAATTAAAGGTTTACTTACAGTAAGTCTCATAAAATGTCTAATGTTATTACAGTAATGGGATTTTATTTGGCTGCTAAAGCAACATGACTAGCGCTACAAAAATCTTAGTTCTGTGGGTCTTAGCGACAGCGTTATACGAAGTTAAAATCGGGTCAGCAGTGTGCTTTTACTGACCACGTACATTTTACTTAGCATTTACTTTGCTAACTTTTCATCTCTAACTTCCAGAATCTTATTCCCAGAGTGGCTGGCAAACTTGATGTTGCCCCTGTTTCTGACATTATTGAAATTAAGTCCCCAGATACTTTTGTGAGAACTATCTATGCAGGTGGGTAATCCCAAGAGGTGGATGGTATTTGTGCAGTAAAGGACCCAGTACTGCTAACTTTTTGACATGATCCTGTAGGTAAAACCTTGGAATATGATAGGAATTTTCTCTTTACAATCTGAATTGCTGTGATTCATAAAAAATGAAGCCTGGGAATGGACACAATGCTCCCTCTATGAGAAAGCAGTAATTCCAACAGCTTTGGTACAAGCGCATCCAGCCCAGGTCTGTCACCTTAAGGAACAGAATTTGGTCATGTCCTTTCCATGTGCTGTGTTTCTTTGTTAATGCCCTTCTGATCTGATTTTGTAAAGCGTAAGACAGAAAGTTAATTGTCCAGCTTTATTTAATAGGACTAGCTTTAGTTCTGATTTAGGATACCACAGGGTTATTTTTTCTAATTATGAAGACATTGAATGAATTATTTATAATATTTAATTGACTTAATTTGTAATTATTTTTTCAGTCTTGTTTCTCTAACGCTTGGCTGACATGGTGTTTTATTTTAGATATGAGCTCATTAGCTTGTGTTTCTTGATTTTACTGTACAAGATTGTATCACATATGCCAGCAGGGTATTATATTTTGAGTTATGGTACCAGAACGTGGTTTTGTGCTGCACTTTTAAGTTGCTTCCCAGTAATTCACAATTTCAAGATGACTTTGTTTGTGAATAGTTTGTTTAGAAAAAAACGTTGCAGCATTTTTTCTTTTAGCGTTCCTGGCAGCCTCCAGTGTGAAGTATTGTATTATATTATAGAGAGAAACACAGTCCCACGGATGCTTGGGGGAGGCCTCATTGTCTTCAGTTCTGATGAATTCATGCAACAGGATAAAAGATCTACTTTGAACTATAGACATTCTTCATGTTTAAGAATGGCATTTTCAAAATAATTTTTTTCACCCCTTCTGAAATTTAAAAGCTCATTCATAAGAGATGATTTGAATGCTTTGTATTCTTTAAAAATAGAGGATTTGTAATCCTACTTTAGAAACAAGGGGCTAAAATGGAAATTAAAGTATTTTTAATTAAAAATTGTAATTTATTAAGTGCTAAATTTTAGTCATCTAAAACTGCAATTTTGGGAAGTACCTTCATGGGTGTTGCATATTCTAGTACAACTGCTACTGTGTTTTTGATATTAGTTTTATTTGTTGTTTTTTTTTTTTAAAGCACAGTTTGTCTGATAATCTTTAAATTTTTAATGTGACTTTTATTTTTTAGGAAATATTATTTGCACTGTGCAGTGTGATGAACCAATTAAAGTGTTTACTGTACGGGGAACTTCATTTGAGGCTGCACCAGTGAGTGGTGGTAGTGCCAGTGTAGAAAAGTGTGAGTATTTGTTCTGGGATGCTGTTGTTTTAATGTAATAGAGTTAGTTTTGCTCACTGAAGGGTGATGTTTTGTAAAAGTATTTTTTAAAGGAAACTGACTGTCATCCTGTTAGCTTTATATTTTTAACACAGATACTTGCCTTTTTTAGTGATGTCTGGTAAGAGAAGATAGGGATTATCTGCTCAGTTACTTCCTTTTCTTTGACCAGAAATACAGATTATCTGTGCTGAAATCTGTGCTTGTTTCACTCACTGCTTAAACTTCTGCCACTGCAATCTTGAAACTTTAAGTAAGGACAAGTTGCAGCTGTTTGAATAACCAGACTGGTTTTCAAAACAAGACTGGGCAAAAATAGAAGTATTTGGCTCTCCACATTTTTGGTTTAATCATGTTGCAATTGAGATAGGTCATTACATCATCATGCTAAATTAGAGGCAGTTTACATTGATTTGAGAGCACCCAGTTGTTGTTTTAGATCAGTTTGAACTATATCAGTTTAATTTCCAATTTAATGAAGCCAGTGTAGCTTTGGTAATAGAGAAATCCAGTCACAGAATGACCAAGTAGTTGAGGTTGGAAGGGACCTGGAGAGATGATGTAGTCCAGCCCCATGGAGCAGGTTGCCCAGGACTGTGTCCAGTCAGGCTTTGAATATGGCCACGGGTGGCGGCTTCACAACTGCTCTGGGTAACCTGTTCCACTTCTGATCACCTCTGCTGTTTTTCACTGTAGGCCTTTTTTTGTGGCTTAATACCTACCTCTGAACCATCCCATACTTCCTAACATCTGTGGATGTTAGAAAACAGATGTTACTGAAGTTAGTGTATTGCGTGGTTGGTGCATTGCCTGCTTGCCTTGTTTGCCTGTGATGGTAAGAAGCACACTTCTTACGCTNTTGTTTTGGGGGAAGAGTGCAGGTTTTGGGGTTTTTTCCTATTATTTCTGGCATTTAACTTCCAGAAATGCCTTTTTTTTCCCCTTGAAGTGCTAAGAGCTCAGCAATCCATAACTGTCAATTTTCTGAGTAAATGGCATCTATATTCAGTTTTAGAATATTTGAAGCAAATAAGTCGCCTAATTTAAGATATTGAATTAAAGGTTTACTTACAGTAAGTCTCATAAAATGTCTAATGTTATTACAGTAATGGGATTTTATTTGGCTGCTAAAGCAACATGACTAGCGCTACAAAAATCTTAGTTCTGTGGGTCTTAACAACAGCATTATACGAAGTTAAAATCGGGTCAGCAGTGTGCTTTTACTGACCACGTACATTTTACTTAGCATTTACTTTGCTAACTTTTCATCTCTAACTTCCAGAATCTTATTCCCAGAGTGGCTGGCAAACTTGATGTTGCCCCTGTTTCTGACATTATTGAAATTAAGTCCCCAGATACTTTTGTGAGAACTATCTATGCAGGTGGGTAATCCCAAGAGGTGGATGGTATTTGTGCAGTAAAGGACCCAGTACTGCTAACTTTTTGACATGATCCTGTAGGTAAAACCTTGGAATATGATAGGAATTTTCTCTTTACAATCTGAATTGCTGTGATTCATAAAAAATGAAGCCTGGGAATGGACACAATGCTCCCTCTATGAGAAAGCAGTAATTCCAACAGCTTTGGTACAAGCGCATCCAGCCCAGGTCTGTCACCTTAAGGAACAGAATTTGGTCATGTCCTTTCCATGTGCTGTGTTTCTTTGTTAATGCCCTTCTGATCTGATTTTGTAAAGCGTAAGACAGAAAGTTAATTGTCCAGCTTTATTTAATAGGACTAGCTTTAGTTCTGATTTAGGATACCACAGGGTTATTTTTTCTAATTATGAAGACATTGAATGAATTATTTATAATATTTAATTGACTTAATTTGTAATTATTTTTTCAGTCTTGTTTCTCTAACGCTTGGCTGACATGGTGTTTTATTTTAGATATGAGCTCATTAGCTTGTGTTTCTTGATTTTACTGTACAAGATTGTATCACATATGCCAGCAGGGTATTATATTTTGAGTTATGGTACCAGAACGTGGTTTTGTGCTGCACTTTTAAGTTGCTTCCCAGTAATTCACATTTTCAAGATGACTTTGTTTGTGAATAGTTTGTTTAGAAAAAAACGTTGCAGCATTTTTTCTTTTAGCGTTCCTGGCAGCCTCCAGTGTGAAGTATTGTATTATATTATAGAGAGAAACACAGTCCCACGGATGCTTGGGGGAGGCCTCATTGTCTTCAGTTCTGATGAATTCATGCAACAGGATAAAAGATCTACTTTGAACTATAGACATTCTTCATGTTTAAGAATGGCATTTTCAAAATAATTTTTTTCACCCCTTCTGAAATTTAAAAGCTCATTCATAAGAGATGATTTGAATGCTTTGTATTCTTTAAAAATAGAGGATTTGTAATCCTACTTTAGAAACAAGGGGCTAAAATGGAAATTAAAGTATTTTTAATTAAAAATTGTAATTTATTAAGTGCTAAATTTTAGTCATCTAAAACTGCAATTTTGGGAAGTACCTTCATGGGTGTTGCATATTCTAGTACAACTGCTACTGTGTTTTTGATATTAGTTTTATTTGTTGTTTTTTTTTTTTAAAGCACAGTTTGTCTGATAATCTTTAAATTTTTAATGTGACTTTTATTTTTTAGGAAATATTATTTGCACTGTGCAGTGTGATGAACCAATTAAAGTGTTTACTGTACGGGGAACTTCATTTGAGGCTGCACCAGTGAGTGGTGGTAGTGCTAGTGTAGAAAAGTGTGAGTATTTGTTCTGGGATGCTGTTGTTTTAATGTAATAGAGTTAGTTTTGCTCACTGAAGGGTGATGTTTTGTAAAAGTATTTTTTAAAGGAAACTGACTGTCATCCTGTTAGCTTTATATTTTTAACACAGATACTTGCCTTTTTTAGTGATGTCTGGTAAGAGAAGATAGGGATTATCTGCTCAGTTACTTCCTTTTCTTTGACCAGAAATACAGATTATCTGTGCTGAAATCTGTGCTTGTTTCACTCACTGCTTAAACTTCTGCCACTGCAATCTTGAAACTTTAAGTAAGGACAAGTTGCAGCTGTTTGAATAACCAGACTGGTTTTCAAAACAAGACTGGGCAAAAATAGAAGTATTTGGCTCTCCACATTTTTGGTTTAATCATGTTGCAATTGAGATAGGTCATTACATCATCATGCTAAATTAGAGGCAGTTTACATTGATTTGAGAGCACCCAGTTGTTGTTTTAGATCAGTTTGAACTATATCAGTTTAATTTCCAATTTAATGAAGCCAGTGTAGCTTTGGTAATAGAGAAATCCAGTCACAGAATGACCAAGTAGTTGAGGTTGGAAGGGACCTGGAGAGATGATGTAGTCCAGCCCCATGGAGCAGGTTGCCCAGGACTGTGTCCAGTCAGGCTTTGAATATGGCCACGGGTGGCGGCTTCACAACTGCTCTGGGTAACCTGTTCCACTTCTGATCACCTCTGCTGTTTTTCACTGTAGGCCTTTTTCTGTGGCTTAATACCTACCTCTGAACCATCCCATACTTCCTAACATCTGTGGATGTTAGAAAACAGATGTTACTGAAGTTAGTGTATTGCGTGGTTGGTGCATTGCCTGCTTGCCTTGTTTGCCTGTGATGGTAAGAAGCACACTTCTTACGCTCGGTTGGTGTCAGTGAATAACATTTGTACCACAGAATGAATTTTGGTGCACTTTGGACTGTAGGTTACTTAAACACAACTGGTGAACAAAGCTTAGTCAGAGCCACAGAGCAACTACTGAGAGTTGTTAAAAGCTTGCAGTAGAATTGATTATAAGAATGAACTTTGAATTAAGCTTAAGCTCAGATTTAAAGGTTGAAAACACATGCTTTATCATTTTCCTTGGGGGTGTTTGGTTCATCTGATGAATGCAGTGACCCCTCCACCACCTGTTGGTATCTCTGAATGGATTGAGCAGAAGCTGACAAAAAGCGATCGACCAGAGCTCACCAGTGCAAAAGTGGTTGTATCGGGCGGTGAGTGGATAACCTTAAAACCGTCTGATGTTGCATTTAAGTAATGGTACCCCTTGCTTTAATAATATCTGTAGCAGAACACTGTAATGTGATACATTTAAAAAAAAAAAAGAAATTATGGTATAGTTCTGAAATATGCCATAGGGGCCACTGGGGAAGCACTCAGCATGTATGTTTTGTAAAGAGACAGAGCAGGAGTTTAGCATATGCTGGGAGGCTTTGTAAGAACATTGTCATATTTGGTGAGTCCCTTTAAAATTGTAGCAATATTAAGTGCTTCTTAGATGGAAATCTGTCATGTTTAAAATTACTGCTTATCATTAGTCAGTCTGAACGTTATTATGTAATGACCATAATGATTTTAAAACCCATTATGATTGTATTGGGCTCTTTAGGTATCAAGTAATGGACTGTGATTTTTGCTGTAATGCTTATGGCTAAAATGATTCCTTAGTTATCCCACTACAGTGTTTAGTTCCTGAAGCCAGCAGAGGGAGCACAAATTAGTTTAAAAAATGCTGTTTTCCTGATTTTGGAGAATGACCTTGATGGTGCTGTGTGCAGGAAGTAAACAAGACAGAGTGGCGTTGGTTTATACATATGAAATATTAATGGCAAAGACAAAAGCTAAATCTCCAAATACTAAATACTGGTTAGTAGTGTATCCAAAAATACCCTGTTCAAGCATATTTTTGAGTCTTTGCAAATGCTAATACTCATGCAAAAAGTTTACGTAGGCAATAAAAAAATCTTGAAACGTATGTTCTTCTTTCTTGATCTTCTTTTATTCTTAACTTTTAAGGAAGGGGCTTGAAGAGTAGTGAAAATTTTAAGTTGTTATATGACCTTGCGGATCAGTTGCATGCTGCAGGTAAACTTGTTTTCCTGTTTTTTCTAACCCTGTTTATTATATTTAAAAAGCTCACATTAAAACTGGTAATCATCTTAAGTCTTTTATTTTCATGTCTCCATCAAACTGTTAAAATGTTCTTAGTTTAGTAATAAAGTTTTGTAAACGATATTTAAATGCCTGTGTATGAAGCAAAATATTAAACTGTAATATTCCCTATTCTTCTGAAATCTCCAGAGCAGAAGCTTGCAAACAAGAAGTGGTCATAGCTCATTTTGAAGAGCTGACACTTTATTTATACATCCTTTAACACTACTCCTTTACAGAATCCCATTCACATTGTTGTAGTTTGAGGGGCTCTGTCCTTTTGCTGTGCTTTTGTATTAACAGGAGAAAATCAACCATATACAATGTTTCAGCAAAGTATTTTATATAAAGGTTGGGAAAAAAGGAGGAGCTGTTTGCTTTAATGTCTTAACTCCATTAATTTTAGCTTTTACATGTGTATAAGTTTATAGTTTTACGTGACTGGCTTAGTTTTTAAGTTGGTGTCCTTGCTAACTAAAAGTCCATATGGCATTTTCAAGTTTACTTTGATATTTTTCTTTACCGTGCCTGATTTTTGAGATTCACAGCAATACAAGATGGCACATATGTTCTGTTCAAACTGGAAGGAACATTTTGGGAAGGCATTTATAGGAAAATCTTCTTTTGACAAAGCAATGAGAAAAAATAATGGAAATATGCCAGATTGAAATCCTTGGTTTTAAATATATGACCCTTTGGTGCTGGGAGTAAGGATTTCCTGTTGCTTATGAAGTGCATTAGCACTTAGTATTTGGAAGTTTTTAGCTAGTGGTATAGAGAGGGATTACCATAAGAGCTTTTAAGAGGGAAGTTTTTAAATACGTGCCCTTAGAGTGTGGGACTCTTCAGTAAAATACATGTGCTTTTATGGTGATATAAATTTGGCTCGCAAATATTTTAAAAGAAAACATTGGAAATATTTTCTTTCAACTAGTTGGAGCTTCCCGTGCAGCTGTTGATGCTGGCTTTGTTCCTAATGACATGCAAGTTGGACAGACGGGCAAAATAGTAGCACCAGTAAGTATGGAAATCTCTCTCATCATAGAGCTGGGATGTTTTCTAGCATGCATTTTCCTTCAGAGCAAGCACTTGGAGATGAGCTGTGTCTTAATACTGAGCCTAACAGGAACATCATAGTGTGCCCACTGGGATACTGTCACTTGGCCATGCATTTACAAAATAATGGAAGCAAGCTGGGATGGAAATCTCTCCTTTGGATCAATCGGTTGTGTTCTAATGTGGCTTTGTCAGGGGTTTGCATGCTGGATGTTTTCATAGTTGCCTGAACCTTTTTTAGCTTCCTAGCAGCTGGCATCGATATGCTAAAAGCTGTCATTGCTGACATAAACTCAAAATTATATCAATCCGTGGTTTGATCTCTGGCAGTTATGTGTTCTGGGATTTTACATGTGATGATTTTTAAAAAACTTGTAGTAACTGTTACTGGATTATTGCAATACAGTCAAAGCAAAATTTTTTGTAAGGAATGAAAGTGCAAGAAATTTAAGAGATAAATAATCTACAGATTGGCTGTTGTAGAGTGGAATGCCAAGAAGGACATACTCTGGGTGGCTTAATATTGGTCAATAGCATGCTGCACATCCTTTTCTGCTATTTCTGCATCCCAATATAACAGGGAACTAATTTCTGTGTCTTTTTGTATCTGTGCGGGGCTTTCTGTCATGCAGAAGTCTGAGCCTACTCTCATTCTTCTTTATGACCTGAAGACATGCAAGGAAAGCTGTAGCCAGATAAAGCACATTTGAATGTTTGTAAATAAGAAGGTACAAATGGGGCTCACGTCAGTGTGGGGCAGAGTGTGCAGGGACACCTGCTGAGGTGTCAGGGGTGCACTGAGTTCCACGGTGGAGTAAAGGTTTAGCCTCTCAGTAAGCAGTTGTTTGTGTATGGCAACGGAAGGCACCAAGGAGCAACTTTTTACTTGTTAATGGTTTAATGAGACAAGAAAGGAAGAGTGAGCTGGAGCTTAGTAGAGAAACTCACCATATTTCAACTGCTGCATTTACCAAATCACAACAACTTAAATAATACTAAAAAGCTGTACGTGTTCAAAGCCTTGATTGGATCTGAAATGTTTTGCCTTTGTACCATTACTACAAGTTTAAGAAATTCAAACCATGACCATTATTTTTCCAGTAATACATCCAGCAGGATAGAGCAATACTTGGATATCAAAGGCAAGAACTTGTGATTCTGTTGTCGGCTCTGTCTGCTGGGTTCTCTTGAGCAAGATGTTTCATGCTTCTGATTTATTCTGTCTTGAGTTGTGGATAGGGATGTTTGCTACTTTTTTTTGAAGTCCTCATTGAGAGGCCATCTGATGATAACTGTGGGGCTGAGTGGAGCTATTTCTAGGCATGCTAATGTTTAACCTGTAAACCTATATATGATAACCATCTGCTACAAAAAACACCTTCTGAGAGGCAGACCTATTGATAAGGCTAAGGTCATTCCAAAATCTTGATTGCAGTGATATTAACCTGTGCTCAGGAAGGAAGTTTGGAGGCTCTGTGGATTATAAACGCAACCCTAACTCTGTTTACCAGGGTGTAAACTAAGTGTCATTTTACTGTGCATTTTGAAAGGGCGTGAGATGAGACTAACAATCCTTAGTTCTTCACTACCCAAATACTCATTAATGAGGTGGAGAATATTAATTTGAAGACAGCTCAGCTCTGGTTTGTGTGTTAAGGCTCAACAATGAACAGTCTTTCCAGAGTCAAGGGCATATAAACAGTTATGTTGAAACTAAAAGGCTGGTTTTAGATGATGATACAATGATGTATTTTGTCACAGATGTCCCATAGCAACATGAGAGTCCTAAGAACATAAAGCCGCACCATAGGGTCGCGTCGGTGTTGTCATTGGCATCTTCTAGAGGATTGTTAAATAGCCTTTAGTCAGGAGTGATGAATGAATTTTTATTTTGGCCGGTGTCAGTCTGAACTGGCACAGTTGCATGGTGCTCCATCTATTTGTCCACAGGCTGATGCATTTTTCTCTCATCTCACTTCTTGTTAAATAGTGAGTTGTGCAGAGTACTGGAAATTATATGCCTCTTCTTTCAAATTGTTCAGATATTTCATCTGGATCTTCAAATACGTGCAAAGATAGCATTCAGTGGCTTAGAAATATAGAAAATATTATATGTTAATTGTAATGAAAGTGCAAGTTGAATTGATACCAAGCCCCCAGAGTTGCTGACTAGAGGATTTAATTTTTCAGTGTGCTGGATCGGTATCTTAAATATGAAGCAGTTGAAAGCTGCAAATTCTTAATTTAACATTCCTAATTCTACTTCACTGTCTTTTTGGTACTTCAGAAAATTAGTCTCTGCAGTGGAAGATAGAATTGACTTGAAGAAGGAGTAGAACTGAGCTTTTTTGTTCAGGTCAAGATGACACTAGCTATTTTAGCAGTTCTCAGAAGATGCTGTTTTTTCCCTGTATGAGATGTGCTTGGTATCAGTAGTTCAGGGAAAGCTTGTGATGTTGTATCTGAAGAATTGCAAAGCAGGTTTTTACATTGGTCAGTGTAGCTGAGAGCTGAGTTTTGCGTTCAGTTTTGAGCTACGGTTGCCATGGGGTGTGCCCTCCTTGGTGTGTGGGTTTTAAGCAGGGGAAGAGTCTCAAATACAAGAAACTCCTGGAGTCTGAGACACGCTTGTTCTCCTGTGCAGCTGTTGGCTTCTGATGGGAAAATATCCTAGCGTGTGCTCTTACACATCTATTAATAGTCTCTTGCCCAGTCTCAGTGGAGGATTGGAATGCACTGTTTTCAAGGACTCTGGAATTGGGTCAGTTTTGAGACTACAGAGGGAGAAGGGTTACTAGCTCAGGAAGAGGGGAGGTGCTTCTACTGCTTTTTCTGTGTGACTGTGGGGGGTGTTTCTATGCTCATTGTTGGGTAAGAAGATAATGGTCTAAAAGGGCTGCGTATTTCTTCCCGTGTGCCTTCAGTTGTGGATTTGGGGAAAGAAAGGTAATTTTGGTCATTGGTCTTTCATAAAAACTGAAGCCAGTCACAGAATTAAGAGTGCAGCCCAGACAGTGCATCACAAGACCCAAGAACCTCACGGCCCCAGCAACTTTCCAAAATGCTCAGCCATTGATACACAAACACACTACCACTCAAGGAACAGTTGGAGTTCATTTTACCTAAGTGATGGAAGAATGCAGTTAATTAAGGAGCGCAGATTTCACCTTGTGTCTGTTTGAGCCCTGGTTCTACCCAGCACATCTGCTCTTCCAAAATAGCCTTGGACTGTTAAACTTCAAGGTTTTGTTCATGTTGATATTTATGCATATTGTTGGGTTTTGACTGGATTTTTCCCAGTTTTTCTTTTGTGCAATTTTATTCCAGTTGTTAAAATCTTCAGTGTATTATTTTTGTTTTTGTTAGTACTTTTTTTTACCTGTTGATTTCAGGTGATTGCAGTTCCTATTTGAACATTCTGTCATGAAAGAGAGGCTGATTTGTATTATTTGATGAGATGGAAGGAAGGAAATTTTTAGACTTAAGTGGATATATTAAAATATAAAATGTTTTCTTCCTAATTAAAAAAAGCAATTTAATATATTCAGTGTCTTTAATCAGTGACAACCATTTTAGCATATTTTTTACACTTAGACACCAGTTTTCCCCGCTATTTCTTATATGCAGGTGTTCTGCAGAAAAATGAAATTCAGTTCTCAAGTTAAGTACTGTATGTAGTTTGTTTAAGAAAAAAGCTTGTAAGAATGCTCGAATTTGTTTTATCCAAATGGTTTTCGATAAAAATGTCCTTCTTATGAGTGCCTACTACTAAATATTAGTAGTATATATTAAGCAGAAAGTACTGAGTATTACTAGTAATATTAAGTATATCCAGTTAGAAAATACAAAATTCCCTACACAAATCAAGCCTACCACCACCACTGCAGAGTAACTGCTACTGTTAGATAAGAAATTTGAAATAGTCAGGGGTGTTAGTTTTCACAGTAAAAATCTTCCCAGTTATTTTTCTCATGTTCATAACAAAAAAAAAGGAAACAAGAACAAACCAGGCGAGGAGAAGAAAGAAAGAAATAATAGTTTTTTTCAGTTATTTAAAACTTTTTACAAAAGAACATGAATGCTTCATTTAGTAGTTCAGTATGAGCTTTCCTTACCCAAGGCTTAATGAGCCACATTTCTAACATGCAAAGCAGTATGTAATCTTCCTCAGGAACTTGGGCAACTTGTCTGATATTTTAACAAAAAATAAACTCTGACTTGTGAGAAAAGGAAAGCAGCTGCTCTGAACCTTTCTCAGGTTCTCTTGGTTGCTGAACTGTGAGCTCTGCAGTGCAGGTTGGTGAGGAAGAGGCGTGGGGGGCAGCTGATGTTCACACATGGGGGTCCGGTGCCATTGAGGCAGCTGGGCTCTCCAAAGCGCATTCCCAGGGCTGCTGCTGCCGTGTGGGACCTGGAGATTTCCCTGTGCAGCAGCATCCCTGCCCCAGCTGCAGGGGCCTGCGCTGCAGTGCCAGCAGGCACCTCTCTCTGAGTGCCCAGACAGCTCCCTGGTTTCCCAGGTTTTCCCTTGCATCCTATTCTAATTAATTATATCCTTCCTTCAGCTATCGAAGGAAGATGGGGTTATACTGGGGTTATCTCACACTCAACTTCTTGTCCCCAGAAAACAACCAAAACCTCAAGGACACTGAGAGGTGCATTTTTTTGGCAAGTGTGTGTTTATATTGTTACCCTCTGACCTTGTGAAGGATCAGCTGCTGCCTGAAAGGCGTCCTTCTAGTTTAGTATCTTCAGAGTTTAAATGTTCACTCTTCTAAAATTAGTGCTCTTTCATGGTCTAACTGTAGAACTGCCTTAGTTTTTGCTATAGGATTTCCTACCTGGCAAAATTACTTTAAAAAAAAAAATTAAAATTTTTTTATTTAATTTTTTTATTTTAAGGTGTTCAGTTGCTGCTGTCGTGTAACTTTCAACATTGGGCACAAAACACTAACAGATGACAAGAAAGGGTGGTGGAACACTCAGGAAGGCAGAAGTTAGAAAATATGATGTAGTAAAAATTGACAGTGGATTAAATGATTGTGCTAGAAATGTGATATAATTGCCCAGAAGGCAGGTGCATGTGCTGAGAAACCTCGGGTGGGCAAGGCAGATGGGAATTCAGAGTAGTTCTGATATGATGGCCAGGAGGAAACTGCTTGGCTTCACTGCTTCAGCTTCAGTTTCATGCTGGAGGGTCTCTCTGGCTGGAATAGATTGAAGGAACTTCAAAAAGGAGGCAGATTTACAACTGTCAGGAATTGACAGTAATAATGAGGGGAAAAGAGGAATGTTAGAGGTGCAGCTTCAGGTGAGATGCTGAAGAGTGAGATGTTTGTTCACTTGAAAAGCACCAAAGTTGTGGAAGAACAGTGAAATTCTTGTTGCTCCCTCTCTTCTACAAGAGGATGGGATGCTTTTTGAGCCTCTCTACTCTGCCCCTGTTTTTTACTGGGCATCCCTTTCACTGCAATGAATGGCTTTTTAGCACTTGGTAGTTGTTGTCTTGCTTTGGGAGTAGCAGGAAGGGAGAGGCACAGTATCACATAATTCCTGTATTTCATATTTTTTTGTAATAAGTGGATGCTAACTGTCCCTGAGTGTTACTTCCCATCACTTTCCTAGGAATCCTTTGCTTGTTCAGATTAGCATATCTGTTTCCCTTCACTCTCTTGTGAGGAAGCATAAGGAAAGTGAAAGGAGGCATATTTTATTATAGTATTTTTGTTCTTTTTTGTTCTCTGGCTCTTACCTAAAATTATTAACAACAGAACAAACTAATTAGTTCCCTTGGCATCATGAGAATTGTTACTCCTTTTGTCTGGATTGTACTTACTTAAAAAATGTTCCGCTCTTTGCTTATCAATGATAAGATCTTAATTACTTCCTAATTTGTTACATATACAAGGGAATATTGAGATAGCAAAGTTTGTCTCTTCAAAAGCGCGGTACATAATTTCTGCTGTGCTCAGCTCACTGCTTTGCAGGAATGTGTTGTTTGTACATCAGGTTTGTGGGTGTTATTAGCAGACCAGCAGGTGCACTTTGCATGGTGTAAATGGTTGGGGCTGGTGGGTACGTAGCAGATGGGAATAGCATTGGGAAACCAACTGTGCTTGGGAAATTGTTTTTGGAATATCTCCTCTGATAATTCACTATTGTTGAAAAGTAGCTTTATAGTGGCAAACTTTAGAGAGCTGTTTGTATGCAGCTGGGACTGAATTTACAGACTGTCTTTCTCTGACTTGCTAAAAAGCTAAGGATTGACAACCCCTTTCATCCTGCATTATCCAGTGTAGCTTTTAACTCCAAGAAAACTATGTTCACAAATTGATGCTCTGCTCCTTTGGGGTTGGTGCAGAAACATTAAATTGTACTAAAATATTCATATGTGAGTGCATTTAGCTGAAAGCAATTGATGTGCTTTTCCCTGGAGAGAGGGGGAAAAAATTGCTGTATGGCCCTGCACTCCAGCAGACACCCTAACCACGCTTAAGAGTAATTACATAGCTTGGCTGATCAAAGGTTCTTAAAGTGAAAAAGAAACTGTAGTTGGGCTCTAGTTTAGTATTGTGTGCTTCTTGAATGGAATGTGTTCAGCTGCACCAAAGCAGTATGTACTGGAGAAGTGTGTGATATATACAGTGTAATAGAGAAAACTACTGTCAAGCCAGAAAATATTTTATTGGATTAATAGCTTGTAATTGGAAGGAATCTCTTGTAGAAAGCAGTTTTGGTCACAAAGATTTCCTTCTAATTTCATTGTCCTTTTGCTCTTGCAAAGAAAATAAAATATCTGAGCTGCCTTTAAAAAGAATGTGTGTGCCAGAGGGGTTTATTAAACTGGCCTGTTTAAAAGCATGCCATTGGTAGGATGATAAATTGATGTGCATTGGAGGTTTTCAGCATAATTCAAAAATTGTCATAAAAATCAATAGCAGCTGACAACATGCTTGCGAAGTAGCTACCTCAGCTTGTGGGGCACCTGTGGCTGCACTGTGGTCTGTCACAGCGTTCTTCAAAGGCACCGGGAGGTGAAACAAAAGCTGTTCTTGTTGTTTTCTTAAGCAAATGTCCCTTAACTGCCCCAAGGCAGCCTAAGGCATGTTTAAATATTCACATAAGTATAAATGAAGTAATAATTATATGCCACAAATTATTCTGTAAATTATTGGAAGAGTCTGTATGCACAAGAAAATAACTGCATTGGTATATTGGTGATTACAATCATCCACATATAGCACTTTTTGTGCATTTATCCAAACAGCATGTAACTGGCTGTATGGATTCGGGAGCCAGATGTGCAGATTCGTGCATGTGAAGTCTGTCAATATATAAGTTGGGTATGTTTGAAGCAGAAATAAAGTTTAAGGAATGGCTAAGGAGGATTTTTTTCAATTTAATTATTAGCATGTAATGACTCTGTAAGACGTACCAGGGTCATTTTTGTTGAAAAGAAATGTAAGTCTAGATTAATACTTTACCTAGCAACTGAGAAAGTAGATTTTTGATTTGGAATTTTGTCTTCAAATAGGATAAATTTGGGAAGTGGGCTTGTGCAGTTTTTTAGGGTGGTGGTGATGCAAATCTGTGCTTATAAACTTGGGGGTCTTTGTCTGGCACCAGAGTTGTGCAGGATGTTTTGTGGCAGGACAAATTAAAGCACTCCTGGCCTTTGTGCCAGTTTGCTGGCAGTCACCTTGGGCTGCTGCTGTAGCCCTTGTGAAAAGCCTCGTGGGTGGGTGCTGGTGCCCCCCTTCACATCTGCCCACTGTTGATGCACCGAGCCCTTCCAGCAGCCGCACATCTGGAGCGTTGGTGCTTCCTCGTGGTGCCTCCTCGTCCTCTGTTTCGTACAGTCTTAGGCTGTTCGGTCTGTTCGGTGTCCTGTGCCACGTGTTCTGCCGTTCTGCTCTTCCTTGCCATCAGCTCTCTTCTCTGGTGTCCTTTCCCTGTGCTGATGTCTGCCAGCCACTTCATAAAAAGATACTTGTGGCATGGCTGCAATGTATGTACAGTATTTCCTGTGTGAAATGAAGCTACTGTGAGCCAAGACAAATTTTCTAACCTGATGTCATGTCCTTATACCACCAAAACTTTCACTTCCTTGACTTCAGTCACTTTTGGAACTTCATTTGTATCAGACAGTGCAGCGAACCCCTTGGTCTGGAGTGTGTGCATTGTTTTGTTGCCCACTCTCGTGTGGCACGGAGCTGGCAGCAGCCCTTCAGTGAAAATCTGCCTGTGCCCAGCACCAGGGAGTTGATAAATGCTGCTCCATGTCCTGGACTTTGCTCTAAGTGCCTGTAATTATGGGCGGTGGATCAGCTGCCTGACAGCAGTAATTAGAGCAACTTCCAGGGTTCCAAAAAGCTGGAATTTGAAGTTGGTGTAAAGCCATGTCTGGCCCCTGAGAGGTGCGCCCCAGACTCTGATTCACGTGCTTGGCGTGCTGTTCTGTGCTTGGCGTGGCTCTCAGGCCCTGCGAGCTCCTTGCAGAACTTGCTGTGCTCTGTGCTGCCATGGCCCAGCACGCTCTGGAAGGGACTCTGCCCTGGGGTACCCAGCTGCTTTCTGCTTCCCTCCCTCACTGGCTTCACAGGGCTTGGGCCTACAGTCCTGACCTGGGACTTTGAACTCTGACACAGCAATGGTAGGACTCAGCAAAAGGCCTGATAGAAGTTAGTGATTTCAGGGAAAACATCAAAAGAAGGTTATTACTCTGAAAATAAATAAGGATTTTAATTCCTCAATGCTTCATTGACCTCTCCGAACGACCAGTTGAATTCTCTTAATGGACAGCAGTGACTAGTCCTGAATCATTATCATTTAGATATTGTGGGTCCTTTGTGTGCCCCCTACTGAACTGTAGAATAGATTCAAGCTAAAATTTAAGCAGTCAAGTCTCTTTTACAGCATAGAACTGTTGCTAAGAGCCCTGCTGTCCTGAGTGTTCTCTGTGTGAAAGCATTGCTGAGGTGATCTCCCGTCAGGGTTCGAGCTGACAGAAAGGACCAGTTGTCTGAGCCAGGGAGTCAAAGCACATAACCTAGAATGCCATGGCCTAGATGCATAAAAAATGCTTTTAGACAAGCCTAGTAATTTACAAATATCATTTTAATGAAACATCCTTGTCTTTCCTAGATATTTTAATAGAATATATTCATAGGCATCTGGCTCCTGGTTAGCTGGATTCTTTCCAAAGACTGAACTTCACAATGTTAAGCAGACTGATAAGAGTATCTGGTAGTCTGGATGACTGGCACTTAATGAATTGCTCTTAAAAAAAAAAATCAAATTACAGTAATGTGTCTTTAAAAAGAGCTTGTATTAAAGACAGCATGATGTTAGAATAATTTCTCCTGTAACATCTGTTCTTTTATTTGGTATAATTAAAATATTGCATTCTTACCATGTGTTCTAATGTGGACATATTATGTTACATTGCAGCTGTGGTTAAAATGGATTGACCTCCAATAGTAATCCACTTGGTAAAAGCCTACTGAGGCCAAGGAGTTTCTGAGTGTGTTCACCAGCTGTGTGGTTTTGTGGAAGTACATGGACTAGATTCCATGTTTCAATTTCAAAGGAAGCCTTTTTGATAGGAAATACTTAGTTCCTGCTTTGTTTCCCCTCCCCTTCAGTTTTTACAGGAGAGAGCTTTTGTACAAAAATATAGAAAAACTTCATAAATTTCATTAATCTATTCCTATTAAAAATATATATGTGTATAATGAGTGGAGTCTGTAGCTGTAGAAACATCAGAAAACAATAATATTTTTTTTCTTTAATTAATGTAATGACTCTGACGCCTGTATGGCAGAAGCATCTGTGGGTCTGTATTTGAACACCTTGGTTTGCCAGTCTCCTCTGTAGGTCTGTGCATGTCCCACAGCTGGGTTTGGCTCTGCCATGCTAAAAGCCACTTAACTGTAATGCAGGTGCAGCTGCACAGATTGTTTTTGACCTTCTTAACCTCCCTGGCCCCCAAAATTATTTATTGAATTAAACTAGATTTATATTTTCTTAGATATGGAGCACTCTTGGTATTTTTAAAAGAGAAATTCTGTTAGTATTTGAAGCTATGTCTTTGCTAAGCACTTGTGAAATGCCACTTTTTGACTGCTTTAACAGATGAGCCCCTAACTAAATTTGTGTTAATTTTCTGTTATTGAATGTGTTGGTGAAAAGTACTTTCTTTAGTTTTCTTCTGTAATATTAGTTAGCTAAAGAGTACAGCTCTGACTTCAGCTTGGACTTGTGGTGCTGGAAAAACTGTCAGGAAATTGATATATACTTGGTTTTGGATAGATGATAGAATGGATGACTTTCAGCCCAAGGAGAAGTCAAGCCTTTGGGCTGTGAATAAAACAGCTGGTACAAATCTATTTACCTATACATTTTCATCTCTTTGGAATGTGAGACTCTTTGGAGACATGAAACTGGGAGCTCCAAAGCGTAAAGATGTAGCACACGTTGGCGTACCTTCTGTGCTCACTCTGTGGGTGAAGGGAAGGTTGGGGCATGTGGACACGAAGGCTTGGGGGAAAGAACAGAAGCTGCAGGTGTGCAGTGCACCAGCCCACTTGGGTACCTCAGATGTTTATCCTGCTGTACAGGGAACCTTTCAAAGGTTTAACACCCACAATTCAGCTTTGTGCGTTCTGTTTTAGTTGAAGACTCTGAGGGGCTTCAGACAAAAGCCTTGGTTTGCTCTTCAGACAACTGCATTATCTATCCATTTGTAGGTTATCTTGCTTAATATTTGCACTGGGAATCTCCAGGGTCATGGATAACATGGATTGCCCTGTCCTTTAGCTGAGCAGTGTTGTATGTTTTTGATGCAGAATTTATTTTTTTTTCCCCCTCATCTGTCTTTGCCAGATGCTCCTTTGGGATTCTCCTTTTGCAGTCACATTGCATCCCTAGGTGGGGAAGGGGACCAATCATCAGCTGCCTTTAGTATTGAAAGCTACTGTAATGTAAAAACTGCTGCATGTGATTGACTTGGAAGAAGGTTTGTGAGAGCTTACTGAGACTGTGGTGAGGGTACCAAAAATGCCTCTTTCTTGTTTTTTTTTCTAGGAACTTTATATTGCCGTGGGAATATCTGGAGCAATCCAACACTTGGCTGGAATGAAAGACAGCAAGGTATGTAGAGGTGGATGTACTAGAAAAGATTTTCAAGGAAGGAAGTGGGTCGACTTCCTTGCTTTTGCATCAGTGCTTTAGATGGTGTTCTGACTTTCCTGCTGCTTTAAAACACACTTTGACAAAAAAAAAGATAACGGTGGCAAAACATCTCACACAGTAGAAAAATCTTGGCACTACAAGCCAAAGTATCAGTAGAAGCAGCTAATTGACTTTGTTTAAAAAAAACCCAACCCAAAGCACATATGCCTGAATTCTATACAATAGTTCCATTTGCCTTTATTCCAGACTATGACATATTAATTCATGCATAACAATGTGCAATTTGAATTATGAACTTACTATTCCATAAAGTAAAAGATGTCTGTGACATTCCTGCATTTAGCCATTCAAATGGAAACCTGCTATAAAACGACAGTAAAACTTTAAAAGGTTTAACTCGTTAGTTGCCAAAGCAAATAATCCAAAATTGGAATTGCCAGTTTGGTCCACAGTGCAGTGTTTGGAAGGAGGAGCAGAGTTACCAGCTGATTGATGCTATCAAATGCCAGGCATCAAAAACTGGAGGTACTGCCTCCCTACAGTAACTTAAAAAAAAGGGTATGTTTTTTTTTCTATTTTCAGAGAAAGAACTTAACCAAGCCACAACTTTGAATAGTTTATAAAGCTGAGGAAAAGGGTTGCAAAACTTTGCAGGTAGTTTCTTGTGTTTAATCAGCAACAGAGTTTGTGACTGGTAATTGTCCTCACAAACCAGCCTGTGTGGTAGGATGATCTCTGCTTTCTTACAATTTTTTTTTCTCATGTATTATTTAAATATTTTGGGGGGAAAATCAAGTAAGCTTTCTAAAAGCAGGGACTGAAGTGGGATTAGCATTAGTTGATGCACTGGAGAAAAAACAACCAAATTCAAAATTGAAGGGTGAATGATGGGCAGGGGTGAAGGTCGCTGTTGAGGAGTGGGAATTGTAGCAGTGCATTCCCACTGGCCTTAGTGGAACTGTTGCCACAATGTGTAGCAGAGGTAGAGGCCAGGGGCAGCACTGCTGCCATGGCCACCTTGGCTCCTCTGGCCACTGCTGGGCCACAGTGTCACAAGTGTCTGTTTTGAGGAGTTCAGTCTCCAGCTGTGCCCTTGGATGAGTGAGGAGATGGCCAGGTGGGATGAGTAGCAGCAACTGACTGAGAACTGGGTAGTGAAAGCTGCTTAAGACTTGATTGACCCCTCTCTGTTTTCATCTGCTGCCTGATCTCAGTTAAGACTGCCAGCAATACTGGGAACCTCTGACTAGAAGTGCCGAAATTTCCTTTGACATAAAAATACCGAGCAGTGATATTATCCCGTACTATAACAGCAAAACCTCTGCTTTTCTGGCTTTTCCAATGCCATGTTTGATATTCTGCTAGAAGAAAAAAGGACAGATGAAATTTGTTGATATGCCTGTTTCATCCTTCCATTTCTCCCATACCTTATAGCTTTTTAGTGTGAACAAATGTGTGTGTTGTAAAATTCAGATTTAGTTTTTGGTATTTGGAATGTGTTCTGCCATCCTTTAGCTAAAAGCATTTAGGTGGGGTAGTCATGGAAAAGATCCAGTTTTCCCAGAGAATTATGCAGCTGTGGGTGCTCTCTGGAGCATCCCCTATCCTCCCTGACCACTCTGAATTATCTGGCATTGTGAACTTGTACACTTCAGGATGTATTTTCCAAAGCATTCAGATGCTCTCTACCAAGTGAAATGTATAATTTATTTCCTCTTTTACAGCAAGGTAGAAAATGCAGCTTTTGAGGAGACCTGGAGAATCATTGTTGCTTTCTTTCCTTATTTCTAATTTCCTCATGAGACAGTTCCTGTGTAATTTCTTTCTCAGAGATTTAACTCACAAAGTTCTGTTGTGAGCAAGGTGATGTTTTGCTGCTTACCTGAGAGAGCAACGAGGTAGGGAACCAAAGCTTACTGAAGTTACTTCAGCTAAAGGAGGCAGAAGGACTAGGCTGCCAAACCAAAGCTTCAGAGAGTTTTGTAAGCAACTGGTGTTAATTATTTTTGTGCTAAGGACAGAGCTCGCAGCACTGACTGCTGGCCTTGGCTGGGCCTCAGCATCAGCCCCCGTGGATGGTTCTGCAAGGCATGGCAGGGCCTCAGCAGGGTCACAGAAAGTCTTTACTGAGCCAGTTATCCTCAGGGATCACAGCCTGGAATTGCTTCCTGCACTGCAGCTTGTCAGGGGAGGCTTCCATTTGCAAGCAGGGGTAACTGAAATAAAACTAATAAAGCTCTGGGGAAAACATTTCAAGGGCAGCATTGCTGCAGCACTTGCAGGTCCTTGGCCATGAGCTGGCCAGAGGGCAGGGGCAGTGCTCTGCTCTGGGTACTGCCTGCTTGCATGTGTGATGGGGTCCTTTACAGGAACTCTCAGGGGACAAATGGCCTGCCAAGAAATAACATTTCTGTGGGCCTAAAACCACAGCGTTTGTGAATTTTTCTCTTTGAGTTACTGCCACTAGGCCCATGCTTAGTGAGCCATTAATTTTGTTGGACAAGTACTTTCAGTGGAGGGAGTAAAACGGACACGTGGAGCGTGGCTCCCTGGGTATGGCAGTAAGTGCCCCAGCTGTCCTATGAGTTGGAGCTGCCCTCAGTCATTGTTCCCACTGGCAGTGTGGAGGTGGGCAGGCACTGCCCCAGGGCTGTGCTTTGGGGCCTTGCTTGGTGTAAGGCTCCTTCTGTGAGCTGCTGGGTTTAGTTTAGGATTCTTTTCCCTTCCTCTGTGGAGTGCTCCCCATCCTGTTGCAGATTTTGATGTGGACACTCATCCATGCATATTTTGCTGGAAGCTGTCACAGGATGATTTACCTGTATGGCGGAGTTTAAACCAAGACGTTTTCTGGATCATTGTTGTGGGATTTGTTGTTCTGTTTTCTACTGTCTGACAAACTAAATGCTGTCTCCTAGTGTTAAGTACAGAGGCCATTGGGCAGAGCTTTATTGTGCTTGTTGTAACTGATGCCTCCAGGTTAGTTCTGCAATGGTGTGGCTTAGAATGTGCAGATAATTCGTCGTAGTAATTTTTTTTCTAGGCTTTTCAACAGGGAAGGATAGCAGAGATGTATTATAATCAGCAGGAAAGGGAGGGGTTTTTTTGTTTTTTCTTTTAAGAGGGATTATGGTATGTGGAAGTAGGGAGGTGCTTGTTTTTGAAATGGAAAGAAAAAGTGTTAAATGCCCTGATCCTTGTCTTCTGCTTCTGGGGGGGGTTGGAGAGAATACAGCCCATTTCCCGGCTAAGACCTGCCACTGTAAATCCAGCCTCAGAGGTTGATTAATACCTAGATTCACATGGTGCTTTACCTTTGCTTGCAGACCATTGTTGCTATTAACAAGGATCCAGAAGCTCCAATTTTCCAAGTGGCAGACTACGGACTGGTAGCAGACTTATTTCAGGTGAGACTAAACTTGATGTGCAGGATAATTCTGGGAGAGCTGACAGGAACTTACATAATATACTCTAATGAGTGTTAATGATGTCTGTGTGAGGGTGTATGCTTTGGGTTGTTTAGGAATTTGCCTTCTGATGTCATTATGATTTGCATGCTTAAAATTGAATCCCTGCAAGTAGGTTGTGTTGGGGGGATGTCACAGCCAGCCTGCCTCAATTCTAGTTTCCTGAGGTTGAACCATTTTGGAAATTACTGCACATAAGTGCTTGCATGTATTTTTGAGCTTTGTAAACTTTGGAAGTAGAGAACTGGCAAGAGGAGTGTTTATTTCTGCCTGGGCTTGCTGCCTCACTGAGTGATGCCCAGGAGGAGCCTGCAGTTCCCCCTGGAGCCCCGAGCTGTGAGCCAGCCCTGTCCCAGTGCCTGTGTCACTGCCTCTGTGTGTGTGGCCACACGTGTGAGTGGTGGGAGTGTCGGGGCTCTTTGGAGGCCTGGGCAGAAACTCTGCCAGCACTTAATGCCATTGCTGAAATAATGCCCGCTGGCTCTGTGGTGAGCACGGGCCTCTCTGTAAGTCAGAGACAAAGTCACATTCTGAAGAAACACCATGTAGACAATTTCCTTAATAAATTTTGTACGAATGCATTATTTCCACCTAATGGAAATGTAGCTCTCTTAAATAATTAAGAGGCTTTATTCAGCAGGAGAGAAGTGGGGAGTGCTGTGAGCTGGGGTGACCCACAGCCCCTGGAGTGGTGTGCTGGGTGGGAAGGCAGGCAGTGTAATTGAAGGGCTGGGAACTGCACAGGGCCAGTTTGAGGGGGTCTGAGGGGAACATGCACTACCCTGGCACTGGTGTTTGCAGGCGGTGCCAGAGATGACGGAGCTCCTGAAGAAGAAGTGAGTGCTGGTGACGAGACCCTGCCCTGTGGAGTAAGGACAAATAAAGAATTTTACTGGAAAGAGGTGGGGTCACTGTGGTGTTGGGATGGCTTTTTTTTGTTTTGGTTGTTTTGTTTTTTTGGTGGTCAATTGCATGGCACATGGAGTGGTGGGGTAGAAGAAAGCAAGACAGGTAAGGGCAGGTAAGAGAAGATTGCAAGAGGGATACAAGGCAAGAGGCAGTATGTATTTGTCAGTGTTTATTCCCATCTCCACACCCGTCCCAGCCATGCTCAGCCCCTGGGTAACGTCAGGCTGGGGGTCAGACAGCAGAGCCAGGCTGGGCCCAAGCTGTCCAGCAGCTCTGTCCTGCCCCTGGGCACTATGGGGCTCTGCTGGCCCTGGACTGGTGGAAGTTCCATGGTGTTCTTGGCAGAGTCTATTTGTCCCTCCAGGCCCTGTGGGTCCGTATTGGCCTAAGACTGCTGGAAGGTCCACTGTTCCCAAGATGGCCACCCTAGGTCCCAGCTGGCCCAGAGCTGGTGCCAGGGCAGGTAGGTCATGTGCCACAGATACTGGTGAGCAGAGGCAACACTGGCCTTGCCCTGGGCTGGTGGCCATTGCAGAAGATGCCACAGGCTGCCTCCTTCAGCACTGCCCCCTTGCCTGCAGCAGCCTCATTGGGCCAGTGTGGTGTGTGTGTCCCCCACACGAGTCCCCATTACCCCAGCCTAGCCCTACGCCTCAGGAACCCTGCCCAGGCGTGGCTCTGGGGGCCCCAGCGCCCCATACTTCTCTTCAATCACTGGGGCACCCTGGGGACAGTCAAGGAGTGGCTTGAGCTGGAAGACATCAAGGCTCTCCTGGTTCCTGCGGTTGTAGACACTGAGCCGGTGCCCCAGGTCGGGGCTGGCCCCTCCTGACCCTGCTGGGCTGGGCAGCTTCAGGTTGACAGGATCGAGCCCCTTCTGTGCCAAGCAGGCCTCTTCTGACAGGGAGGAGAGCAGCTCCTGCACCACGGCGTGGGCCACGCGCTGCCGGGCGGGCGCCAGCTCGGGCCGCGGTCCAGCAGTGGCCTCGGTGGGCTCCTCGCAGGCCGTGCTGCAGTCCGGGGACGAGGCCAGGGTCTGGCTGCTCTCGCTGCAGCCCCGGGTGCCCGAGCTGACGGTGGAGCGCGAGGCGCTGCCGGACGTGATGCTGGCAGAGGTCCCGGTGCTGCCCAGGCGCAGCGGCACCTCCACTGTGAACAGCTCCGATGAGATGTTGGGCCGGTGCACGTCGATGGCGGCCGTGGTCACAACGCAGATGGCGGCCTCAGGGACTCCACTGTCTGCAGGGACAGAGCAGAGAGGCAGCTCAGAGCCTGGCCCGTGGGCAGGGACACGTGGGGGAGCGGCTAGAGAGCTCTACAGAAAGCTCTAGAGAGTTCCATGTCTAATGCTGTGTACCTGTATGTACACAAAGCCATTGGAGACACACACAGAGTAACACAGCCCTTTTCTCTATAACGATCTATCCCTGTAGATAGGGGAAACAGCCACAGAGGGATACAGCTGGAACTTACACTGTATGTCTATCTCTGTGTATATATGGTCCCTCCCACACACAAACACCTATCCATTTAGTTATAGGGAGAAGGGGTATGTATGTATAGAGAGAAGGGAACTGCATCTATAATCTGTTCGGCCTCCATATGTACATGGACAGTCAAGAGGTACCTATAGGCCATACTCCCTCCCTTTTAATACCTGGAATAGCTACTGCCATATCAGCATGCAAACATCAACACCCCCCCTCAGTTGCACTCGTTTTTATGTATGTGTGTATCTATAGGGATATAAATATATATAAATATATATATTTATATATATATATACACACACATACATACCTACACATTAACAACCCCCACTCTATTTAGACAGTTTTTAAATTATGCACACATAGCTTTTATGTATAGACAGTGCCACATGTATACATAGTGGCACATACTTTTTGTGTGTAGTATATATACACATATATCCACACATGAGCACACACACATTTTTTACCTACAATCAGGAGTGTAGAGATGCCATGTCTCACACCCCCATTTATTATACACATCATCTTTATATATAGAGATGAGGAATGATGTCTGTATGAGCCCAATATAGAATCCATTATACACTTCTATACCTTCTGTTATACACACACAAGAGATAGTGCCCCCTTGAAAGACATACCATTATCTACCATTAAGTAAAATATATACAACCCCTCTATCTTTCGACAGAAGTGTATACATATTTCTCTGTCTGTGTGTGTATATATATATATATATTTATTGGATAGATATATATGTAAGAGCTGTTACCTATACATGAATGTACCTCCCTTTATATTTATATAGCTATTTATAAACACATCTTTAGACTTAGATTTAACTATATGGAGATCCATAATACAATATACATACATATGATATATAGACTATTAACACATGTCCCCCCCTTTAAATATGTACAATTATTATCTATAAATAGAACAAACCTGTGCTCTCACATGTGTATACTTACATTTATATATAAATATATATATATATTTCACACTGTGTGTATAGCTGGGGAGCATAGTTATAGGGATGTATAGAACACATTTTGCCTATACAGGAATACCTCCTCCCCCCTTTATAGATAAGATCTATATCTATAGATATAGATATACAGATATATACACACATGCACCTTTTTAGAGTTTTCCAAGTATGTTACAGGGATCTATAGAGGATATACATCATCTGTATCACATACCTCTCTTTACATGTAAAGACACACACATATATAATACATAGGTGTATCTACACAGGCTTTCATCCACCTAATTTTATATATACATAACCTTTATATAGAGATTTAACCAGACAGATATGGGGAAGAGTGGTCTCTGCATATACCTACAAGCCCCATATACAGTACATTCGACCTATTATATATCTGTCTATCTATATATACATATACAGACTTTTTCTTCATACATATATATCTGTGCACGTGTGTGTATGTATGTGTGTATGTCACAGAAATACAAAAACATGTATGTACTCTATACAACACAGTTGTCATTCTCCCCTTTTGAAAACATAATTGTCACTCTTTAACTGGAATCTATACACTTACACATGTATGCTTACCTTTGTGTATGAATATTTATGTCTTTTGATGTGTATATATAAATCTGGAATATATATACAGGGATATACATATAGAACATAGATGTGTAGCAAATAATGTAGGATGTACCGATGATCTATATATAAAACACTGTTATCCATACATGACACCCCCAACCTTTATACATGTTAATTATACACATACACCTTTTTATAGATAGTGAAGTTTATTATGGGGTTGTATATATAGGGATATACATCTACGTATAATACAGTATATACCTATATATATATATGCACCTTCCCCATTTTATATACATATAATTTATACCTACATAGATTTCTCCATATAGATATGGGGAATAGGTGTGTGTCTATAAAATATATTACATATACATGCACACACTGTGGTATATGGTCCTTCATAAATAATACATTATACTTGTGAATATGCAGACTATGCTTATGAATATGCACTGTATAGGCCCCTCTTTAATTCCATACAATTATCACTCGTACATGCACAGCCTTACCTTTCTGTATAAATGCATACATCATCCTGTCTTTGCACACCCAGAGACATATCCATGTTCTATGTAATACATATAATCCATAGAAAATGAGAGGTGTGTATACACAGATACACCATTTTAGAGATCTTCATGGATATTATGGGGATGCACAGAGAGACATTTACAAATAATGCTGTATACCTGTATGTACATGCACATATATAGTCTATAGAATACATAGATATGTAAATGTAGTCTCTCTGCCCCTCTCCCTTTTATATACACATAATCTTTATCTCTAGATTTCTCCAGATATGAGCAATAGGTGTGTGCATACATGAGCTCCATATAGAATGTGTTACACAGACACATATATATATATACACTATAATACATAGTCCACCCCCTTAAATATATATAATTATTACTAAATAAAAAAGATCCCACATCTCTCTGTGTGTGTTATTTATAAGATGCCTGTACATATAAATATATATTAAAAACACATTGTACCTCTACCATTATCTGTATAATGGGGGTTAATATCAAGGGGCATTTTATATATATATGTGTGTATATGTGTGTGTGTGTATGTATATATACATATATTTATGTATCTAATATATTTTTATTTAGATACATACACAGACACATACACATATATACACCCATCTATAAGTAAATAGGATATGCCTGTATACATGTGCTCATGTTATATATATCTATATATAGAGGTATATAGATATATAGATATATGTGAGAGACACAGAGTCTCTCACATACACATTCTATAGAGATATGGGCAATGTGTGTCTGTATGAAGAGCCCCCTATAAAATACAGCATACAGGCATATGGACATTTTATAGGTGTAACACACTGTACTCCCTTTAAATACAGTTTTCTGTCTTTAAATAGAACACATCCCGCCCCCCCCCCATATATATAAATTTATGTGTGCATACATACACAGGGACTGCATATATAGGGATATACATATGTAATACATTATACATAACACCCATTATACATATTATACATATAAAATTATATGTATATCTACCCCCCCCTTTTAATGTCTCCATGTATATATTACGGGGATGTACGTCTATAAACAAAGATGTACGTGTGTGTGTATATATATATGTATGTATAAAAATACATATGTATATATAGATATATATACAGGGTATCTCCCTCTCTCTCCCCCCCACCCTATTTAATATATACATTTATCCAGATAGATGGGGGAATACGTGTGTGTATCTACCCCATATATAGTATATAATGTATATATCTCTAATGCTTACACACACATACATACATATATATACACATACATATACACACACACTCATATGAGTATTTTTGTATACCCACATGGAATGTATATGCAGGGATATACATACGGAATACATAATTGCTATATGTGAACACACACACACACTCATAATGTATATATGTGTATGCACAGTTCCTCAAAGCTTTCCCTCCTTTTTACATATACCTACCCTTACACATAGATTCATACATCTTTATCTATATATAGTCCTGTATAGCTTGGGGATGTATATAGAGGGACAGACACAAATAAAACCAGTACTTTATACCTCTATGCATGTGTGTACATTTTTGAAATAGCTCTCTATATAATTCGTGTGTCTATGGATACATAGGCTTTCTCACACACACACACACACACACACACACACACATATATATATATTTATACAGATTTTATATACCCATATACATAGCTTTATATATACACATCCACATTTATAGAGGGAATAGCTCTATGCATATAGCTATGTTTCTCCATAATGTATTATACCTACCTATGCACAGATATTATATATAGAATACATATATCTATATATACACCTATATCTTTTCTAATATATAAGCAATATATGTATTTAAACAGGCTCTCACATACCTACCCGCATATATGTGTATCTGTATCTTTACATATATTTATACATATATAAAATACCAATGTAGATCTTGACCTGTCTTTGCACCTGTCTGCATGTAACACATAAACAGCCTTATTTATACACACACTGGTATAGGATATAGCCATATGTAAAATTTCATATACCTATATATTTATATAAAAACAAGTATATATTTTATATATAAAATATACACATAGTAACATGTGTAATACAGATTAAAGAGATGTATATGCAAACAGGCATACACACTTTAAAAATACATATAGTTATGTTTTAAAATAAAATACATAGACACACTATTTTTCTCTGTGCATGTCTACAAGGGAAATTTATATATAGGGATATAATTTATAATGTAATACCTATACATGATACACACAGAGATAAATCCGTTACATGTCATACGTATCATATATATTAAAGGTGTATGTATATAGCCATTCATACCTCCTTGATATGTATTACCTCAGAAATATAAAATATGAATATACAGTTTCACACATCTAGATATAAATATGTATGTATATATCTCCATATATATGGGACAGACATATATACACACATATATGCCCCACTTTATATATCTTTATAGAGACTATGTTTACATACATAGTAGTATTTTTATATAAAAGCATATCTTTCTCCATGTATGGGTATGGCTATAGATACATAATACATTGCAGCTATATATGCACACACATATTTTATAATGCATATATAAAATATGTATGTATAGACATGATCATGTACAAATGCCTTTACATATATAGGAACATATTGTGACATACTCCTATGCACATATCCTAATCTGTAAATAGATACACAGAAGCTACCTTTAGTAAGCACATATACATATATGATACAAGCGACATATACAACACGCTATCGCTGTATGCACAGAGTCACAGAAGGGTTGGGGTTGGCAGGAACCTCACAGCCCATCCTGACGCCTCCCAACGCCGCTGCAGCCGGCCCTGGGCACTGCCAGCCACGGGGCAGCCCCAGCCGCGCCGGGCAGGCTGTGCCAGGGCCTCAGCACCCCCGGCCAGCTCTCCCAGGGCAGAGGGGCTCCAGCGCTCCGAGCAGCTCCGTGGTCAACTCTGGACTCCCTGCAGCAGCTCCACGTCCTCCTGACCCCGGGGGCCTGGAGCAGGGGGCAGCTCCGCGGGTGGGGGGCAGCTCTGCGGGTGGGGGTCACCTGAGCGGGGCAGGGGAGCGTGGCCGTGTCACGTCGGGCTCCAGGTCCTTGTCCTCAGGGCTGCTCTCGATCCCTTCATCCCCGGCCCGAGGCTGTGCTGGGGAGTGCCCGGACACAGGGGCAGGACCTTCCCCTGGGCCCTGCTGCACTCCGGGAGGATTCAGGAGCCCACGATCCCCCTGGATGCCGTCTGGGTTTACAACCAGACACTCACACACGCTTCTGTTCACTATCTGTGTAGCTTCAGCTACATATACATCTATTGCCATGTGTGTGGACAGATATACAGGTTTATAAATATATAATACATTACACAGAGATCCGTATTTTCATTCCTATAATATATACACATATATTCTGGCCATCTATCCTCTCACACTCCATTATGTATACCTTTGTGTATTTTATATATGTAATACATCTATTCTAATAAAATGCCTAGGAATGTTCACAGACACAGCCTCTCACAAGTCTTTATATAAAGATATATCTTTATCTATAGGTATACAATAAATCACATATACCTTTGTATGTGTATAAATCTGCTCACATAATACTGATATAGGGATGTGTGTATGTTTGGAGAGACAAATATGATACATTATACACATATATGTACAAATAAATATATATTTATTCATACCTTTATGTATGTGTATCTGGGTTTGTGTGTATATATGTGGGATATATAGAATATATTATAGATTTATACACATGTACACATTTTATATATAATGTATATACACAGACATCCTTATATAGATAAATGTATCTATATATACCTATAGTTCACTGTGTATGCATACTACGTATAAGGATAAAGCATGTAGTATTTACATATATACACATAAATACATATATATGTTTATATATACACGCATATCTTGTGTATATTCTATGTACATGTATATGCAGGCACACACACATAATTTTCTTCCTACAACCCCATGAATACATGGGGATGTATATGTGGGTATATACATTTAAAACACATTATATTTAAGCAAACACACTTTTAAAATATATATACAAAATGTTATATACATAAGGAGTGTGTGCACACCCCCACCTGCCCAGCACTGCTCACCTGCACTCAGAGTCTGCCTTGCTCAGCCTCCTCTGGCCCCAGCAGCCAGAGCACGGCCAGCCCTGGCTGGCTCAGCTGTACCAGGGGGCTGTGCAGAGCCCCCAGAGCAGGCAGAGCCCCCCGTGCTGCACAGCAGGGCTGTGCAGAGCCCCCAGAGCAGGCAGAGCCCCCCGTGCTGCACAGCAGGGCTGTGCTGAGCCCCCAGAGTGGGCAGAGCCCCCCGTGCTGCACAGCAGGGCTGTGCTGAGCCCCCAGAGCAGGCAGAGCCCCCCGTGCTGCAGAACAGGGCTGTGCAGAGCCCCCAGAGCAGGCAGAGCCCCCTGTGCCAGCAGGACGCCTGCCAGGAGCATCCATTTGAAGGCTGCCCTCAGGTCACGGTCCTGCCACTGACGTTTCCCACCATTCAGTTTAACCTTCCTGAAAGGTTCCCAGCGTGGTGCTGGGCTAAGCTGTCTCCCCACTTCTTTTCTCTTCATTTATTTTGTCTGTACTGTTTATTCTCGGATCCATTTGAACTGCTCTGTGGGCTGGACAACCCAGCTACAGGGAATTAACCTCTCCCAGATCTCCAAACTATTCTGAGCACCATCAGCAAGACCAAACTTGGAGCCCTTCAACTTTCAGAGAATTCCTGTTGGCACACACTTCCATGGACCAAACCAAGAGACTCTGTGGTGGGTTTCATTTCCAGGACAGATCTACACCACTGTACAGACTCACCTGGTTTACAGCACACAATGCAATACAAAAAATACCGCTCACGTTTGTGTTTTCAAGCAACACTTACCACTGCTGGGCTCGTTGTAGTATCGACTGATGTAATTATTCATGTCATCCTCTGAAAGAACAAAAAGGCAGCCCTTAGAAGACCATTTATTTCATTAAATGGCTGAATCCCACTCCATGGAAGGCTTTCCTCTCCCTGCATGCCCAGAGCCACCTGCTCTGGATTTTTACGCCACAAGACCTAAATGCATTACACTCCCATCCACCCCATGGCTGCAGCCAACATAGGGACTGGATTATCTTTGTCACAGTCTTTTACAGCACCAGCCTGGGAATGAGACATTGTGGGCTCCAAAGGAAAGGTTCTCTGTGGTCTTTCTAGAGGCTGATGTGGGGCTGACGAGTTCCCCAGGCCCGTTCCCTCACTGGTGTAGAGACAAAAGCAACGCTGGCCTTTCCCTGGTCAGCAGGGCCCTCCCCTCCCACACCGGGCACATGGCTAAACCGTGTATTTATCCTGACAGCTGAACCAAGGGCACCACAACTGCCACCCTTATTCCTGCTGTACACTGACACCCCCAAGTCACCTCCTTCTCCACAGAAGAAAGGGAGGCACCATGCGTGATTTTAGTGTGCAATTCCCTACCTTCTAAGATAATGTCTTTTTTTTCCATTTTGAATGAATGAAGAGTTATTTTGGTGTGTATAACACAAGCACATAAACATACAGCATATGTTAACATTACGTTATTTGTTGGCTTAAAACCTGCTATAAAGTTTTACAAATCAAGGGCGTAGTACTAGACTTGCAGTACATGCAAGAGAGCTACACCCAAACTTCAACAGCAACTTAAAAACTAAGATGTGACCACAGAATGAAAAGCAGCAGCTCTATTGCATGTACAGATCTTAGATGCTGCAGATGAGATGGGGATTCACTGTTATCTTACAGAAAAGCAGAACATTTTACTGTTGTGGAAAAAGAAAATGAATTCCTCTTATTCTGAGCAGAAGGCAGTCCCAGAGAATGTCAGGCTTCCGAGCAAGCTGACCTGCCCAATTTGCGGTGTATCTGTGCTCTAAAAGCATTCTCTCCTTTTAAGTGCTCTTTTTGATACCATGTTTCAGAAACCCATGCTCATCCCTTTGAGCCAGATTTCCTTCGTCCCCCTGGGCCTCTGTGGCTACAGTCCTGCCTCATCACAGCACATTGCGGTTTGCAGGTGAAAGAAACAGATGTTTTCTGGGGAACACTTTCCTCACACAACAAGACCCAAACCACCAAGCACTCTGTACCTGAAATAGCTGCACTCATAAGAAGGCAATCTAACCTGACACTGAAAGGCAACGTGGTTGTTTTCCTGGTTTCATTGGATCTTAAAAGCTTTTTCGGCCCTTGTTGATCTTTAAATGCCTGCAGTCAGAGGTGTGCTTTGTGCTAATGTCTGAGTTTAAAAAAGAGGCCTCAGAGTAGCTCAAGGCAATGCCGCTGAATTAGGAGTACATTGCAAGGCTTTTCAGCTATCTGCTACTAAAGTACACTTCATTTCAATCATGCATAATTGATACTCTCAGTGCCACCAAACCTGCCAGCCGTACAGATACAGGTTCTGGATCAGGCATGGAACCTTCAGAGAATACCTGTGTAGCTGTACTTCTGGAAGGGCACTTCCAGCACCTTGGAGTCCAGCTCTAAGCAGACAAACCAGGAAAAGAGCACAGCACTTTGGCTGGACGAGGGTCACCCTCCTTGTCACCTGGCCAAAGCCATGAAAGGGGGCCTTGGGTGCTCCCGGGACCGTCTCTCCAAATGCCAAGACACTTTGCATCAAAGACAGAAAACACTGGGAAAAGTTACTCACCTGCTTTTCATGTCTTAAAGACAAGGCTCAAATCAAGGCTTCTTTAGGGCACATTTACTGCCCTGGCCACCTGTCTGTCAGCTGACACAATGTCCCAGGGCACTGCTCCCAAACACAGCAGTTGTGTTCAAACCAAGTTAGCACAGAGGACCAGACTGCTCTTTCTGTCAGCAATGGGCAATGCCAAACACCAGGAGAAGAACTCCAGGAATGCACTCCCCCAGCTCCCTTTGCGGACAATTCCAGACTGTCCTGGCCCTGTGTGTGACCACTTGCACACAAGACTGGGGGAGCTCCCCGCTACCTATTTTAACATTATTCTCTGATGGCCTTATTAATGTTATTGCTTACCCCTGCTTATCTATTTAGCTAGAAATAAAATATAGATGTAGAAATATATCCTTATGTGCATGTGTATATAGATATAAAACACAAGTATTTAACCTTGAATAGTTCCTTATGAATAAAAACCAATAAAGAGTAATGGAACAACAGTTACAAAAATTTCAACAACATATGAAGTTTCTGAATCATTACATTAAAGCAAACTGACAATTAACAAACTCAGATATCTGAGTCATACAAGAGTCTTAGCTGCTTTGGGCATTGAAGCTTATAAACAATTCCAGTTACCTCCCATTATATTCTACATTGCTGAAAAAAGGAGTTCAAAATAATGCAACAAATACACAACTGAAAGCACCTATTTGTGCACATAAAATGTACCCACAAAGCCACAGTTGTGCACAGTACCACGGAACACTGCTGAAGTGCTTGTGGGGATTCCAAGATGAAGCCCCTGCTCAGAGTGTGAGTCCCATGGGATCAGGATCAGCTGGTGGCATGCAGGAAGGGTGCAGGAGCAAGCAGGGAGACCAGCTTTTACAAGAGGGGCAGAGCACTTGTATTATTTACATGCTACACAGTGTTTTCTGCTGTTTCTGTTGCAGAAAGGGAGTGGTCTTAAGAAATACGTAATTCTTCATAATTTCCCAGGATTATTTTTAAGCCTTCTTTTCCCTTTATTTCTACCACCCTGGAATTTTCCGGATCTGTAAGATTTAAATTTTCTCCTTTCCTGGAAATAAATCCATCTCTTCCAATACACAGAAACGTTCCCTGCACTTCAGCTATAAGGACACCCAAGCAGTATTTACAGCAAACTAAAGAACTGGCAGTAAGCAGAAAGGAAAAGCATTTCTGTCAATTCCCATGAAAATGGCAATCTTAGGAAAATGTCTATGGATGGTGATTGGGAAGCTCTTGCTATACGTACCAGGAGGAATCACAGAAACTCTTCTGTTGGAAAAGGCCTTTAAGATGGAGTCCACCAGTAAAGCGAACACTGCCAAGCCCGCCACTAAGCCATGTCCCTCTGTGCCACATCTACCCATAAAAAATGACCCCAAGGAAATCTGGATGACAAGAAATTTAGTGATGAAGATCCGAAAGTTGTGAGCTGAGAAGGCAGGATGGGAAGAACGAGGCAGCTCTTCCCCATGTGAAAACCCGTCCTAACCTGCGGAGAATCAGGATGGATCTACAACCTTGCTGGGAAGTGGGGAGGCAGTGAGACCCACAGCAGCACTGGGGAGGATCAGCTGAGAGTTCTGCTGAGCAGGGGGAGGAAGGAGCAGGAACAGGCTGATCTCTGTGGCCCATGAGCAGTGTTTGCTCACGCAGCAGGGGCCGACAGCTCTAAGGGGTGAGGCAGCAGAGACCACCAATGGACTGTGGGGCTGACTCCAACGTGATCAGGGCTTCCACTGCGGGGCTGACTCCAACGTGATCAGGGCTTCCACTGCCCAGAAGGGAACGTCTGCTTGGGAAGGCTGCTCAGTCTCTGACCTATCTGACATAAACCCAGCCTGCCCTGGCACTGTAACCGAGCACCTCTTCAAGGCTGCTCAGTGCAGCGCAGTCCCATCCCTTTGCCTGCTGCCCAAATCCCTGTTATTGAAAAAACGTGTGGTTCTCAGTCAGGATCTGTCTGACAGCCACTGGATTTTGTCTGATGAAGGTTTCCAAGTTATCTGCTTGTTCTTTTCCTGCAGGACTCAAAACACACACCGCAATGGTTCAGGGAGTAATAAACTATTTAGAGTACAGTGCCATATAATCTCATCTGACCCAAGAGACAACATTGCAATCTCTCTCTCTTGGCCCCATAAAAACCTAATAAATTTGGTGAAACATATAAATGACATTCCACTCAAGGCAGATCTCTTTCAGTTCTATAATGCCTCAACAGTGATCTTTAATTGTTTCATCAATGCCTTCAGTGAATGATCTGCAACTCCCTGCATGCAAGAAAAGGCCTTAGAAAGGGGGTTTTATTTTGAAATATATAATTATTAGAGTATTTATTTCATAGTTTTATTGCCATTAGTTGTACTGCCTTCTGTCTCTCCAAGCTGAATTTTCTGAACTGCAAGGTTATTTTTTCGGCTGTGCAGCCTCCCACTGAGGAAGTGAGTCCTCAGAGTAATGCCTTACCCCAACTTTCCTCCAGAAAACAATCTTTACTAGGAGGTTTCTAAAGAGGCAGATCTTTCATCTGTTTCAACAGGAACCAGGAGTAGCCAGCTGGCACTTTCCAAGAGACTTCCCCTGCTTTTGAAGACAGATTGCCATATTAGTGCAAACTGCAATACTCACACCACTGTTCAATTCACACAGATATCCAGTCTCTCTAGAGGCTGGATGGATTCCTGAACACATGGATATTCCAGCTTGAGAGCAACTGTGAAGTCAGCTTGCACAGAAAACAAAGCAACGGCTTCAGCCTGGTTCTAAGTAAAAAATCAACCTGTGGTGGAAGTCATTGTGCAGAAGGAAATCTGCGATATGGAACAGCAGATGCTGCTGGGACAGAAACCCAAAATCCTGATAACACATGAGGGGCTTTGGGCCTCACCTGAGCAGATGATGCTGCAAGAGCACTGTGAGCTCTGTGTAAGTGTGGCTGTGGGCAGAGGATGGCCTGGGGGACTCAGTGCTCTTCCCAACCTTGTTCTCTATGAATATGGATCAGCAGATCCACATCTGAGTTGGCTCGTTACAGTCAGCCTGAAGCAGACTCGGAGGAACTTGGGTCTATCTCTGTGAAACAGCCACATTTGTTGAGTCTAAAACACAAAGGTTGAGGAAGAATATGGCTGCCACCAAAACAATCATCTGCTTGGTAGAAATCTGGGAAAGACAAGAATAAATTAAGCAAAAGGATTCAAGAACAAACTGTTATAAACTGGCAACAAATAAATGTAATCTGAGAATTAGGAAAAGACTTCTAATACTTTAGAAACCAAGCTGCTGGAACGGCGGCAGAGGGCAGAACACATCACTGCTGTCACAGGGAGCACCATCTGCTTATGAAAGGGATCATTATGAAAGGGCTGCATGCTTGGACAGTGGAAAACATTCCAGCTCTCTGTTCCTTTACCTGTCAGCAATGTCTTCACACCTCTTCACATTAATGATGAGAGACAACTTCAGCCTCACAGGCGTGACTGCAGGCTCACCCCTTCTGGGAGTGAGGAGTTCCTACCCCACCCATTTGGGGACTATGAAATACAAGAGCCTAACTCCACTAACTGCACACACATTTCTGTAAGTGTTGCTTAAGGTTTCATTCCTTTGATTCCTGCCTGGATGGTCAGTGCACAGAGAACCACAAAGCCTGAAAGAGGCACCTAGAGAGAAGCCAAGTTGAAGTGGCGTGCACTTAAGATACTCCATTTCCAGGAGTAGACTTCAAAGTAGATACATTTCAGCATTTGAAAATAACCATAAACTACTTTTTATCTATTGTTTTGCACTAACAGGGCTCTCTCAGAGCACTAACAGATGATCACCAAAGGAACTGGCTTAGAGTTTAAAAGCATCCAACCAGCTCAGACTGCCTTGCAAGGAACAACTGACAAAATCCTTTCCAGTGCCCTGCTTTGCCTTCTCAGACAGCTTATGAATAATCTTAAGGGAAGCCCCCTGAAGCTCCAGAATTTTTCATGCTCCCCTCCCAATATCCTACTTTCTTCACTTACAAACCGTGGAATGGTACCTATGGGGAGGGCCAGCTTTACTTTTCTCTAAAGCATGACCATAAATTGCAGCAGTCCCCCAAAGCAAAAGACTTACTGCTAACCCCATAAAAATGGAAATTTGACTCAGAATGGTTTAAAAAACGTTTTTGGCGATGTGAAGTTCCGGTTCTTGCTCAAAGGAATAGAAGGGTGGTATATTAATCTTACACTATGGCAGTACTGTAGAATTTCAAAAACTGAAATGATATATGCAGGAAAATGAGGAATTTCCACTAGGGACTCTAATTCATATATTATGGGAGAGATTAAAGAATAATAAATTTTGGAAGGAAGTATTAATGGCTAGAGGGGGCACTGTGAACCTGGCATTCCCCGAAGCCTGGAACTTTGTATACCAAACACTAAAAATGATTTGTGCAGAACGCGAAAACATTAGTTGTTATTCTCACCATGACCAGTTACATACTGTAGGAGGGAAGAAGTCCTTTATAATTTAGCACTTCCTTTATAATTTAGAGATTAATTGATAGGAGAATATTTTCCATTATGCGAAATGTCAACCATCTCTGGGAAGCGGAAAGGAGCACTTAGGGTATTTCCCTTGCTCTTAGAGAAAGGCTGACCACAATGGTCCTGAACATCATTAGTGATGCTGCTGTGCACTCACAGGCAGCAGCTTTCAGCCCAAGCTCTTCACAAACAGAGGCAGAGAAGCTGAAGTGCCCAGAGTGCAGCCAGCATCAGAGCTCTGCCCTGGGTTTGCAGCTCCTCCAGCCCTGCCCTTCTCTTGGGTCTATCTCTTTCCTGGTGTTGACACGGGTACTTTTTGACTTGCAGGCTAAAAACTGTTCTAGCCTTCACATTTGTCTGCTCTGGAGATCAATTTTTTTGCAAGACAAATAAAACCTCAATTCATGGCAAGTTAAAGGTGAAAAAAAATTCCTGCTTCTTTACCGTATTAATTAGGAAATACCATATATCCATGCATTTTCTACAGAGTTATTCCTACTATGAGAGGAGGTCTCTTGGTGAACTGCTCTGGGGAGACAGAAGTGTGTGAGGCAGCAACCAGCTCATTGTTCACAGAATTAGCACAGGACTGGCCTTCAAGAGGAGGCAAGAAATATTATCTGGGCAGCTATGGGACTCTTCCAGAACCCACTGTCCATCTGAACAGAGCTCTTGCTTCTCCCAGTCTCATACCTGCAATTAAGGCACTTTAAATACAAAGAGCAGGAGATCTGCAGAAGGAAAATCTGGGTGAAAACACGCAATTGAAAACTCCCGAATCAGGCAGCACACACACAGCTCTCCTACTGCAGGTCACTGTGTGTCTCCACACAAATTCCCTGAGGTGCTGCATGTACCATGTGATACTGGGGTTACCATACTTTACTGAATGCTGTAGTAAATGGTTGCACAAAGTCCTGTGTAAATACCAGAGTACAAGCTACAGCTGCCCCTGAGGAGCTTTAACTTATGCACTATCCCATAAAGCTTCCAGGTAGGGAAATGAGTAAAATGTCTCAATGCTTTCTTATTCCATAAGCCCTTCATGGTGAAGAATTCTGCACTGAATGTTTCCATTGTTCTACATAGATGGGGGAAATAAGATTAGCCTGAGATGGAATATCCCATTTTCTCATGCAGTATGTTCTCTAGCCAACTCAAGCTTGCTGGTTTGGCAGAATTCAGAGCTCTCTGAAGACAGTGATTTTTTGAAGGCTGACAAAGTTAAGTTTGGCAAAAACACATGCATTCCATTCCAGCCCCCAGCCTCAGGTGTTACATGTAGGGCTAATGTTCTGCCAGAGTATAAAAGAACAGCACATCAGGGCCTGTTCTGCCAAGCAGCTGAATTGTGGCTTTAAACTTTTCTTTTGACAGTGTAAGTGACCTGGTCCCTCATTTCTGCTCTCTCCAGTCAGTGCAAGAGGCCATGGCAGATACATTTCAGAGTTCACAAGTGCCATGTGGCACCCAGAATGATTAACTGCAGCCATCACTCTGCAATCTTTAAGGAGGGAAAACACAGCTTAGAGAAAATGGATGCAAAACAATCCCTAACATGGTCTGACACAGAGGGTAACTTGCAAAATATAACCCTTGACCCAAAGATCAGGAGTTAAAACATTGGTGGCTGAAGTTCCAGGCCGAGCAAGTGGTGTGGGAAGCCCTGAATACAGCACAGCCAGTGTGACTGTGGGAGAAGCAGGAGGGTACAGGAACTGTCTTGCCTGCCTGTGCTCTGCAGAGCCACGTCTCAGGAGTATTTCATGTGTTCTGCAGGTGGGGAGATGGAAGATCCCACAGCAGCTGGATACACCTTTCCCACGCAGAGGACATGGAGGCACCTTCAGCCAGGCCCTGCTTCCAGCTGCCGCAGCACAGGCAGCTCTGGCTGACAGCTGCATTGCTCAGGATGGTGCAGAGTGAGAAGGTACTGCCAGCACGGCAAAGTAGGCACGGTGAAAGATGCTGCAGCAACTGCCAGCATATTACTGGAGTAATAGCTGGTGCTGGAGAGCTGGAGAAGAAAGCCCCAGTTGAGGCGGGGAGGGACAAGAATGAGGCAGGGATTGCCCAGGATCCTTATTGCCCAGAGGAAACTGCCTTCTCCATCTGGGAGTTGTGATTTCCAAGTCACACAGAAGCAATCCCTAAGCCAGCACTGCTAGTGCAGGATTTAAAGCCTTTTGGTATGTTACTACCTTTCTCTTTGCAAAATAATCCAGGAAATTACATGTGAAATCCTCTGTGTGGATTGCCTGTGAACACTGAACACTGCTGCTGGGGGTGTGGTGTCTCATGCAGACTGAACTGGGCCCCTTGCTGGTAGCCCACTGTGATGCCAGCCTACCACAGACTGCTGTCCCTTGCTCTAAGAACACAGGGAACTTTTTCTGTCCAGCTCCTGCCTCATTCAACAGAAACTTGTTAAAATTGTTCCAATAGAGTCACCCTAATTTAGGTTCTGACAACAAGCACTCAATGCATCTACAAAGACTTTGTGTACAATATATGATAAAACGCACAAGAAACATTTCCTCTGGTACTTTTCGATGATTTCCAGGAATTGGAAATTAATTCTGCATACTCAGTATAAATGTTTAAATATAGCATAACTGCCCCTTACCCAATATGTGAAGTAATGCATGTTTTCTTATTTGCTGAATGTCTTTTTTTCAGTGAAAAGCATGAGTCTCCCTAATCACATAACCTAACTAAATGCAGAAATGAACACTGGGTGTCTGCTTTGCTGCAGGTGTGGGCAGCATTTTACAGGGAGACATAAATAATCAGTAATTATGTTAACCTGGATGTTAGAATGGATACCTTGGACAGAAGGATTTTTAAGATCAACCTCCACAGCACTAAAATTTCAGCAAACCTCCTTACAATGTGCACAACACTCTTCAGTTCCAAATGTAACCCGCAAGGAACACATGCATAAATTATAATATATCCACTGGGGAAACCTCTGAAATACTACAAAAAAAGGGAAAATGCATTTTAAGGATCAGTCTGCTCAACTGTCTGCTTTTAAATACAATTTCATATCAGGAATAATTAATGGCTTTACTGTAGTTAGTGCTTAGATAGTATAAAGAGGAAAAAACCAAAACAATTCCTACATGCTTTCATTACTCTGAAGAGAAAGGAAAGGATTATAATTTGAAAGTGTCTTACAGCTTTTAATTAAAGTATCTGTGCCTTGAATTCTAAGGAGTTTGACAAACATAAAGATACCACGCAAACTTCTAATTCCAACAGATTCACAATAAGCTAAGATGCCCAAGGAAGACTAACGTACCACTAAGGCAAAAACTGTTGTCTCCTCTGGAATATTACATTAAACCAGGAGACATTCTGCACTCCACTGTAAGGGCTGGGGGATCACAGGAAAAGGAGCTCTTGTCTTTTCCAGAAAAAAATTTAGGTCTAAAACTTATGTAATAAAAATTGATCCAAGTAAATTTAACTGCTGATATTCCCCTGAAGCACAGACCTGCCAACAGCCAGCCGGAGGCAGCAGAGTGCTCCTCACCACAGCCACGTGGCACTCAGACATGACAGCAGAATGCCCACACCGCACTTCCCTCCCTTCCTGGCACCAGCGCTGCCCTGCCCAACACTGGCAGCTTTAGGGAACTGGTGAGAGCACAGCCTCCAGGCAAGGAAGCCCCACAGCTGATGCAAGAGTCCTCTACAAACCACAGAAATGCAAGTGGCCAAAGACTAAAACGGTTTTTCAATGTTCTTCTCAATTTCCCCACATTTACCTCTGAGTGATTATCCTTTGGCCAACTTTCATTTGGCTGCTGCTTCTTTAGTGTTTGATGGATCTAATCATGAGGACACTGGGAAGGTACATCACAGTCGTTTTCTTCCCATGTCATTTCTTTGGCTCTGCTTAGAACCTGCTCCCAAATACAACAGCTCCTGCCACTTCAGAGCAGCTGCAGCCTCTTTGCAACAATGGGAAACTGCAGTCTCCAGGGAAGCAACCAATCCCTGCTAGAGTGAAGGTATTTAGTGGGTTCAGTAGCCCGCACTAAGGAGGGATCAGTTGTGCACAGGCAGCACTCACCTCGTGGAGCTCGCAGCTCAGTGATGCTCTCGGTGGCTTCATCGTCCGAGTCTTCAGTGGCCACCACCTTGTACCTCTTGCTGCTCTGTTTGTTCAGCACGTGGGGGACCTGCAGTGCAGCCTCCCTCTCTGCAGCCAGGTCCAAATCCTGCTGAGCAAGGTGGGCCCTCAGCTGCCTGATTTCAAACTAGAGGAAAAAACAACACCACACATTGATGTCATATGAGCATGGCCAGAAGTTTATATGCTACAGTTGGAGACCTATTACTCATTTTATCACTAAACACTACAGTCTGGGAACACAAATACAGAGTGGCTGAGCCAGGACATGAATCCAAGCTGCTGGTGCTCTCCCACAGCCTATGTGAGCAGGACCACTGCTCATATAAACTAAACACAATGACTGCCTCGTGCTGGTCTTCTATTTTGCATAGCTGTGTCCTGAAAGTAAGATTTTGGACAATTTTAACAACTCTTACTGCAAACCTCATGTAACCTTTATAGAAGAAGACCACTTTTACCAGGAATTTAGGTTCATGACCAATATCCCTAAGTAGACTTTATAATGAGGGTTTCAGAGGAGGGGAGGTTCTCTGAGCAGAACCCAGAATGGTCCTCCCTCACTAACTAGACAAGGGGAGGACACCACAGTCCTCTTCTGACTTGAAATCTTCTGTACTCAGCAGTGTGCAGAAAACCCTGGGGAAGGTTACCACTTTTCTGGCCACTCTTCTCAAACATGTGAGCCACGACAGTTAAAGACTTTCTGCAGCCAGGAGAGGATTTGCTTCGTGACTGGTGTTATGAAGCAGACACCTGACAAAAAGAAGCTACCAGGTACAATTTTAACTGAGGGACACAGCAGATTTCTCTTGTTTTTGATGGCCATGCATCTTCTGCAATGCAAGAAGGAAAACAGTTTTCCTGGAAAGGCTGCAGAGACCCTTTAAACCCTTATATAAGCTGGACAAAATCCCCTGTGCCATGCAGCACAGCTGTGGGGCTGCAAGGAAGAATTCCTCCCTTCTAAACTCTTTAAAATCGATAGTAGAGCAGTGACCAAGTCGTGTCTAACTCTAGGAGTTTGAGAAGGAAAAGCAAACGACATGAGTAAAGGCAAACATTCACAATTTAGCATTGCTGGGCCTCCCCTGGTTCAGGGCCTGAAGAACGAGGGGGGAGCAGGAGGCCACAGCAGCCACCACTCCAGGTTTACAGCACACACAGAACTGGCACCTCCATGCTTGAGAACTGGTGTGGAACAGCACTGGGCTGAATGCACTTTGCTGTGCCTTTCGCCCCTCAGATGTGACTCAAATCTGCTTTGCTGGCAGATTTTGGAATCCATCAGCAGACCCAGTTTGTTCCACCGCTGTCAGACATGGCACGAATGCTGGGGATGGGAAACAAGGCAGTTTCCACAGATTTTGGAAAGAAAAGGGGATTCCAGTTTGCCACACTTGGAGACTATCTGCTTTCTAGAGCATACAGGAAGGAGCTACAGGAACTGGAAGGCCCATGGCAAGACTCAAATCTAGAAAGCAAAGGGGCAGTTCAAGCTTTCCAGATCACATTCAAACTAGCTAGTATAGGGCTCTAACAAAGCACACAGCTTCTCCTCCATCTGTACATCAGTGCACAGAGACCCAGCAGCTGCAATTGCTCATTGCTCTTAACCAAAGGTCTTCTGGCAGCAGCACTCAGGTGGAATCAGCAAATGTCAAAATACTGCCCTGCTCCCCAATTTCCTGCAATGAAACCTCCATGGCAGATTCCTGCAGGTGGTTTTTGTGTTAACTTTTGCTAGGAAGAAGTAGCAAACGGGCACTGCTAACTCTGTTCCTGAGGCATCCTGAGGCTTAAGGTGCTTGTGCCAGTATGAACATAGGGCATGTCAGCTTTTATTTTTGACTTGAAAAAAAAACAAGGAATCACAAAATACCTCTCATTCTACTTTTAAAGGGAGAAAAATACCCTTTCAGATACTCCATCTGTTTAATGGAAGAAACGCACTCAAACATAATAGGTAAAAAACAAATTTGGAGATTTTTTTTTTTCATGTTGTCTAGCTCAGACTAAAAAGCAGTTTCTGTTTTTCTACATTTCACCCTTCAAAAATATTCATATGTGTCAGAAAAGAAATACTGTCAATAAAATGCTTAATTCTGGTCTAGAGGTATGGTATGATTTCCTTTTTTCATGGAAGACAAAAAATTTGGCAGGTATTTTTAAACACAAATATATAGAAATAGCTAAAAGTCAGCTCAATAACTTATGTCTGCATCACATCCAATTTAAGGAGCTTAAGCATTTACAAAGATTTGCTGAGCATTGTAACACTCAGAAGGCTGAAGGGCATCACTGCGTTATACAGGTGTGAAAGGGAAGGAGCCCAAAGCAGTACCGGGAGAGACAGCAGGCTTCTCCTGCCCAATCACGTTCCAGTGGATAAAGTGAGCATTTCCAAATAGCCACAGGTTATTGCCAGTCCTCACAAGCTCCGTGCCCGGTCAGCGGGAGCTTTCACCGGCAGAGTCCGCGACTTTCATTGTTCCACGGCGCTCCGCTCACCGTCCCCGCCGGCGCACAGCGGGCCCGCAGCGCGGGCTCTGCCGCCACCTGCCGAGCGCAGCGCGGAACTGCAGCCAGCCAGCGCCCGAGGGGACACACCGGACCGGCGACACCGAACGGGGCACCGGGGTCACCCTGTCAGACACCGAACTGGGCACCAGGGTCACCCTATCACAGGCACAAAACTGGGTACCAATGTCACCCTGGCACAGACACCGAACTGGGCACCAGGGTCACCCTGGCACAGACACCGAACTGGGCACCAGGGTCACCCTGGCACAGACACCGAACGGGGCACGGCTGTCACCCTGGCACAGACACCGAACTGGGCACCAGGGTCACCCTGGCACAGGCACCAAACCTGGGTACCAATGTCACCCTGTCACAGCCACCGAACCCGGGTACTGATGTCACCCTGTCACAGACAAGAAGCAGAATTCTCGCTCATAAAAGGCATGGATCCACATAGGAGATTGTTTTGATATGAACTGCTTCCTAGCAATTACCCCAGGATCTTGTAGATGCTGGAATACAGTGTTTGCTACTAAAAACAACCCCCTAAAAACAAAAGTTAAGTCTAAAGGGTGCTCCTTACAGGCAAAATGGAATGAGAGGCTGGCATGAGCAAATTAGGTTGTAGGTGCTTCCATCTACTGAAGATTACATTGCACACTGACCTCAGGCAGTTCTAATGTATAAAAGAGCTAATGAGATTGCTCTGACTGCATTCAGGCAGTCCAGGGCAGCTAAAATAAATCATTAAGAGGTATAAAATATAAGTGTTTTGAAGTAAAAATTCTGGGCCAAGGTGACACATGAAATTTTGATTTGCAGAGGACGATGTAGTGACCTGAATGTACACCTGGAGCAGGAGAACTTGACTGAGAAAACCACGGTTTGTATTTCCAGGTACACCATTCTTCCTTCAGCCTGTAAGGCAGGAGCATCTTGCATATATCATGAGGGGACAAAAAAAAGGCATATAAACTTATGTATGTGCTTTGATTTGTTTACATTAAGATTTACTCAGGTATCAGCTCTTTGAAAGAACCTTGCAAATCTCACAGAGAGCTGGTGAGCAAAAAATGCTCTTATGTGCAAGATAACTTGTGACCAAGGAGACAAAGATAAACCACCTCCTGACTCGTTATTACAGAGCACTGGTCTACTTGAAGCTGCTATTGACTTTATTTATCCGGACACCTATGATATTCATCTTCCTTAAGACCACACACTTTGGTAGCTTTGGTGGGTATTTACCAGTCCTTTCCAACATACTTTGTAAAGGAGAAGATATTTTTGAAAATTTCATAGAATCACAGCATAATCTAAACTGAAATGGAACTGGGAGGGCCATCTAGTCCAACACCTCACTTTAAAGCAGGTCTCTTTAGCTCAGGTTGCCAAAAGCCTGTGCTCTCAAATTTTGACTATCTTGAGGCTGTGTGTACACAGCACAATCTCCCTGGCAAGCTGCTCCACTGCTTTCCCATTCTCCTAATGAAAATGTTTATTCTTCTGTTTCACAGGAATTTTGCATATTCCATGCTTGTGGACTAGCACTGGGCACCTCTGAGAACAGTCTGGGTACACCCTACCATGATGGAGCTGAACACGGCAATAAAGGTGCAATACATGTGGCTGATGTGAAAATGTACTTACTACCAAGAAAAAGTGAGATACAGAAAGTCTCCTAGAAGAATGAGTAACTAGATTGTCTGGCACAAAGAGAAAATTATTCAATGGGAAATTTAAACTTACCATTTTCAAAATCTGTTACATATCCTCTTGCAGCACAAACCTCACAATATTTTGTGAGGAAACAAACCAGAAAGAATTACGGGACACTCCTGTGCACTTCCTCACTCAAATAATGCATTAGGTGATTATTTCTAAGCAGGTAAATTGACAGACCTAGCCAGAGCTCTGGATAGCATCCCAGTTTACATGCCTGGTTTTATTAAGTGACCCACCCATCCTATCTAGTATTTTATAATACACATGTAAGACTCAACAAGGGACTTAGCAGTGAATCATAGAGTATTCATCTTTAATGGTCTAACAACAGAGGAGGATTGACATAGTTTCAGAGAGATCAATGAACATTTTAGCCAGAACCTTACTTGTGTCTAATGCAGGAGCAATAACTTTGTTCAATTCTATTAGTGCTGTCTGTACAGAATGCCCTGCCCTAAAACTCATCTGCCACTGGGATACAATCCAATGTTTATTTCCATTAGTTTAGCCATTGTTGGTAACAATAAAAATCAGGAGACAGTTGCAAACTAATGATTTACGGGCAGAATAAAACACGGGATGACCTTGGCTGCCTTCCATCTACCAAGAAAATGACTGCTAGTTAGAAATAAATTAAAATTATTGCAAAAGGCTAACATACATTATTTCTCCAATAGGTAATTTTACCAGCTAAATAGCCCTGTCATTAAATCAGCAGCTGTTGTACAAATTATATTCCAAGATAAAAACAGAAATTACAGCTTCCATAGTTGTTGCAGTGTTAAGAATGATGAAAACCCAGTTCTATAGGAGCCGACAGAAAAGGAGCTCTTGTGTGATAAGGCTGAACACATTCTCTTGGCTGGGCTGTGCTCAGCTGAATTACTCTTATGAAAGTTAAGCAGAAAAGATCAGGTAAGTGTGTCTATTATCACAAACGGAAATTCCTTCACAGGTGACTTCAGAGGAAAAAAGTAATCTTCCCTGACTGGAATTTGTAGTTAATGAAACTTTAGAACTTTGTTTTGCAATTTGTGTTAGATTCTGATATAACAAAACAATCAACAACATACTCTGTGCATATTTTTGATAGTGACTGCAGTGAGACTTTTACCTTTACCCATTTACAGAAATCCCTCGTGCTTCATTCCTGTTTAACAACCTCTTTTCTGGCCAATGGAGAATAAATAAAAAGCAAACTATTCAAACAGTTGCAGTGGGGTACTACAGAGAACAAAGTGGTGGTCTGTGCAAGTATAATTTATAAAATATATTCTGGTTTTTGGATGTACAGCTAGCCAAAAATCAACATGTGGAAAGAGTTTTCATGTTTGCAAAAGTACATCTCTAATGTCAGTCAGGAATGGAAATGTACTTTACAGTTGTGATACCCCATCACTGGTCAAAAAATTACACAACTGATGAAAGAGAATTCAAAAAGAAGAAGGGAGGTTCTACTTTTCCTGCTTTTAATTTTTAAAACAGAAATACTGCTTTTTCTGCCTAGTGTTAAGCACCAGCTTCAAAGCAGCATGGGACTTCCAGGAAAATAGGAATTTTCCCAATTCCTCTAATGAAATGATTAATACTTCGCTTGAAATTTTCAAGATCATTTCATCTGCAGAATATGCCAGACCCTGAGAATTCTAACCCCAACTGCCTGACCAGCAGCAAATCAGTAAGAAACTGGACACAAGATCTCAGAAAAGGACGTGCTGGGAAGCCTTTGTAACAGGAATGTTCTCAGCCCCATCTGTAATTACTGAATAAATGCAAATCACCAGTGTGGTCACAAAGGTGCAGCCCCAGGGTCAGTCAGTGTCTGCCTTCACTGCTGGGCTGCAGGGAACCACGGTGACTTGTCCACTGCCCACGGGGGCTGGCACTGGGGAGGTGACAGGGCAGGGCAGCCCCCAGGCACCCACCTGCCCTGGCAGAGCTGGCACCAGACAGACAAGGCAGCCTGGAACCCCTCCTGGCTGGTGCTCTGGATCTGGGGACAGCCAGACTACTGTAGGCAAACCTTCCCTCCAAAACAGACTGAAACACCACAAACAAGCAATCCTTCAAAAAGCTCAGGAAAGAAGATAAACAAAAAAGCAAAAACCTGGCAGAATTTTAGACATTAAATACCATTAGGAGATATTTTTCCTATCAGATGCTGTACACAACATTAATGTGTGTATTATAATGCTGACAACTTGTTCTTTAGTGAATTATGAAGCTAAATTTACAAATAAAGGATGCAGTACTTGTGTCAATGCCTTATGTTGCTAACTGCAGCAAATTACTACATTTACCTAATATTATACAGCTGAGACATTTGTTTGGCAGCAAGTCAGGCCAGTAAGAGGGATTAGCATGCTGTCATCTTTCTATAGACTGTATTTTTCCATAGCAGATGACACTTGAAAACTACAAGAGAACCTGCTCTGTTTTCTCAGATTTACTCCTCTCCCAGTGCAGCATTTCTTTGTGTTTGATGTACAGGTCGTTGTAACCACCAGAGCTCGGATTTAGGGCTACTCTGGTCAGACATTCAGGAGGATGTGGTGCAGAATGGAGAGCAGCAAGAGCTGCTCCTGAACCCTGCCTGGGATAATGAGCCCACCTTTACTCAGGCTATGAAACAGTAACACCAGAAGTTGTTTAGAGATTGAGAGTGTTATCTGGCTGTATAACAAAGCTCCTAAAAACAAGTGGTTTAAAATTTATGATTGTCGAGACAGACAAACTGACAGACAAAATACTGCACTGGGACTCAAAAAATCACTGATTTGCTTAATGGGTTTGGCCAAAGGATAATCTCTCCCTTGTAAAATGGGGTATAGACCATTTACCTGGCAATTTCACAACCATGGCAGAACCCCACATCACTAAATATCATCCTGCAAAGGTGTATGAAGAGGACTGCAGTTTTTCCACTGAAGACACACAGTCAGAAGAAATTACTAATTTTTGGCAGAAGCCAAGCCTAAGGTTTAGAAATTCGTTATGATTAATATGAGAGACTCAAAAACAGTGTTATGAAATGACACAATCAACAGGTCTTCCTAATGCATCACACAGACAAAGCAACTCACCACCACCAAGAGTGCATCGCAGAATCCTAGGCTGAGATCCAGGAGATGTGGACCTAAATCTAAAAAGCCAGTTGGAGACCTAAGTATTGATGGTTTTGTATTTTAAAAGTACCTGCCACAAGCCAGGAGTGGGAGTTGAAGCTAGAAATCTCCAGAATTTATTTGGACTATATCTCACATTTACCCTTTCAACTGAAACAAGAAGTAAATCACCTGGGGATCATTCTGTTGTGGTCTGACGGTCACCGCAACACTCACTTATCCCAAGCCTCAACATCCATCCCTGGTTTCTACTTTAAAGAAAGTTAGTCAAGAACTTATTTGCATAAGACAAATGGCAGAAACTCCTGGCTCATTGACCCAAAAATGGTTTTACCCCTTTTTCATATAAATATATTCAGTTAAGATATTTCAAACTTCACCTTCCCTTACCTCTAGACTGAATCACCGAACATTTGGGGGCCTGGGAAGAGTCTTAAATCTTGACTTGCTTCCAGGAACTAGAAGCTTCTACTGCAATATTTTGAGCTTGCCAAGAGTCTCTGACTGACCTACAGGGAAGCCGCCTTCTGCATTTAAAGCAGGGAAATTAATTAGTTTTTAACTGCGCCTACTTTTCCTAGGAATACTAGCTGCAGTCTCCAACAATGGCAGTGACTTTTGGATGTTAGTACTATGTCAAGCTAGCTGTAGTCATTCAGTAAATTACATACTGGAACCATTTGTTTTCTGTTTCTCACATTTGTTTTCCTCACCTCAAAAAACACAAGCACAGCAGCAGAGGCAGCTGACTGCTGTTTGACAAATACCATGCTGACGATATCCTGGCTGTAGCTAATGCTTCCTTAGCACTGAGACCTGTCACCCTACAACACAAGTCCCAGTGGTACTTCTCAAAGCTCAGCTTGCAGCAAAGTACACGAACTGTTTGATTTGCCTTGACAAGATATGTGTAAATAAAGACATAACTGAACTTTACCCCTTGTTCTTGGCAGATCTGGGTTAGTCTTTCCAGCTGTTCATCTTGAATAACCTTTGCCTTCTCATATTGCTGAATCATCATCTCCATCTCCACTTTCACTGGAAGGACATATGCTGGAAAACACAAATAACACTTAAAGCAACCCAGCTGTGATTTGGTTCTTTATCAGAAAGAAAACCTTTATAGGCCAGAGAACATCACCCCTTTCCCTTGCCTCTAGAGAACTGGAGTATTTCTAACAGAAGCAGCACTAGAGTACTTTTGTCAGGGAAGGATTTCCAACATGGGAAACGCAGGATCTCAGACCTCCATCTGCCTGAACTGAAATGCATGCTGCCTGCTCTTCCCAGCTTCTGTGCTGCCAGGACAGATCTTCCCCAGCATTTACCACAGATTTCCTGAATTGCTGGGTAGGAGGATTTTCTGTTTAGACTCAGTCCCATCCCCTCTAAACCTGAAGAGCATGGCTCCCTTAGGAAAAGAACTATTCTGGAGCCCTAAGCATTTAATTCCAAGACTTTGTGGTAAGAAATCAGTCCTTAATGGACACAGCAGACTAAGTAGGATATTTTGAAAAAAACCAAAAAAGGCATTTATCTCCTATTGCTTTTCTAGCTCCAGCCCAGTTTTCAATAGGTCTTCTGAATGGCTCTGGAAATTTTGCTCCTTTCTTAACTATGGCAAACTCAGACTGACTAGCTGGTCAATACATACTGCAATTCTTAATGTTTTCTGAAGCTGCACAAGATCCTGAAATTTTCTTGTACGCTTCAATCAGAGGGCTATGACATTTCCTGAACTCTGAATACAGAGCTTCCTGGGCATTTAAACCCAAAATAACAACTTAACTCTGGTTTTTCACACATAAGCAAAGTGACCATTCATTTATTTCTTTCCCCTGAACTGCTTAAAGCTGCTGATAGTAACCTACACTGAAGTCCCTGCTTCCAGGCACAGCCACAGACTCTGCTCCCTGCAATCTTGATTTACTGGGGCTTTTTCATCTCCCCTGGTACTTCCCCACAGAGGTCTGTGCAAAACATCACCAATGTACACTTCATTACTATGATGTACAGCACTGCAGCGAGCACCTCCAGCGGGGAACCCTCAGGGTATGAAAATCCTCCTGGAATCTAACATAAAACATATTACTGACAAGAACTTGCAAAAGAAAGGCCCAAGACAGAGCTGGCTGTATGGGTATAGGGAAGGTGCAACAATTATCAGAAAAGCAGACTGGAATTAATTATTTTGTAGAATTGGGAATGACATCTGGTGGCAAGAGACATGAAGCAGGTCAGGGCATTTACTTTACAGGATAGGGGATGGGAAAGTGCCGAACAGGAAAACAAACCAATGAATTATAAAGGCTCATAAGGAGCAGGAGATTGAGCCATGATCTTGAGACTTTCTCCTCTCCACGGGAGTCATAACTCTCTTTTGTTCAGTGCTAGCAAAATATAAGAGGACGGACAATGACAGAAGCAGTGGTGGCAAGCAATCTTTCTGTATTTTTAAAATCTGTCTTTCCCAGCCTGCCAGGTAATGCTTGGAGTCACAAACTGAGTCACCACTCACCATCAATGATCCTCTTCACTCTCCATATTCGCAGTGTGATGATAAGGCTGATAGCATCCCACGGGCTGCTGGGGCCATTAGCCACTGTGGAGGCCACCATGGGTGCCAAGGACAAGATTATGACAGCACCATCAAACACCTAGAGAGAAATCAGTTTTTTCAAACCTTTCCTTAAAATCATATCCCTGCCATTTCTCTTTGGAATCTTGAAGGACACCCTTTTTGCCCAAAAGAAATGCAATTATGGTACTTATTTGAACGGGATAGGAGAGGTGGCCAAGCCACAGAAAGGCTGCATCCTTTTTAGGTAGCACAACAGAATTCCTCAGTGCTTTTTACGAGGTGAGGAGAGATAAACTGTGGTGGCAGGGCAGGGAGAGAGAAAGGTATTTGGAAATACTGGCCAAAATCCCCAAGGAGAAGCGATAGCCTAAATGTTATTACAGCCAAAGAGTTTTATCATCACTGGTATTTATTACCTGTTACTTGGCATAACGTCATCCAAAAAAAAAAGATGTAGTCCCTGCCCATAGATCTTACTGTCTAAATGAAGAGATCAAGAAGACAAGTGGAAAAAGATGGAGCAAAGAGACTCGATGGCTCTTGGCCATGCCCCAACTACACAACATGCGTGGGAATGGCTGTGCACCTAGACAGAAAGACTGCCTGCTCTCACTTTTATGGGGCAGTGAGGTTTGCAAGGATTTTGACAACTGGGACCACTCAGAATGATTTATGTGACTGGTTGCACTGGGATTAGATCAGAAAAAGCAACTGTGCAAAGCATTAGACAGAAGTGAGCTGGCAAATACGTTTCAGAGCAAACTGGCAATAGTGCTGTGTCTGTCCCACACTGGCCTAGCAAGGTAGAACACAGTACCATGTTCTCATTTCTACTGAGATCTTCCCTGCTGCCAAAGCCCATTGATCAATGGTTTGCATAAGGAGGCAGGACACAGATTTTTAAAAGAACTACATATTCAGAATTGTCCATAACAATTCACTGTATTGAAAAGAAATACTTTTTACTGTCACACTTTTGGCTGTAAAAAATATCACTATTCCAAATTATCAAAATGAATTATCAGACCCTGCTGCATTTAGCCTTAAAATTAGAAACTCTTAATCAACAATTTAATTTTTTTTTTTTTTTTAGCAGAACAAGTTAAAATATTTACAACTTTATCACAAAAATGTGCAAGTCTCTAAATCACTTAAGCTCCAAGAACACCAAGAATGTTTTCTTCTGGTACATCCTGTACAGTAGTGGTTTATGAGGCAGTATCCAAAAGGAGCTTTTAATTTTCCTGATCTCCAGATCTCTGCTTAGACTGGGATTATGTGTTACACGTGACACATGAATTTCCTTATCTGTCTCTGCAAGAGTATGCACATTCTACCTAATTTTTAATTTGAGGTACTAATTACAGTTTTTATCAAAACAATTTGACAATAAAAATGGGGAGTTTACCAAACCAGTATTTTCTATCAGAAAACTACATACAATTTTTCAACCAGTTCTAATTTCAATTCAGTTATGGGAATGGGGATATAGAACTCAAGTGCCAATTTTTACATCTCAGGGTAGCAGTATCATCAGTCAGACAATCATAGCTCTAACAATAAAATACACACAAAGAGCAAGGCAATCCCTCCCTTCGTAAAATATTTTCAAATATTGCACTCCTCTGAGTTTCACACAGAAAAAGGGACGGCATCATACAGCTATGGATAATGCACATAATGAGAAGAATGTGTGTTTTTATCTGCCTTGAAAGATACTGTACTTCATCAGGTTCATAACAGAGCCATCCAAAGCAGTTCTTCATGGTCTTACTGGGGCTGCCTGGACAGTACCAAGAGAGAGCTTACCTCTATTTTGTTTTCAATGTAATCCCATATGCCAAGGACCACAATCCTCAAAATGGTCTAGTAAAACAGATTAAGGGGAAAAAGGTTATGAATATATTGCAATTTTAGATAAACATTTAGTCCTTTACCAATTTACAGAATAACTTTTTATCTAAATAATAATCAGGTTCTAGAAATAGCTAAATTTCTATACTAAAAAAGCAGATACTGCTTTCCAACCACTATATTGACTAAGTAAAACCTCCACAAACAAGTTTCAAGTTCAAATGTTCATCACTCTTTCCATCTTCCTAAAATTCTACTTTCAGATTTGTGTGATTTAGATTACCAACCCTTCCCACCCCCCCCCGATTCAGCCTATATCAGATCCACTGTGGGGCCCCCTCAGTCAATACGGGGGAAATTTTCTTTTCTGGCCACCTTTGATATGCCAGTGCTTACTTATTTTCTAAGAAAAGAGGCACTGTCCTGTCCTGATGCCTAAAGGTACTGACATGTCTTCAGTCTAAAGAGTACATGCTCTTAACTGGAGCATAAGGCAGTTGTCGTATTACAATACTCCAGAAAGTCATAGGATAAGGGAGAAAAATATCTCTGTGATCCTTCTCTGAAGCAAAACAGCAATAAGTAACCTCAAGAGCTAGAAAAGAAGAATAAAGAAGGAACACAGAATGAACCAATGGTGAATTCCCATTAAAAAAATCTAATGGCACCTTTCCTTCTTTTTAACCTGGCTTCAGAAGAGAAAATAAAAGAAAAAATCCACCAGTCAACTTGTGATTGAAACTGAACTCACATAAAAGCATAACTGGTAGGGATGTTTTGTGCCAACAGCAACATCAAAGTCAGATTTTGACAGACATGATGAGTCCTGCAGCTGGGAGCCCGGCAAAGACCACCAAAATGCTACTTTCTCTATTCAAGAGCAGCATAATGACTTAGTGCTCAGCAGGCCTACATGTGAGGGGTGACCATGCCCAGAATTGTGCAGAAAAAAGTGACTCTGATGAATACATGTACCTCTTCTTCATTATAAACACAAATATTAAATCCCAAGCAACTCTGAATTTTCGTAAACATACCAGCACTAGCTAATTGCAAAACAACACCGAATTTTTCAGTAGTGTTCCTGTGCACGGTTTTGCCAAATCCTGTGAGCCCAATTGCCTCACTCGGCCTGTGATGACCGTGCTCCCTTCTCCCTTGGCACTCCAAACCTGAATAACAGCACTTAATCCTGCTTTGCAGAAGGAGACACTGCTGTGGGGGAGATGGTTCTTCCAGAGCCCAGCCCCACATCACCAAGGGGCAAGAAAGTGAAGCAGCCTACACTTACTCAGAAATGGTGTATGCAAAAGCAAGGCCAAGTGTGGCTGAGAAAGGGAGGCATGAATCAGAAGACAAAATGCAGCATCCTCTTTCCTCTGCAAAAAACAATGATACTCTACATAGACAGCATTGTCTGCCAACGCTGCCAGTCTGTACTCCTAAAAACACTGTATTTTACAAATGCAGGATGGGAGTAAGGCTCTCAGCACTTTCCATATTAACCTATATGCTCAAGGTTTATTTTGTTTGTGGAGGGAGAGATGCACAGGAACAGGTGCTCAAATCCCTTAATGACCCCAAACTGGCCAGCATGATGTGATGTGAAGTAGGCACAAGGTGTAAGTACACGTGCTGCTGACCAGCCAAGGCACTCTTGCAGCCTCAGCTTGGATCCTGAGCTGAATTCTGACAGGCAAAAGCATCCCTCCTCCTCTGCCAGCATCTCCCTCACTCCCCACCAAGGAGCTGCACAAAATGCTACAGTACAAGTTATTTGTGAGCCCATAAGTTCAGCTGTATTAATTAACTGGGGTCCACCCCACGGGCTCCACAGCAGGCTGCCATGGGAATACACATGAGGAAAAGCAGAGCCTTCTATAAAGCTCAGGGTACCACCTTTCCTACAGCCACCCTGTTGAGAGCACAGCTCATTCTCTGCTATGCTTAGGAAGTGTTTATGAAGTGCCAGCTCAGTGAGCAACTAGCTACAGGATGTCTGAGCACTTAACACCTTTACAGAAACTGAGGGTGAAAATCTTTTTTCCTTTAGAGAGCTGAGCACAAAGGTATTTTCACTGAAATGAGGTATAGCTGCACAAAGAAAACTGAAACACCGTCCCACAACCCTAAATATAATTTAATATGGGACTGTTGAGGGAACGTAAAAAAGGATTTTCATTTCTGCCTTTTTAATTCCTCACTGCAGTGTTTAAATCAGGCTGTGCTACTGTCATATTAATGGGTGTGAGCAGTTCCAAGGGCTGGAAGCAAACACAAATGTTTTCATTCCCACTCTGCGGCTGTGAATCAGCACAAGCCAGCACTGACTGGAAGTCTGCTTGGCAGACACTGAATGCAGGATCGGTGCTGGTGCTCAGCAAAACGTGCCCTGCTGATCAGCACCCTGGCTCTCAGCTAGAGCAGACACTGCAGGAAGGTGAGTGTAAGGGTGGGACAGCCCAGCTCCCCATCCCACAGACACCCCTCAGAACCAGCTGGGCCCAGCTGGGGCTAAGCCCAAAAACACTGGTCCATATGGAAGCTCTTCAAGCTATGCACCAGCACTGTCACTCTTAAATTCCATCACTGCTGATGTGACAAGGGCCAGGCAAGGCAGACTTTCCTTGGTGGCCCCAGTGAGTCCCAGCCTGGACACCCAGGTGCCCCTGGGCCAGCACAGCCCCAAAGCAGCTCTGGCTGTCCCCATTCTGCCTCTGTGTGCTCACGGCACTAGAGAACAACTGCTGCTGCTGCCACAGCTCTCACCCAGAGGAGGCTGAACCAAAGAAATTTGGATTGTACTGGACATCTCCTAGATTGCACAATACAATAAATGCCTAGACTGCAATGAAAGCATTGGTATTTCTTATATACAAGATTTTTTCCAAAGCAATCGAAAATATGTTTGAATAAAAATATATATATTGCATTTGATTGTATATTGTCTCTGTACAGAACTTTAAAAATGAGGATCTGTAGCAGAATCTGAAAAAAACAGAGACAGAAATTAATAATCCAGGTAACTTCCCACACACTGTTCAAGGGGCAAACTAAAAGATGCATATGAATTAAAAGAGAATTGCTACTGTAAAACATTCATCACAGACGAAACAAATGTTAGTCACAACTCTACCATTTGTAAACACAAGAATCTACAAGAAAAAGGGAAAAAATGGAGTAGCACTGCTGTTTCCTACTGATGTGCAGGCGTTTTTCAGCACTGTAGCAAATGCACACACAGTTTACATAGTTCTGCATTACACCGCAGGCATTCTGCATTTTTGAACACACATTTGAAAAAAACAAACCACTAAGTACCAGTGTGAATCTCTCCTGTTAAATGCTACTGCCAGCTCGGTTTTTTGTACTTGAAAAAGAAAGCTTTAACATTTTTTGTCTGGAAATATTTTAATTAGAAAGTCCTTAATACATATATTTTTAGTTATATCAGAAATACTTTTTTTTTCTGCTAAAAGCCAATTTGTTACATAAAAGTCTGTCCAGCACACTAATAAAAGGCAAATGACTGAACAGTTCCGTTAACTTCTTTAAGCTGAAGTAAACCCAAATAAAATTTTAAACAATTTTTCAGACAGAAATCCAATTTTGAAATTGACAATGTCTCCTGGTGATGCAATTGTTTGCACGACATTTACTGTCTGCAGTGAGGTTTATGATGAACCTCACCGCAGGTGATGTGTGATGCTGCAGGTTCTCTCTCTGATTTTGTAGGGAAACTTGGCCAAGTCCTTTGCTGAGCCAGCTGTGTGAATTCCCACAATCTGCATTTGTCAGCTGACTGCACAGTACATTAGGTAATTTTAAGTACTTTTCTGCTTGCACAGTTAATATACGCTTTACTACTCAGTGAGTCACTGAGTCAAACCCCTCCACAGTGTGAAGACATCACCAGGAGGCAGCACAGGAGGGGAAGCTGGCCCAGCAGTGTGAGGCAAAGGGGAGCAACTCTGCATTCCAAGATAGGGTAAGGACTGGGCACGAGATGGGCAGGGTGGAGAAGGCTGGAAAGGTTGTCCATAGGAAAGCCCTTCCTTCCTTCCACTGCCACAGAATTAATCTGTTACAGAGCTTCCAGAAACTCTGCAGATTAAGCTTCTGCCTTTTGGATATATCTCATAAGACCAAACACTTATTGAAAGCTTTCCCAGAACACCTTGTACCCAATCTGTAATTTATAACCCCTCTCATTTGGGTCACTCCACAGAGGCTTTAGCTCATCCAATCCTTAGAAGAATCCTTTTTTGCCATCTCCTGGTGTGCCTGTCCCGACCTACTGCATTAGCTGTCCTAGCACATGCGGTCTCCAGGCCACCAGAGCCCCGGGGAACACGCTGGCATGTCTAAACCAACACATGCTTCTGTTTCCAGGGCACAGGCATCCTCCTCACACAGCTCTTCAACCAAGGCTCTGAAACAAAATGTGAAACTACAGACCCCACGTCACCATTATCCAGTACAACCCATGCCCATGGGTCCACACCATGGACTCTGGAACTGCTGGGGCTCCATGAGCACATGTGGTCACACAGAAATCACTCACTGCCAAAGCTTGGTGCCATGAACAGAATGAACACAGTGTGTTCTCTCTCACTAATACTACCAGGATATCACACATATCCAAATGCACCTTTGCACAAACGCTGCAGTTCTATTTGTTCTTATGTTCTCCCAATATTCATTCTTAGGCTATGGGGAAAACCAATGAGTTTTCAACTGACAGTGCCATAGAGATTTGAAAGGGCTTTTCAGACATGGGAATGCTCACTAGAGATTCCACCATACATGCAGACCGGCCAGGGAACTGGGCTTAGGCAGCCGTGCTCCACAAGTTCCCTCTGGGCACGGTCACACAAGCACTAGCACCTATCTCTGAAACACGGGAGGTGCAGCACCTGTAGCAGGTGCTGCACTGCCACTGTCAAGAGATGAAAGCACAGATGAAGCACTGGTAGAGCACATTGTAAGTCAGGTATTCTACGGGAAATGAAATGGGCAGATTGGCATTTCAGACAAATGTCCAGCTAGATTCCTAGAACTTCACAGGACCATTTTCCATGGTAACTACTTTTTTGTGAAGCAAGGAAATTGGTTAGTAAAGAAATTTCCCAGTATATTAATATTTATTTTATACACACTAGCAAAGAAGGAAGCTTAAATTTCCCTTATAAATTATATCAATATATAAAATCAGTATCTTTGTTCCTAGACCTCACCAATTAATCCACTAAAAAAACAAAACATACACAACCAGCAATGAAGTGCATTTATGCACCATGAGAAAAGTTGTGTGTACACAGAATAAAACTAAACACCTGTAAGAGAACCCACAGCTTACAGAAAATTAATAGAGTATTATTATCCTTCTGCTCAGCTCTTTGAAGCTCACACATAATACAACAGAAGTAACATAACTGAATTTCTCTAACATAAATTGTGAATTTGTTAAGGGAAAGACATTATTTACTTAGTTCTGCCATTTGGGACGTTTTTCCTTTTTAACAGAACCTTAACAGCAGAGTCCTCCTTTGGAGGTTTTATTCAAGGGTTGCTATTAACAAGCAGTAAAGTGGCAGGTTACTATCAACACTTCCTTTAAACATACAGGATGAGGAAAGCCTTGGAATTTTTAACTCCTGTGAGCCATAGCGAATCAGATTTTTCATCAGCTGGGATCCTAGACTTACTCTACTCAATTTGAGAGTCCTTTCTTGGACACAGATGCTGGAAAAGAGCTGTGATTCGGTGCTCGTCTGACTTTGAGCACCTAAGACTTGGTTACTCCCAGGGAAACACTCAAGTGCTGAAAGCAGAATGCCTGAGTGCTGGGCTGACTGAAGCACACACAGAGCAAGGCAAACAACTGCTATCAAGGAACTCAATTCTTGCACACAAACAGTCTCATCAATCTTAGTGGAAAAGCAGAACTGAACAACAGCCACAGAACCATGTACTTGTGGCAATGTGATAAGACTGTTAAAAGCAGACTTCAATCCACTTACCAAAACACTGGGACATTCCCCATCTTCCTTTTCTCAGCCAACTAATACCAAGGCTGAATTTGCCCTCTTGAGAGGGTCCTTGCCTTGCTGTTGATACTGGGATTTCCCCCCCGTGTCTTTCTCTTCTCTTCTGTCTTAACATCTGGGTATCATTTGGTGCACAGACAAATCATAGTGATGTATGTAAACAGAGACAAACATATACAATCATCACCACTAGTAAATCCTGTTCAAATACTTGGAAAAAAGCAAACACTTCACTTGGTTAAGGACATTTTAACGCTGGAAAGTCACAGACAGTGACAGAGAGTATAAAATGAACAGAGTACCCTGAAGGCTTGTGGCTATAACACAAGCCTAGGGAGAGCAGGAAGATGCTGTGAGAGTAGCTTCTCAACTTTGCTGGCAGATGCTCTGGTGGCATTTGCCAGCTGCTGGCATGTTTAGCCCCTTCATTTTACACAAGCAGAAAGCCAGTGCCTGTTTATCTCCAACATGATACGACTGCAATTACTTGCAATACTTTGAGAGCACCACCTTGAATCAGCTGTATACTTACAAAACATTCTGATTTTGTGCTTAAAGTTTTCTGGGTTTTAACAAGTCTTTTACAACTTTGTATTGTGTGTTGTTTAAGCTGAGACCTTTTTGAAGGATTGTGTACCCATATTTACAACTAATGACAACCAAATTACAGAATAAACAATAAACATCTGAACTTAGAACATGGTACTTGCTATGGAAACAACCTATTCTGAACATCAGAAACCTTGAATCCTTGCTTTGAGTCAAAAAACACTGACTGAAGGACTCATCAATCCTCAGCAGTTGCCAGTTATATCCAGGCAAACTAATTAAACCTGCTCATTTCTGGCATATCATCCTGGCACGAGGTCAGAGACTGCAAAATCTCACCGTAACACATGATCTTCTCAACAAATGATCCCAAAGACAGCTGACTCATGGTATGGGAATCAGAGGGGGGAAAAAATCCCCTGAAGGGACCAATGGAGTAAATAAAATTAAGATGGATGAAAAAAAGAAACTTGTAATTTTTGCAGTATTTCATAACTTTTCGGAAAAAAAATATTGGATGACAGAAAATCATACTCTCTATTTTCCCTCTCACAAGACATAATTCAACATGAACTCTGCCTGGCACAAGGCCAACCTCAGCAAATCGAGTAGGAAAGGTACACCTGAACTCTCTCCCAGACTGGTGGTCTCTGAAGCACATCCAGTTCTCTGTGGAGCCACCTCTGTCTCTGAGCTGCCAAATGAACCCATATCCAAAAATCTACCCTGCTCTGTGCACCTCACATGGCTGTCTTGGGGTCTCATTTCATTGATTTAAATTCAAACCATAATCAAATAGGTGAAGGAAGATACTTTGAGAGACAGAAATAAATAATGAAGTGAGTAATAAGAGGTTTATAATAAATGAGAACAGCAAGTAGACAAAGTAGTTCCAAATACCTAACAGAGGAGAAAAGTCAACACAAATCCAAAATCAGGATGGTGAGTCAGGGAACCTGTTTGAGCTCTGTAAAACATTTCTGTTACTCTTTTCCTGCAAACTCCTTCTGAACCAGCTCCTCCACTTCAGAGGGTACTCTGTCCCCAGTAGAACTGAAATAACTAATTCCTTCCTTGACACAGATGAGTCCTGGCCCTGAGGATGTGTCTGCACCGCCACAAAGAGCTGAACAACAACTGTGAACTCTGGAAGGGATACAAGGGCAAAGCACTGCATCCATCAGGTGTGAACAGAGTGGTGGTGGTGGTGCAAGTGAATGAAAACAGAACTGGACACTGCAGTCCAGCAGAAGGGGATTGAGGAGCACAGGAACAGCTTTTGGTGTAACCAGCTCCAGAAAGCAAAGGGGATCAGGTGAGCGTGCTTGGGCAGCCATGCTGTTAGCAGTGGTTACAAGCTGGTCCTGTTGGGAACCTCAAGATTCGAGGGAGCTCCAGGGTGCTAATCCACATTGAGGCAAGATTCTGGAGGAGAGAGGAAAATATTTCTTTACAGGGAATGGACACCATCTAGCAAACCTGAGTCTTTGGGAAGTAGGATGAGCAATTCCCAAGGGATACATTCTGCAAAAATTTTTAATTGTTTAGAGATTATTTTTAGTCAGTTTACATGTAAGCTACAGCCCACCATCACTGTCAAAGCATGGGGACAGTAATGGTCCCTATTTGTGTAGCTACCACACCCGAGGGCTGGGATGCAGAGCTGCCCAAGACCCCTGCCTGCCATCAAACAATCCTTCCAGAAAGCACCCACTGACAACAGGAGCTAAAAAAGCCCTGGGTAGAAAGACAAAGTGATATATATAAATAAACATATTTCATTAGGAGCACCATGGAAATTACCAGTGATATAATATGATGAGCATGAATTCAATGCAAGTGATCCAATAAATAATTTTCAGATATCACAGCTCTTTGGTTTTTGATTATTGTTTTTTTGTAACCTTCACCTTGTAACCATCTAAATTTACCACAGAGCGAAGACTTTAACATCTGTCTGGATTATATTTTCTCCTATGGAACCAGAAAAAACAGTTTTAAATATTTAAGTCCAAGCTGTCTTCCAACTTAACAAACATAAAACTTGGTTTTATGACAAGTAACATATTACAACCTGAAAAACTAGCCATAAAAGCATTTTGGAATACTTCAGGAGCAGTCTAAATGTCTTGATACCAATGATTTCTTTCTAGAATAAAGCTGAAAGCTCAGAAAACTATTATCCCAGTTTGGTAATTTGTTACGTCATGACTAGAGCCTTGTCCAATGCATACATTCATGGACATTTAGGCAAAGAAATTCACCATTTGTTTCATTCTCTTACCAGGTCTACATGCAGCAACCTAGAACATATAAACTACCTTCATAAATTGTGAAAGGAGATAATTCCATTCTCAAAACAGATCTTTTTGTAAAAAACTCCCGTGGATCCTTATTGTTGAAGAACATATCTTTATCTTAATCCTGTATCTTATACTCAGTGACACTGATAACAAATGGATCAAACTATCCTGTCCAGTGCCTGTAGTGATTCAGAGATAATTATTTCTTTCTGCAACTTTCCAATTATAATCTGTAAGGCAGTATCTTTCATATTTCCTTACCAATTCTAGGCAAGTGATCAACAGTGCTAATCTAAATAACATTTTTTAGTTTGCTAAGTAGAAGCATCAACAGTATATATTTTTTTCCTTAAAACACACTGTGCTACATTATTTACAGTCAAATTACTGTAAAACTCTCGCAAATTTCAGTGACAATATAAAAATACTTTGCAGTTCTGTATGTGGTGAAAGACTTTGGTTATACATACCTCAGAAAAGAAAACAGAGAGGATGACTAGGCTGATCCAGTGAATTACTCCTGCAAACTGGGAAGCACTTGAAACTGCAATTAACATAATACAACGAAGGGTCATTACAGTAGCAGAGTGCAACTTAGGTTTAGCATAATTAGAACTGCCACATACGATAACACTCGTTTTCTTAAATTTTGCAATGGAAGTACCAGAAAGAGGATGGGATGCAATGGGACATGGAACTCCAGCTCTGCCAGCTGCTCACCCTAATTCAGCACGTTAGCAGCTCTTCACTGGAGCTTTTACAGATACTACTGCTGGCAAGCAATGACAGACACACAGCTCAGCTCTTTGATGCTCTGCCACTGCTTCACGTTCTCACCCCATGCACTGCTTTAGTACGAGATGTGTGACTAATTCCTATGTGCCTAAAAATCCAGAGTTAGGATTCAGCATGGAAACTGAATTCTCTACTATCCTCACATTATTCCTTGTACTCAGTCTTTGACAATTCAGCTCAGATGATCGGTATTTGTCTGGAAGAGGTGCTTAAAAACTAGTGCTCAAAATGGGTTCAAAATATATTTCATGCTGACAGAAAAATGCAGGAAGTTGTCAGGGTCCACTATGTGAATTGCTAGCAGTTCCTACTCCCACATGCTCCCAAGTTTGGATTAAGTGAATGAAGAGGAAACATTCTCTCCTTACTCCAGGTTATTTGTGGCTCTGCCATCTCCACAGCAGGCAGACCAGAGCAGTCTGTGCAGTGTCAGAGAAAGACTGTGTGAGGCAGGCAGTGGCTGTGCGCATAGATGTGCAAGGCCGTGGCAGAATTAACTAGGTGCCAAGAACATACAGGGCACAGACTAATTGAAGAATTTTATTTTTAAATCAGAATCGATTCATAAGAGAAGGAAAGGAGAGGGATGTGGGAAGAAATCAGGATACAAATAAAACAGAGTATGCTCTGCAACTGGAACTCTCACTGCTGAGGCTTTTTCAGGGTTTGAGAGAGCATTTGCTGTGGTGCAGCAGAGAAACTACTTAAAGGTGAAAAACACCAGCAAAATAAAATATATTAAAATTCTCAAGGCACTACCTTTATAGGGCAGCCTAAAGAACTGGAAACCCTTTGGATGCAGTTTTTCCAACAGAGGTCGATTGACATACAAGGCTCCAGCTGCCCTCTAGTGACAAAAAAAGAAACGTCAACCACGACTTTGGGAACAAAATTCATCCTGACAAACCCTGAGCGACCACTACAGAAGCTCATAGGACCAGCACTTGCTTTCAGCGATTGTTACTCCGTACGATGACTTCCTAGCAGATCCACGCTGCAAGGATGTGTATCTGACGCTCTCGGTTTGGGCAAGCCCTGAAGCCCTTGTTACTGAGCAGTGCTGCAGCACAGGGTGTGTTTTTCCTTTGCACAGCTCTCGTGGCCTCAGCCAGGGCACAGGGCACAGTCCCGGAGCAGAGCTTCTCAGCTGCACGCTGCTCAGGAAGGCCCGGTGCCTTCTCCTGATGCACCTGCTGCAGCTGACTGCAGAAGGAGGGCAATACTAACATGATTTCCTGAGTTCCTTTCCCCCAAACTGCTGAAGATGAGGAATGGATAGAATGGTCTATATTTCTGAGGCATTGGAATCTGAGGTGCAAGTGAGTTAATACGCATCTATTTCTTCATTTGCAGACATCACGGTATTGAGATACTATTTTGTTAATGCATGTGAGGAGCGTTGAAAACAGACTTCAAAAAACTCATTACAGGACAGACCTAAAATAAAAGACTTATTATATGTCCCCTGCTTTCTGGGGTTGTTAATTCTGGTATGAACATGCTTTGTCCTAAAATACCCTAAAAGGTCTCCGACCTTTCCATGTGTGTGTCCTACAGTTTGCAAACATTTCAGTCCACTTCCAAAACCAACAGCTTTGTGCATGGGAGAAGTGCATCATGCAACCAAAGACTGCAGGAAAGCAGGAGAGAAAAAAGGAGAGAAAAATTATGCTCTAAAAATGTCACAGCCAAAGAAAACAGGTTTCTATACTTGTGGGTTTTTTGTTTGGTTGGTTTGGTTCTCTGTTAAGAAAGGGAGGCTTCCTAAGTAACTACAGTCTATAGCATGGATTAGCAGTTGTTATCAACAGAATTGGCAGTGATGTGCTGTAATGTATCCTAATGCACTGCTTGATTGTATAAAAAATAAGGAACCCTTTAAAACTGTAATTACATTTTTGAGAAACATAGTTACAGACTAATGGCTTTTCAAAACCTTAATATGACACACATCCCTCATAAGGCATACCTGTAATACTGTTATCAGCCTCACTAAGACAACCTTTATCTGATTTAAAACAAGACAGAAGGTACTCAAACTCGGCAAAGGCAAAAAGCCTCATGGCATGCTTCATTAGTTAAAATGTAATGTAGTAATACAAAAAAATCCATCCAGGCAGGGGCCACCTCTGAACAGTGAAGACACCTGGCTCAACCAAACATCTATAGGTCAAGCACAAGGTGTAAGCTGCAGAGCTTTTAGAGTGTCACATGTAACAGACAGGCAGAGGAGGAATGATTCCTAAAGTAAAGCTTTCTTTCAAAGGTTCTAGAGAAAAATAAATGGTGAGGAAATGTGTGCTTCCAGAAGAGAGTGACCAATACTGTTAAAATTCTGAGAGAAATCAGCAAAACCAGTTTTTAAACTCTTTGGCTCTACAGGAAGTGAAAATCCTCTACATAAACAGAAAGATGTGACACCTCAATAAATATTGTTGAAAGCATCTTCCTCATTCAATTCTTAAGGACTCACACCCACAATTAGCATTCCTGACGTTTTTGAAAGTGGCAGACTCGTCCAAATTCTGGGCTTCCTCATCCAAAATGGTGAGTGAGCAGGGACTAGAGAAAATAACATCTGTAATGGAGTGGCCATGCTCACAACAGTGTGTGCAGTATGGACAGATGGGTGTAAACGGGGAGCAACAGTGCGGAATGACACACAGTCATTTATTCATCTTACTGAGTTTATGAAATGGCTGCAATATCAACGAAGTCCCTTAAAGTAATCAATACAATTGCAATACCTAAACCTTTACTCCACTATGATCAATTGACAATTCACAACAGTGAAAGGACTTCAACAGAATAAAAATTTGGTTGGTCGGTTTAAAGCTGCCACAGAAAATAGCAGACCATGACTCTTTTGTGCTATGTATTCTTGCATTTATGGGATTTTCTGAACCCCAGCTGCCATTTCAACACATCTGAGATTCTATGGAGATACTGGAGGCTGCTCCTCAACGTTTAGCATAAGGGAAAGTGTAGCTGGTGTTTGTGGTCATGTCAACTTTGTATCATAAAAAAAAAGGAAAAAACAGAAAAAAAGGGGTGGAATGGAGGAAAAGAAAAGTAGGGGGGAAAAAAGATGAATTAGGAAGCAAAACAGCAGCATTAAAATTTCCATTGTGGAACCTGTGTAGAGTGAATTCAGATAAAGCAAAATTCCATTTAATCTATTATTTGACTCCCACTATGTTAGCAAAGTACAATGAAGGTCTGTATCATTTCAGTGCATTACAAGCTAGAAAGCTGTGATTTCAATTCCTATCCACCTCAGCAGAAGTAAATTAATAACAGAGGTAACACCAAATACCCTATTTATTTTTGTATGTTCATCACTTCTGTCTCTCCACATGTGATAGGTATCAGAGATCAATGACTCACACATTTTTCTTCTGTGTGTAAGTAATACGTCTGTAAAGGACAGACCTTCTCAAGTACTAATGACAACATGTGTGAATCTCTGCATATACACTCATGATTGTATCTTTGAAAATCTGTCCTGTATTGAATTTGTTATTTGACCAGGATTTGGCCAGAAAAATAAGGAAGAGACTGACTTCACTATACCAGGATTCCACAAGAACACAGTTCTTACCTAGCCTAGTAATCATTTAAATGGTAGGAAAAAATATCCCCACCATCCTCCCCCCTTCAAAAACCTCCCAGCAAATTAAGCCTTTATTTCATCAAAATTAGAAAAAAAAAATTAAAAAAAAAAATCAAAATTAAAAAAAAAATCCTCCTACTCACACTGGAGAAGCTTTATATCTATTAGGAGTTCCAGAGTCAGAAGAATCACCACCAATACTACACAGGCTACCAGGAAACTGTTGAGACTTGCACTGAGCAAAAATACCTGCCACACAGCTGCTCGTCTCCCACAGCACGGTTTTAGCCAGTTAGATCTAAAGAAATAAAATTAAGGGAAAAACAAGAAAAGAAAAGAAGTGAAAAAGGAAAAGAGCTAAAGAGCAGTGAACTCAAAATTGTAAGTTCTGCTGTTATGGATACACTCAGCAATAATGCACAAAGACTTTGCAAAATTCATTTACTGGTTTCTTTACCAAGAAAAATGTAAGAAAAACCTTCACCCTGGGACATCACAAGCTCTGGAGTGTCCTGGTGTCTGAGTGCCTTCAATGTCATGCAGCCCTAATTATCACACACACATTTCTACTTTCTTCCTGTCTCACTAGTGTTCATGTGCTCTTATTTTGATATACATGCTGCATTCATTTGTCTGTGAGTACCAAGGCACAGCAGGACTCTGCTATTTAGAAATTAATGACCTTTTTAAAGCATTTCTCTGCTACTGAATTTTCTGGTCATGCACCTTTATCCCTGCTCTATGAGACAGATCTGACAAGGGCTGCCAAATTTGGTTTGCAACAATCAGTCCATGACATCATGGAAAAGAACAATAGGAGTCTGGAAAACACCAAAGAATAAGCTCAGTGACTCCACAGCCACACTTTGTAGTAGCAAAGGTATGCGGCCTGGCAAGGAGTCAAGCCTCTGGCCAAGGCTCTCTTGCCTGGCTATTTGTCCAACTCTCATCAATCTGTTTGTGGGTCAGGCCAAAAATTACCTTGCCAGAGTGTGGGGGACAGCATGCACCAGGGACTGCTCCCAAACCTGGTTTGGATGAGGTCACCCTTTTTCAGAGGAAAAACAAGGTTTAGGCGTGATGCAGGAAGCTGTGAGGAGGCTACGAGGACCGGAACTCTGGAGGGAAGTTGATGAAAGAGTAAATATTGCACTGTGTTGTGCTAATGCAGATACACATTTACAAGTGGTTTGTTAAAAATACTTTTAAAAGAAAAAGTATTGGTAATAGGAATAACAGTAGCATGGACTTGAAAAGCACAAAACCCATCCTGATACTTTTTATCTCCTTACTCCTCCCCCTCAGTGTCACTTTGATGCAGTATCACATCATTTCTCATCAGTGTTCTGCAATGTTCCTATACTGGCTCACCTCGGAAAGTTCAGATGGGATGGCTGCCTGACACTTCAGATTTTCAAAGCACAGTAAATACACATTAGGTAATGAAAAGCTGACGTGATTTATTAACTAGGCTTTAAAAAGCTCCAAGTGTGGCGCAGTAACCCCAGCCTCTGACTACAGTATCAATACACAGAAATTAGTGGTGTACAAGAAGATATGATGATACTGATCAACTCCTAATAAACAGCTCTATAGACTCAATAACTTAAGTTATAATAAAACACTTGGAAAAACATCACAAAATGTTCTCTGACATCCTCACAGATGACGGAGAAAGCGATGCCAAGCAGTGCTCAAAGACTTGACACTTTCAAGCAGCTTCTCAGAATTAAGCACACCAACACTTGTAGTCAGATTGCCTGATTGCCTGACTGTAAAAGACCTCCTCAATTGACTCTCAAAGCTTCAGAGAAGATTTGACAAGTGTTACTGTCAGGAGCCTGCCCTTAGGTTAAACTTGGTTATGGCTCTAGCCTGAATACAGAATGCACTAGATTTTAAACAGGTTGTTTCAAAACATAAGGCAAAAAAGGGCATTAGGGCCTTTCTGCCCACTTGATCTCTTAATGGATTTTATTTTACATCATCTCAAAACAGGATAACTTATTCTTAATGCAACTATAATTTTGGGCTTAGGGCTGGGGTTTTTTAGATATTTCTAAAATCAATGAGGGGGTATGGCTCTGTTTAAATGGAAAGGCTTTAGTTTTATTCTCTGCTTACATTCATCTTCCCTTTTCCAAAAGACCCTTTATGCCAGTATTTTAATGACTTTTCCTATTCACAGAATCATCAGTAGAGGGCCCAAGTACCTGCCTTTAAAAGCTCTACGTAGTCAAGATTTTCAAATATATCAAACATACTAGCAAGAATAAACCAACTGTAATACTTAGCACACAATACACATAGCCATGATAATTGTTACTCAAGCTATTAATTACTTATAGAATCCTAAATAACATGGAATATTGTCTGTTCAGTATTATTACTCAATATCAGTAACATAATAGTAAAAAGCTTCTGAACAAAACTGTCAGTTTACAACTGAAAAAGCAATCAGCTTAAGACGTCAAGTGCAGCTCACCTGCACATTTCCACCCGTGCCACATTCATAAAATACATAAACTGATTTCAAAGACATGAAAGCATGTGAAATTTCGGCACTGAAGAACCACCTTCAGTCCTGTATCCTAACTTACAACGCCAAGGTGAGTTGTTAAACACTTGGCCTGCGTGTGGACCAGCGCCTGCACACTACTGTCTACAGGCTGCCATGCCAACCACACTGACTCCTGATACACAAACCTCCTCATCTCTTTAGACCTGTAACCCGTTTTAGCAGAGTAGTCTCTCCCCCTTCTGACGTGCAAGGGCTCATCCATTCAACAGATGAGAAATCCAGAGAACAAACCCCTACCAGAACTGGCATGGGTTTAAACTTACCTTCCAAATTCTGGCCATTACAGCCATGATGCTGCAAAGCTACACTTAAAATTTTAAACTCAGATTAGAAAGTCAGCTATACAGAATTTTCAAAAAAACCTTACAAACCAAAACGTAACTTACACAGCTCATAAATTTACAAAGAGATTTCATACTAACCACAGACAAGTAAAAGACCTCTTTCCCTCACTTCAGACAAAAACCCCCAAATCAAACAAAAAATCAAATCACCAAAATCCCACGAACTAGTAAAAAAGTCCCCTATTTTGTTCAGAGAACAAGTATACATTCCCTTGGTGTCCTTCCTGTGTTAGCTTGAATTCTGAGACAAGTATGACTTAGGAAACCTTTCCTGCATGACTTCAAACAGGTTCATCAGGTATCTCAGCTACTTTGTCTCTACAACAGAAATAATATTTATCTTTCTTGCAATGCCTTGATGAAGTAAATGAATGTACTAGCACGGAAGTTTGTTAGTTGATGGCAACATTGGGCTGTAAAGTTTTGTTCTGAGACATTAAAATATATTTAGTGGAATTTTACCAGGGGTAATTCTTTTTAAAGATACTTTCACACATGGCTTTGTGCAAAACCAATCTGTCATCATCCTGTTAGTCTTACTAATAAACAGCTTGGAAAAAAAGAACATAAGGCAAAACTGGGAAAGGTTGAACATATTTATCTGGTAAGGAACCACTACAAACATTTTTTTCAAGCTGTTAACAGCTGTCACTGTTTCTATTTTCTGGTCTTGTAAACAAATACCCCAAAATCTGCATTATAGCTTACCCTGTCTTTTTTCCTTTCTTTTGGCTACACAGCAAGTGTTTGCACCTCACAAGATGGTTATGATCAGAAAACAGAAGGATGGATGAGATCCAAATTGCTATCTGAAGGAGTAGAAAGGCCATGGTCAGGAAGTGACAGGAACACAGGCTAACAAACAATACAAAATCTGGCTGAGACAACACAGACAGCAGAGCCTCACAGCAGGCTGCAGGGAGCAGCTGGAGGCCTTGAGCAACTCACTCCAAGGAACAGACAGAGCTCTGCACCCCGTTTCTGGACTTCCACAAGCTTGGTGTAGCTACAGAAGTTTAACTATTGAGAACATACTCATCTTTTTTCCCCCTAAAATTTGTACTATTTCAAACCCCATGGCATTTCTCGGAAGACTCCTGCAAAACTCTGCTGCTCAAATGGCAAGAAAGATTCCCCCGGTTTTCTCCCCAAACTCACCCATGGCCAATTTATACACACTTACTCCTGTGCCAATATTATTCTTTAGCTTGATTAGTTCTTTTCCCTAGTTGGCATTTTGTCCATGATGCATTATACACAGTGATGGCAGCCACTCGTGTAATTGAATTAAAGCCTGTGCTTTTTGTAGAACAGACACTCAGTTTCTGTAACTATCCTAGCAGCCTCTTCTGCATGTGAATACAGACAACTGGAGCGGTAGATAATATTTTGGAATAGGCTTAATTAATTACATGAATGCTTCCCAGCTCTATTAGAAGTACTTCAAGCTTTCCAGGATCATTTGTGCCTTCTTTATAGGTGTATATCACACCATTTGCTCACAGACATCCTGTGATTACCTGGCCTTTTACTCCTCTCACTAGAAAATTCCTTATTAGGTTTTTCTTTTCTATGCTAAGATCTTTAGTGAAATATTATCATCAGCCTCATAAATACCCTTTAAGAAACATAAGAACAGCCATACTTGAACATACTGAACAAAGGCTTGGCATCCTCTCTCCAACAGTGGCCATGAACAGATGTCTCACGATGACTAAGGACATAGCAAACATATAAATACTTTTCCTTAACATTCTCACAGCATCCATCTATTTTCCATTTGGTCACTTCCTGAGACAGATGTGTTTTCTCAAATTGTACTTAGTAACTTTCAATGAATTTCTCTTCCACAAACTTAACCAATCTCCCCTTGGGGGCGGATAAGCTACTCACAGCCACACATCCTTCAGAAAGCAGCTTCAGGCACCTCCTGCCCTCTGTGCCAAGAGCAAACTCTTTTTGTTTCTTTGGAACTGGGCCTTAATCTATTAATGTACCTTAGAGACTCTACTGGGAGGGGGTATGTGGATGTCAAAGCTTATTTTAACCTCTCTGTGTTCCAGACTTTGTAATATCAGTCAAATCTCAGTCAGCCTTCTCTTTTCCAGACTGAAGAGTCCTAGTTTACATAGTAATCTCCAAAGGAAGTTGTATCACATCTTTGATCACTGTTTTCCTTTGATTCTTTTCCAGTTCTTTTATATCTACCATATCCTTTTTGACAGGGACCAGAACTGCACTCGTGTTCAAGATGTGGGCAAAGTTTGGATATATAGAGAGGCACAACAACAGCCCCTCTTTTATTCTCTGCTCCTTTTCCTAAGCAATCCTAAGATCTGATTTGTTTTTAGACTGCTGCTCAGCATTTAGCTGATTTTTTTAGACTTGCCTTCCAGACAAATATTCCTCTTTTCCACATTTTCCCTTTGTCCTATTGCTTATCCATGTTTCAATTTTTGCACGAAGCCATATCTTCCCCAACTTAGACAATTAATTCTGGTGTCAAACCAGACAAATCAGGCCCATGTAATTTCCAGTCTCCAATAAAGAGCTTTGCTAACAGTGATCTGTGAGCTACAATTGCTACATCTCTACCCACAAAAACGACCTGGGAAAAGCAAGTTCTGTTGGAAAAATACAGAAAGATCTCCAACCCAAAAAAGTCTTAAAATCGGTGAGCTAGAAAATTAGTTCTTTGTCTTACTTACAGTACTGCTCTATGAATTGATAAAAGACATGGGAGGGACATGCTCAAAGGACTTAGCTACTAGGATAAACACAGTAATGAGCTATTCTGGAAAACAAAATTTACAAAAATAAACACTTAAAAGGCCGTGTACAGAAATAGAAATTTCTAAATTGCTGAACACCCCAATAACATAGCCCAAAATGTCATGTTTTCTCTAGTGAAGAGCTGGGCACCTCACAGGTACTGTTGAGTAGAATGCTCATTTTCTGCTGCAGTGCAGGTCTGTTTTGGACCACAGCACGGAGAGTAGCAGTGATATAGTACTGCACAAAGAACGATCAGCACTACAGTCTCGTTCACTGTACCCTCATGTTAGGATTTCGCACCATTTTTCTGGATTCAGACTATGACTGGCAGCTAAAACTAAATTCCAGGTCACATTTGTAAATACAAGGACCTTGCTCACTACATGAAATAGTTGTGCCCCCCAAAACCCTTGCACTTTATTTGAAGCATTATATCACATTGCATTGCATTACATTATATCACCATGTATTACATTATTTACCATTATATCACATATATTACATTATACCGCCATGTATTCAGGATCTGCCTGAGGTGCACAAAACTTTTCAGAAAAGGGACTATTTTTAATTATGCCACCAGATAAAGACAAGAAAAGCAGAAGAGAAACATGAGAACTTGATCTAGTCAAGTTCTTTAAGTTAAAGCACCTTTAAGCTTTGCAAAAAGCAAAAAAATCTCAAAAAGATCAAAGTGATATCTGAAATATGAATATGAAAACCAAAACAATGGCATCTACTTGATAGAATTACAGAAGACAGACTGAAGGAACAGCCATCTTTTTTTCCCACTATGGGTGAATCCATCCACCAGCAAAGTCTGGCAGCCAGTTTAAGAGAGCTCACAACTCTTCTCTGTGTTAATTTCTCCATCTCTAAATCTCTGTTCAGTTTTGGTTTCCCTTCCTTTCTCTCTCTCTCCTTATGGTTTTCTTTTTTCAGATATTACCACTGTTTAATGCACGTTCTAGCTGTGACCAAACAAATCTAAGGCTATGAACAGATGACCATAAATTATTAAATTACAACAGCATGACTATTTACAGCTAATGTCAAATGAGTCACATTAACTGTGTGAACTCAGAAACTTTACAGCTTTTGATGTAAAACACAGTATCTGAAAACACCTTCACATTTCAAATTTGTTTAACATTAAAACTCAAGAGCTGCAATTTAGAACATAGACAACACATAATTTAAAAGTTGGTGTGTACTTCTCACCCCTGGTTTCTCAACCCCCAAGAGAGAGGCTCATTGTCTATCTGCATATTCACATAATAAAATACGGTCTGTAGTGCAACTACCTGTAAGTTTTTGTTATAATTTATTGTGATTCATACTTCCTAACTGGAACTTACAGAAAATATATAGGAAGGAGAACTTTTCCCTATCCATGTACTACTTTCTGCATATTGTCAATTTTTCTGCTATTCTCCATCACTTTTACTGGACATTGATGCAAAAAAAACAAAAAGGTAAAAACAAACCAAAAAACCAGAAGAGAGAAACTGTTTTTTGAAAAACAGAATACTTGATTGGAAAAAAAGAACTTAAGAGTGGCATTCAAAGCAATGTTAATATTTAAAAATCTTCGTACCTTTCTGGATGATCAGTCTCCCTAAAGACATGTTTGAAGACTCTTTTTGCAAACTGAGTTCAATGAAGTCACAGCCTCTCCAGTAAACTCAGACACAAAGCAAACTGGCAACTCAGCTGCTGCAAGGCTGTGCTTTCTTAGCATGAGCATCACCCAGTTTGTTACAGATATGTCAGAGGTGCACACCAGGTGCTCTCTAGGCATCCAAGGCACATTTTTGGGAGGAGTTCAATTCTCACATGTACGTCTCCAGCCTACACTTCAACCATTTCTGCAGTGTCTAAGAATGGAGTACCATGCACTGCAGCAGCACCCAAGGATGACTCTAACCAGGGAACTGCAGGGCAGATCAATGGGAGCAGCAAGTAATGAACATCACACTCTATTGGTTCTGAGAACCAAACTACTATTTCTTCCTACAGTAAAAAAATAGTTGCTTCTTCCCAAAGTAAGGAAGAGATGACGTTTTTAAGTAGAGACTACTACAGTCACATAAAACTCAAAATGTTTTAGTCACCAATTGTTGGCATTTACCAGAAAACTTCCTTTTTCTGAAGAGTAAGACCCATAGCTCTGTTAACACCAGGCACATCAGCCTAACTGCAGCTAGGAAGCACACCAGATTCAGGAATTCCTCCTATCCCACAGGGGGAAGCCACACACCCCCTACTCCCCCATCAGCGCTGGCTCATCCTCCTGACTTGCAGTCTGAGAGTATTTGCAATGCAGATGCTGACCAGCTGAACCAACTTCCATCATGGAAATCTCTTTATTTTCCCTATGTGAGAAGTCTACAGAGGGAGAAGTCTTGCTTAACCCGCATTAGAAGACAACACATTTTGTGTTTTGTTTGAGGGTTTCAGGTAGAGCAGAAAGGTTTTTCTTGCCTGATTACCCTTTCCCTACATACAGGTGTACATCAGGGACAGGCTTAATGTGCCTCTAATCTGCAGTCCTTTCTTTGTTGCTTAGCACAGGGATCAGCATTGTCATCTAAATTTCTGACAAAACCAGCTCAAACTGTCCACGAAATTCCTTCAACACTGACAGTCAGAAACTGAGTGCCCTAAGAATTTGATACGAAAAAGCAAAGACCCATCAAACTGCACAAAGTAAGACTTTTATTCCAGTATTAAAGCATAAGAATGTCAGCTTACATATGCTCTGTCTAACAAGTCAAAGACAGACCATCATTTTCTTTCTTTTTCTTTTTTTCCTTTCTTGTGGGAGTGGTAGCTAGTCTGATGCCATCTGCGAGTTTCCAGGCACACAAAGAGCACACACAAGGTTATGACACACCTATTTCTGACTGCCTATTAATACCAGGTTTATTAAGAGAAATATTCCCTCAAATGAAAACAAAAAGCTCCCCTAGTTAGTAACTAGGTCAAGTTTGTGCTTGGACCCTGAACACCTTGCAGCCTTAAAGAAGGAAAGATAGAGGAAAACCCTGTGTGTGCTTTGGGGTGCACACAACTAAACCATTAAATCAGACTCCTTTCTTCCTCTCATTCTGCTGTCTCTTGCTGCTCCACGCAAGGAAATGGAGACTTACTGCTGAATGTCCACAGTAACCAGGAATCAGTGACTGTGGACAATCATGCTGTCCAGCAAGGTTGTGGACAGATGCAGTTTGTAACCACCCACTCTCATCCAAGCATAGGGATGTGCTGGAGACTTGAAATTAGGAAGACCACAATTTGCCCAGACCAGCTGCAGACAGAATACATGCAGGTCCACGCAGGCTGGCATCGCCCCTGAAATTCTCTGGAAACAGATACAGAAGGTGACACGTGGAGTCTGCAACAAAAGGTAGACTTCCAGAGAGGGGAATCTTCTAGTACTCTCTGGCATTAGCAGTATCATCTGGTATCTCCACAGGCACGGTGTACAGCAGTACTGGGGTAACAGAGCTTCAGTTAAGAAGAGGGATGCTGGCAGAAACTACAGGGATTTTGACATTTTCTGCCACCTCCTGTGCTGCCCTCCCCACATCACTCTCTTTGCACATAAGGGAGATGTGGCTGCCACTTCCAGTATCAAATTGATCTGACCCACCCTACCTCCTCACTTGGATTGAAGCCAGTCACAACTAACAAGGCCATGGGAAAGAAATTACACCACATTCACAAAACCAGACATATTCCCAACCAAGCCAGGAGGTGGCACAGGGATAGTATTTTACTTCTGCTGCTGGGCTTCTGAAGCTCAGCTCTGCTCCTACATTTCTCAGACCATCAGTTGTCATGAATGCTTCTGAAAGGAAGAAGAAGCCGCCATTCCCCCAAGGCATCAGAACATACTCCAAAAATACACTGGGATGTCCAAACATAAGCTCAAAACTTTCTTCAGAGAATGCACTCTACAGCTGGGAGGTCTGGATGGCACCTGCTTATTTCCATTCAGACTGACAAAGCCGCAAAAGAAGTCTGTGTGAAGGAAGAGATCTCTGCTGAGGAAAAGAATGACAAAGCCTATTGCCATGCTTAGGTCTGCAATGATGCTCAAATGGTTACAGTGAGAGATCTGTGCCCTTTAGCACAGTGAAAAATTGAGCTGCAGATCACAAAAATCTATAAAAACGCATATTTTACTAAACTGGTATTGACTCAGCACCAAAATAGCCTGAGGGTTACACCTGCACACTCAAACTAATTTTCAAGTGCCTCTTTTGCTATGCAGGGTATTTTATGTTACAGTTGTACCGTACTTAAATAACCTACTCGAAATGTATTTCCCCTTGTTTGGAGTAACAACTTTTTGGAGATGTCTCATAAAGTCCAATTTGGAAAGAACTGCAAGAGCCTTCCTCACAACTTGCTTCCTGACTACCACACAGAATACCTGCTGAGCTGAGATCAAGCAGGTCTCTGCTGATTACAGAGCACAGGTTAAAACACATTGAGCTGTTAATAAATGGAGGCTTATATAAAGCCTTTTGAAGTCTTCAGCTGTGAGCAGTCTATATGGCTTACTGGGAAGTCCTTTCACATGGACCTTGTTGACAGTGGAGTAGATATGGACGTGTCTAGTGTGACACACAGGAGAACAGCAGTAACAGAACCAGGGAGGGCAGGCACCAGTGCTCACCTCATCTCTGTCCCAAGAGACGTTAAACTATGACATTAGCATTCCTGACAAACGCATCTTCTTGAAGACATCCAGCAATTGTACCTCGATTCCCCTCCTTCCCACACACAGCAGCAGCCTACCCCAGCACTTCACTGCCCTCACTATTCTCTGCTGCAATTCAAGCTTTTTACTTCTTGTCCTAAACATCACGGAGATCAATAACAGGCTGTTCCCTTCCTCACTGAAGTCTCTCAGAAGCTCCCCTCAAAGTCTCTTCGCCATGTGAAACACAGTTATTTCAATCAGTACTCCACAGCAGGTTTTTGGAGCCTCTAATCATTCTCACTGCCCTCCTCTGGATTCTCTCCAGTTGACCCAAATCTTTCATAAAGAATTTAGTACAGCAGTCCACCTACAGCCACTTCAAGCCTGAACCAGGCATAAGGATGACTTCTAATGTCCTGTAGGACAACAATGCTACATAATCTGACATGGGGCTATGTTTGGGCAAATGCTATGGACTGATTAAGATCTTTTAATCCAGTGAAACTGAAACCACCGTTCTACGAAAACAGGAGCAGCATGGATATACTATGTACATTATCAAAGACAACATTCTCACATAAGCAAACTACATAATTCAAATTACTGGTGACAAGTACACCATCTGTCCTGGAATCAGCAATACTATGCTACTATCCCTCAGTCAGGACATGTAAACTATGTAAAAGAATCATGGCAGTCAACTCTCTGTCTTCCTGAAACATCTTTCTCAAAGAACTTTCACCAGACCATTCTGCTTGTCTGACAGGCTAGATGTTTCATCTAGGTTTTCCTGAGATAAGGCTTCCAGACTGTGATCAAACAGTAGCTATGAACCACTGAAAATGATGAAGAGCCCTACACCAGCCAAAGGTTACTTCCATCCTGTGACAATGATTTTAAAGAGAGTTCGAGGACAACTGGTTGCACTTCTCCAGATAAGGTTTCCTATTTTACAGGCCATGAAATTCCTGTAACCTAAAACAATACAACAAAATTCTGCCCTTTGTACTTACCCTTCTCTTTGGTACTCCTCATCCAGGTTTGACAAAAGCTGGGACCCAGCCACAGACAAATCAAGTGCAGCTAAAGGTAGATCTCGATAAGCAAAATTAACAAGCTGTACAGGAGCGATGCTTTTGGTCTCTTCTTCTACTTGTTGGGAAATGATCTCAACTTCCGAAACACCGCCTTCAATGGTAGGCCTGAAAATGCAATAAACACACATATACACATACAGAAATAGAAATACATAAATGAGGAAGCAAGTTAAAGTAAGTTAGAGACGAGTAGTTCACAGAATCCTAAACAGCCAGCAACTTAAAAGGCCTTTGCAAGGCCATTGAGAGAGGTGTCATCATTGAGGAGACAGATCAAATCTCTCCAAACTTTATCAGATCTCACTGTGATCAACAGAAACCTCACAAAGGAGAACAGCATTTCACTCTGCTAAATCTGTTTCAAAAGCACTGAATATAAATGGCTGTGTTATAAACAAACAAATACAGAAAAAATACATGAACCCAAAAGGAAAACATTTATGCAAAACAGAAAGAAGTCACGTAACTATGCCAACTAAAGACTCGTTGCTTTGTAAGTTAGACTGGTGAGCAATGAACAGCTAGGCTTATTAATTATTATATACAAATCAACTGTTAATTAAGAGATGCAGTTTGACCCCTCTTCCACTGTAGATCTGAATACTGATTCAAACAGTTTTGACGGATGGCAGCTTTGTTACATTTAACTAGAAAGGATCATTCTGTTACAAGTTATTTCAAAATAGTTCAGAAAGGGAACAATGATTCAGAATTATGGCCTCCTCCATAAAGATTATCTTAACTAACCTTATGTACAGCTTCTAAATCTGATCATGTATTCTTATAGCAGCCCACTAACACTAATGGAAACTCCACGCAGGTAAAAACAGTCTGACAAGGCGTATGTCTCCCACTTCTGTAACAAGATACTACTTCTGTAGGAACTTCGGCAGTTGCCGTTACCGACTGCATGCACGGGATGACGCGGCTGTAGGACACAGCTTGCATGGCAAGGGCTGATCTTTGCAGCACCCAGCAAAGCTGCTTGCCCTCTTTGATTCCAAGTAGGTGCAAGCACAAACTTCCCCAGCTTTCTTCCAGGGGAGCCTGGTAACTTTGGAAGAAATCTCAGGCTACTGTCAAAGGTTTTCAACAGCGGGCGTGAAGATACCTTTTTTCCACAGGGATATAGTTAAAAAGTTCTTAGCACCCTGTGTTATTTGACACAAAAACTGCATTGGTGATTGTATGTTAAAGAAGCTTATTAAAATCTTCCAGCAATTTAAGCAACCTGATTAGCAGTTCCTTTTTTTCCTCCAGAAAATAAGATAATACTTTAGAAGACCACTTAACAGGTCTGTCCTGTATAAGGATATCATTTAAGGGTGGGTGCAGGAACTAAAATTCTATGCTGAAAGTTTCCACTGGTCAGAGTCTCACCATTACACTAATTCTTTCAGATGGAAGACATTACTCTTTAATTAAAATGAGCCAACTGCTGCCAGAATTACCCAAGAAAGTAAAATGCTGTTATAATGTAGAGTATTTGGCAGGGAAAGGCTGCAGTTCTGTCATACTGTGGCAGAAAGTGGAGGTAAAAGGAAGTACTATTTGAACAACCTAAAGGCTTTTATTTTATTAATGTGTAACTAATAACGGAAAGTAATGAGATTCTTTAATTTCCCACAGAACCATATTCTTATGTAAACAATCTGAAATCAGAAACCCAGAAGTAAAAGCTAATTTTAGCAAGTATTCTCTTTGATTTTCACCTTTAATCTCATCCTGTGGACATTTACATTTATAAGTGCAAGCTGATTCAGTTTTGCATGAAAGAGCATACAATGATTCAATTTTCAGTATTATAGAGGAAAAAGAAAATGGGTTGGTACAATCTTCCCTTCCCCAACAGTATTGAGTTTCTGTACTCTTAGACAGACTAAATGACAGATATAGTCTGATTTTATTGAAAAGACAAACAAACAGACTAGTGTTGGCAGACAGATGTGGTGGCAGAAAAAAGAGATAAACAGATCTGAAAATAATATAACATTCTAGTTTTCAGCCACTGCTGTTAATAACATATCAGACATGCTTACAGCATCATTCATGTATTTTCTGCTAATTCACACTCTTTAGATAAATACAAAACCTTCCTGAAGTCACAACATCATTCTCCAGGTAGCAGCCTGTTCCCTTTCATTCACAGTAAGTTGTATCACATGGTACTTACTGAGGATTGGTCATGTTGGAGGATGCGACCAAATCAGCAGTGGTTCCAATATTTAACTACTTCCAGCTGCCCTGCATAAGTTCTAGCCTTGCAAGAGTAGGTCTCTGCAGAAGCAAAACAAAGTTATCTAAAATACAGCTGAAAGAAATCCAAAGGGCTACACTGAATACTGCTGTTATGTTGCAAGTGTGTGTAACAGTTTAATGCCCACCATGATTCTTTCACAAAGTGCCTTTATTCCAGGTTAGTTCCTCCATATGGAAGGAATGCCATAAAATTACAGCACATTTACTTTTATACATAGACACATACATAATTCCATAAGAACACAGGCCTTGTTCTAAACCACTAGATTGTTGAGGAAGATAACCAAGATCAGAGCAGGAAGCAGATTTGCAAAGAAAGCTCATGGCTTCAGGAGTGTAAATTCTATTGGAAACCAATTTTTTATACATCATAAAGATAAGTATTAACTTTGCTAATGAAGTTTGGGGGTTTGCTCTCCATTTTCCAGTTTGCACTTCTCCTGACTCCCTTTGCTACCTTAGCAAATCTCTTCCAAAAATTAATCTCTGTTGTAAAAAATTCTAGATGGGCGGTTATCAGGATAATATTTCGATCAACAAAACCCAGTAACACATCTGGAAAAGGCAAGATCTCCACTTGTGCTGTACCTGGAGCAATGCATGGCCACCAGAGCAGAAGAGGACAAGCCTGTGAGAATGAAACCTATTGATACACAGGTTTTGGTAGCAGGAAAAAGGAGGAATACCACACAAAAATAATTAGAGACTCTTAAAAATAATTAGAGACTTTGTAAAGCTACTGTGAAGAATATATGATAAACGTTTTTTAAAAGTAACATTAAAAACAGACTCTTATTTTGATTAAACAGAAATAAATATTGGCAAATTAGACCAATGATCATGAAAAATGCTCTTATACTAAACTTTATACTAGAGTCACAGGCTGAATTGTTAGTCAGGTATTTACAGTAGAGACATACAAACATAACTACAGTAAGATCCTTAACAATCACTTGATACAAAAAAATAAGATTGAACTTACATCTTTTGTAGAGCCATTTCCAAGGCTTTATTTCGCGTTTTGTAATTTTACAAAAACGTAAAATGTAGCCAATGCATTTTCACATTTTCCATATAATGTGCCTGGGTATGCAAGAAGAAAAGTTCTGCACTGTGATCACCCTCCTCAGGTAGATAAGCCAACCAAAAACAATTTAATTATTCATATGAAGAGGACAACTTTAAAATACAAGACTACACATACTTCAGAAAGACACACACCCTCCCTTTATTTACAACCTTGTAATACTTCTAAAGACAGAGTAAGAAGCAAATGTTTTTCAGATAAAGCTTTGCTAATACAGCAGAAACTTGATTTGATATCCATTCAAGTATCAGTGGGAATATATTCCCTGGCCTTTGTACTCCTTAAATGATTTTATTTACTATATCCCTAACGCAGCAAAATACAAAAACATTTGCTTAAAATTATGAATATTTAAATCACAAAGTACTTTGAGATAGCAATTGTCACACCTACCAATACAACAAAACTAAAATATAAGACTCAGGCTTGTTTAGCAATGTTAGCTCCCTAACATCTCATTTTGAGTTGACATTTTTATAACACAAAAAAACCCCCAAACAATTTTGAATGAAAAATTTTACCCAAACCAATTGTTCCAAGCACTCAGCATGAGAAAACGGTCAAGGCATGAGGTACTGTGCACCTGTCTTGTGAGACTAAGGAGATTGAGAATCCTGCTCTAATTCTGCATTTGCAGGCCTGGAGAATAAAAGGTACATGGGGATATGGCTGATTTAGGAAATGGCAATAAGACTGATGGAAACTGGCCTTAGAGGACAGGCAGGCAAACATATATATGGAAGCTTCTTGACCGAGGAAAAACCTCACCATTTATTTGGGAGACAGCACAGTGCTGGTAACCCCTACCTCCCTCCCAAAGGGGGCTTAGAAAGCAAAACAGTGACAAAAAATATACATCTAGATTTTAAAAAAAATCTTATTTTTTAGATTAATCCTAAGATTTTGAGGGAATGGGTGAGCAAGATAGGACATGGCTATTAAGTATCTGTCCATCCAGAACAGTCTCTTTTTCCCCCAAAGCTGGAAGTACATTCTCAATCATACAGAATTGTGTTTCACAACTCAGCTGGCACTCTGAATGGGATGTGACCAGTAGCAGCAGCAATAACCAGGCCAGCTCCCTCCTCCTGGAGCTGGCAGCTCTACAGGTAAAGTTTGCTCACCCCGGGGCTGAAGGAGCCGCTGGCAGGAGGGCAGCAGCTCTTCCCACAGCGCTGACAGCTCCCCAGGGAGCAGAGTCCAGCTGGCCACAGCCGCAGGGATCGCTACCATGACACAAGGAGCTCACGGGGTGAGACGAGCAACGCCGAGACACCTGCAAGGAGAGACAGGGACCCAACTCTCCACAGGACTCAGTGCAACCTTCCTGAAAGAAAAAGGGGCAAAACGTGAGTAATTGCTGGTAAAAATGACTAATGTATTAGCTGATCTAATGAACTGAAGAGACTAGTAAGTGAAGTAACTGAAGAGTTAAGTAAGTGCAACAAGAGGACGAAAAAGATGCAATAGGTTGTGTATATCCATCTCCTAAATGGATTACAGTGATTCATGCTTCTTTCCAGGCTTTATGCAAACAACAGAAAGGTCTTAACATATACTGGTATTCTGCAAAAATGTATTTTTTACCATCCACTCCACCTCATCTATCCGTTTTTAACTTCCTTAAAAACCCCACATTTTTTAGCAACATAAACCACCTGCAACTTCCACATGAAATTTCTGTGCAACTGAGTGGTTTTTAAAGGCATCAGGGATCAGCAGGAAGATTTTACTCTTTTAAACTTATCTCTTGCATTCCTATAGGATTTTCCTGTAGGTAAAGTGGAATGATGTTGTTCTCCTCCCTACCAACAAAGATAGGCAGAGGGCAACTTCTGGGTATTCCATCCATCACCTGAGTGGAAATTTTTCCATATAGCCCTTTCCCCACCTAACATACTCAATGCTCAGTAGACAAAAAAGCCTCATCTGATGCAATTACTAACAGGTCCAGGCTTTTTGGCTTTTTTCCCCACTTTGTAGAATTGAGAGCAGGCAGCACACAGGACAAGCTGAGCTGCCATGTGAGCATGGGCAATGTCCGTTCCCTGAGAGTTCAGCAATTCCATTTCTTCCACAGCGTGTTTTCCAGGTGAGATGGCTGTAGAACCAGCACAGTTTCCAAAGTCTAACAGAAACAGTTTAGAGGGGAGATACGATGGGAAGGAAAGAATTGTCCTACTAGTTTCTAATGCAAGCTTCCAAGCAGTATAGCAACCAGAAACACTGGACTAAATGACTGACACCTTGTATGTACCAAGAGGACAGTGCAATCTCATGGGAAGTATGTAAGTTTGCAGACTGGTAGCCCAGCTTAAAACGAACAGGATCACAGTTCAAATCTCAGCCAAGCTGATTCAGCTCTTCACCCCTGTGCAGTAGCTGAAGAAAGCTGTAACCCATTCACTGAGCTCTTTCTGAGGCAAGACCTTCAAAATGCATTGAAGTGCTGTCCTTGCCCTCAAAGCCCTCCAGCTTTCCTCTGCTCTCTGCACCCTTACTACACATGCCAGCGCTCCCCAAGGCTTCTGCAAGGTGCCTTTGGGTTGATAATGACTTTTCCACCCTCTCCCTGCAGGGACACTGGCAAGCACCTGCTCACAGCTCCTGGGTTGCGCAGCCTGGGCACTGGGGTCATGCGCTGCACTTGAGCAAAGGTTCGTGCTGCTGTCCCTGCCCAGCACACATCCTGCCCAACTTAATTCGTTAATGTTTAGATCAACCTTCTATTGTCAGTCACCACACCTTGGCTGGAGCTTGCTAATAGGAGATAAAATCCAGCTGAAACAACAAAAAGCATACAACAGAGTTTGGAAAATGTATGCTAAAGCACAGCACACAGTGTACATACAGTCTAAGCTAAAAGTAAAACAAAACAAAACTCAAGAGCAAACTTAAAAAAAAAAAAATCTATGCTCCATTGGTGCACAAAAATGGCTTTTAGCATTGATTTAAGCACAGTCTTACAAAATATGTGTCACAATGTAGTGGGCCTAACTGGGGGTGGGGAGTAGGAAGACGATTTAATTTAAGCCTTTTGCACCAAAGTCCCTACTAACTTGTACCCTATTCAGCTCAGCTGAAGTCAAGACAACATGATTCAGAGCTGTTTGCTGCACTTGCTCATGTTCTGAGGCGTATTATCATGAAGCTGTAAGCTCCTATACAAAATTCAGATGCTAACTGAAGTATTCAAGTTTGTGCCCTTATGAGGTAGCTACAAAACCAAATTCTGACATGTTCTTCTAACTAAAGATTCTTCCACACAGCCCCCCAATAGCAGCTTAAGACACATGGACAGGCTCACAGTTTGCATTCATAGGAAATGCCACAGGCCCCGCCCGAGGAGACACCACTGCAGCTGCAATGTGGGGTTTTGGTGTTCTTGCCCAGCTCTGGCTCCTTCTCCTGCCCACACCCTATCCATTTAAATAGGGAAAAAAAAAAAAAGGGGGGGGCAGGATGGCTTCCCTGATACAGGTCATAGTACAGCGCCAAAAATAGTTGTGTCAGCAAAAGTGAGAGTGCAGAGCAAGGCATTGTGCACAGCCACAGAAACAAACCACACAGAGCAGAAACACTTTAGATCAGAAATACTCAGGGATGATGTGCAGAGCCCTGGCCATTGGCAATATTCAACTGGAGCAAACACCCAACATGAAAACACTGAAGAGACTGGAGAAGGGGGGCAAAGGAAGAGGGTTTCTGTGGAGGTTTTTTCCCTTCTGTGTCACATTGACGCTTTTTACTTTGAATCTAGTCCAGATCAAGAAACAGAATTTTGCTTCCTTTGTGCAAACAAGTTACATTCTTATTTCAGCCTATAAATTAAAAGCCTTATATAATCTAAAGCTCAAATGCAAACGATGGCTACTCATGTGCCAGCTGGGGAGTCCTAAGGAGGTCAGGGAGCTCTTCAGAAAAACAGGAAGAAAAGGAATAATCTGAAATAAGAGTAGGGGAAACACCTAAACAGGCATTACCCCAGAAGCTTTCAAAGAGAAAGGGCAAGTTCAATTTAGGGGTAACTACATTTAGCTCTTGTGTATTAGCCCAGCCAATTTTTTTTGGTGATTAACACCATGGATATCATCCTGAGGATCAGCATGAACCTGATGTGATCACTCATCACTACTACTGCAAGTCGCATTTCTCCAAGGACTGAAATTCCCAGGTTTCCTGTGATCACAACTGCTTTTGTCCTGAGAATTTTAATTAGCTCCAAACATCTGCATTTAGAAAGTTTTATTGGTCATGTATGCCAAAACTGTTTCCTTCAAGAATTTAGCAACCTGTACTTCTGAAGGAGAAAGCCTGACAAATCCGCAGGAGTGGTCTCAGCACTTCCTTGATTTGCTTTAGGTTAAACAAAATTGGTTTTTCTTTTTCCCCAACAAGAAAAATCATAGTTTGTGATATTAAAAAAATTCCCTTTGATTAACTGACCCTCCCTAATACCTTATTTAAGACAAGAGTTTGATGAAGTATTAGATTTGTCAAAAAATTATGAGTGCAGAGATGCCACACAGAAAACAAACAACAAATTAGCTTCCTTAATCTTTAACAGTCTCATGCAGTGTCCAAAACAAAAAAGGCAAAAGAGATGGAGCTTTTTATTTCAAGTAAGAAGGGACATTGAATTTTGCATATTTTTCATGGAGGGATTGACAGCAAAGTTTTTAAATACACCACATTAAAAAAAAAAAAGAAGAAAAAACACCCTCCTTCACAGGAAAGGTATTTAAACTGGGGGGAAAAAAAAAAGACATTCACAAATTAGGAAATGGCAGATTTGCACTTGCTCATGCAGTCATAATTCTATCCCCTTGCGGAATCATCCTGTATGCTGAAATTAAGCAGAACACTGTCTGAGGGAAAAAAAGAGCACGTAATCATGTAACTAAAGACTCTCATTATTCCTAAGTGTAACTCACACGTTCTAGAGAGAAGTTTAGATGGGCCAAAAAAGAGAAAAATTATCTTGTGCACAAGTAAAATAATCTTTTCACAAATGCAACATGACCATTGGTTGAATCCTGAACATTTCAGTACTGCAAATCTGGACTACAGAACAAATAACAGTAGCTGGAAGAGAGCCTTTCTAGGAGGACTAATCCAAAACAAACTTTAAGGAGCCCAATGAAGCCCACCCTCTCCCAAAGAGCTTGCAGGTGTGCAGCACATGGTCCTTCCAGACTGAGAGAAACAGGAGGAGCCGCTCTGTTTGGAAAGATTATAAAAAGACTCCACTCATGCTCCTTCCTTCTGCTCTGTCTTCACACAGAAACTGGGGAGGGAGGGCAGGGGTTGTGTAGCAGATCTCCAGACAGGTTCTGCAGATACTCCAGCATGAATATGCTTTCAACACAAGAACTGCCCCCCAGCTCCTCCGGGCCCTCACTCAGTTCATGCTACACCATGCATATTGGCACTGCTGGAATTCATGGCCCCCCTACACTCCCAACATTTTCCAGAAAAGCCACAGTATGGCAGATACGGCAGATACTGCAGCAATCCACAGTGTTGCTGATTCAGAAGATGCCATGGGGCAAAGAAAATACATTCTCTGCACTGAGGGCCTTCTGCTTGAGGAATTTTAATACTATGGTAAATGATTGGAGCAACATGGATCTCAAAAATGTGCAAAACCTGTCCATCTACAAAGGCTATCCAAATAGCAAGTTTCCTCTTAGCTCCTCAATAAACAACAGGCATTCATTCAGCCAGAAGATTATTCATTTGATCTCGTTCTCTGGAGTAATTCCAAGCATGCCATTTCCCTTTCCATTTTACAAACCACTCTCATTTAGCTGTAATAAATTGGTGATCCAAACAGTTTTCTACAGTGTCTGCATAAATTGGTGATCCAAACTGTTTTCTACAGTTTCTGCATGTGGTAGAAAAAAGCACTCCCACCACAGGGTCCTTGAGTCCAGCGCACAAACAAAACAGAGCAATCACGCAGTTAAAAGTTCTCTTTACAGATTTGTCAGGTCTTCAGAGCTCAGGCCTCAAAGGGAGAGCCCAAAGCAGACTTAGTGTTTCCCAGCAGGATTAGACACAGGGCTGGCAGCTCACACCATTTCACTGCACACCTGAACATCTCCTGCTCTGCTCAGGCTGCAGCTGCTGCTGGGGGACCCTGGCTGGAAGGTGAGGTCAGACCTGTACAGAGCAGCACCACTGGGGCAGACAGGGCTCCCAGGGAGATGATCCCTCTTTACAGCACAGCACAAGGACACCAACAGGGACCTCGGGCTTGGACGCATGGCTCCGGCAGGATGCTGCTTCTGGGCCCACCGTTGGGAAGCTCGGGGTTAGTTTGCTTTAGAAATGTGCCACTGCACATGCTGATAGGAAAGAGCCTGGCATCAACAGCTCCACTGGACTGAAAACATCTGGCTTTTTCTGGTCTGGGAAACTAAAGGACTCTGAGCCCAGTCAGCATACAGTTACAAGACCATTTGGACAAATTTCGTAACACACGCAACTCCCCCCCAAGCCATGATATTTTGTGTCACAAACTGTGTTTCTCAAAAGAAGAAAAAAAAAGAAAACAAAACAAAAAACAAAACAAAACCCCAAAACTCAAATAAAGAAAGAATCCCACCAAATCCTCCTCAGATCTCCCCTGAATTACATTTTAAAATATTAAATTTGAAGCCCAAAGTTTGGTTTATATTTTCTTGGCTAACAACAAGTGCATTTCTGAATTTCAAATGTTTGGAGATGACACTAACCTAGTCAAGTTGTATGAAACCAAATTATTACTACTGGAAGCAAATCAAGTACCAATTTAGTTTCAAGGAATTCTGGTTTGCTTTCAACTGTCAAGAGTCAACCCTTGGATATTGCTTTTAGCACCCTTTTTCCTACTCCCTGAAGCTGCAGTGAAAAGACACAGCCAGAAACCTGCAGCCACATCTTTTTGTTTTCAAGCCAAGCAAGATCAGTTCAGCCACTCTTTAGAATAGTGAAGAAAAAAATATATACACTTTTGAAATTGCTAGAATTAATGATTTTAGGTCTGTATAGACACTCAGCAGGTCATCTCTGATTAGATTTGAGTTTATCACACATGAACGTAATTTTTGCAGTCTGTTAATGGCTTTTGAGGTTAAGAATAGAAGTCCATTTGAATCCAACAGCAAATTTTATTTGGACAGAGCTGGAACTTCACTCAGGCTTTTAACAACAGCAGCAGAGTAACACAAATCCTTGAGACACCCTGAGTACGATGTATGCATCCATTCAGAGGGGTGACATTGGCAAACTGTCTTAGTCATGTGAAAGTACTAGTGTCTGTCACCACCTGTCATGAAAATGCTTCAAACTCACTACATTTTAATTTTCATCCACTATATCTGCTGCCCATCTTGGAGGCCAACCTTCCAATAAATTGAAGCCCATACCCTTAGTTTCTGCCCATACCCTTAGATTAACGTAACTTTCAGATTGCCTTTCAGCCATTAGCTTTCCACCTTAAGACTCCTTCTCAAGCTATTAATTTTAATTTTCAGATCCTGGGCCTAATGGATTCTAGATTGAAAAGGCCTCTAAAAATTTTAAAAATATTCTCTAGTTTTCTAGAGGAGCTAATGTCAACAAAAATACAGAAGATTCACAACACTACAATAAGAACGGGGGAAAGTACAGCAAAAATCTCGTAAGAAATTTCTGGCATTTATTTCATCTCTTTAAGCTGAAGATTTCAATGCATCTTGCCCATTACAGCTCTGTGAGGCCCATAACTATTATGTTTCTATCTAGGAAGGAGACTGAGAAGTTCTTTAGACCAACTCTGTCTCCCACATAATCACCAGTACAGGATCAAAACAAACCTAATTGGACTGGTACTAAATCCAGTTATTAGACAAGTCAAAACCAGCATCTGGAACTGAAAATTCCATTCTAAGAACCAACTGTATTACAAATATATTTCTGAGAAACATCTATGTTTTGTCATTCCTGGAAAGCATAATGGGCAACCTTCCAAGCAAAATGCAATAAATTTATATGAATTTATGGTTTTACTGTGTATCTCAAAAGCAAGTATATAACAATTAGCCCACTGACATGAAATTTATTGCTCTTCTCTCGGACAGTGTTATGCTTTTTAATTCAGCTTTTGGAAACAAAATGCCCAGCTGTTTTGAATGCAAATTTACAAAAAGTTGCAGCTTCTAATCCTGGAGATGCATACAGGGTAGACTCCCCTCTGCAAAAACACACTAAAATTCCTGAATTCACATCTGGTACTTCAGAGGCAAGTTATTTCACATAGGCATGGAGACACAACAGCTGTACTGTTTTTGGCAGGCAAACTCTTTCCTGATCACCAGGCGCCTAAAAGGCAAGATTTAACTGCCTTACTATAGCATGCAGAGTACTGATAGCCATTATTTCATATATGGCCGGTGCATTTAACCAGGTCACCCTGGTTCCCTCAGCAGGTGATGGAATGCACTTACTACAAATTACAGGCCAGGTTTCTGCCACGAAGTATTGATGGTGAGGGACTCAGTCCAAGCTGGGAGTAAGCAGGCTCAGCCCAGACAGTCCCATGAAGCACCTGGAGGCCACAGCCTGACCAACATGGCCCTGTCAACTGGCCAGTGACTCCCACATGCAGTAGCCTAGCGTGTGCCTTGCCCCCTCACTTCTACTTCAGGCCTGGAACATATCACAGGGACACATGCATGGCCAGAGTATGCTTGGAGTCTGCCTAGACTGACCACTGCAAACTGCACAGATAAGGCAACAGTTCCTCCCACCGGACCTGGAAACAGGATAGGAAGTGAGTGCTTTTTTACTAGAGGTAATTGATTTATTTGTTATTTTGTACGGAATGCAAAAAGGATCAATGAAGTATGCAAGAGCAGAACTTTCTGAAAATGTTAAAATATTTGATCTCCACAGGCATGTAGAATTCCTTCGGAATGAAGCTATTTGCTTACTCATATAAATACATATTAAAATGCATTCAGCTACTGGTAATAAAAGAAACCATACATGGAAAGTAAAAAAGTCCAATTTATCCTTTTTCCCCTTTCAAGAATACCTAACATCACCATCCCAGCCCTCATCTCTTTTAAACTCCTCAAGAACAGAGAGGACTGATACTCTTGTCACATGAGGAAATGCAGAGCATCACAAGCTACTGAATAAATTTCAAAGAAGATGCAGAAACACCCACCCATGAACTCCCTTTGATTTAGAGGGGAGAACTGTCAGCTTGTGCTCTTCCCCTGATAGCATATCAGCATCAAGGTAAACTTAAAATTACCCTCCCAATTCCTAAAGGCTCACACAAAGTTCACTCTTCACGAGGAAATTAATCTCATTGTGATTTAAAACTGTGAGCCTAGAACCAGCTTTTCCTGTGGTACGGTAATTTGGTGCCACTGCTAACATTAAGAAATCCATGTTGTAAAGCAATGAGGATGGTACTCTGGGATTCAGATATAAAATTTACTTCGGTATTCTGCCAAGCTTCTGCAATGCACTTTGAACCAGGGCCTTAAAGACACGTGGTAGAATTACAGCCCCCGCAGACCACAAGCGAGTGAGAGGCACTGAGCAAGAAGAACAATGCTTTAATATCTTAGAGGCAGATTTAGTACGCACCGTGGGTCAAACAGAAGTGTAATGTTCTGACACTGTTTCAGCTGTTTGGACTGCAGTGCCTAAATGTCACTTCAGGTGCCTTCAGAGGACTAGACCGTGGCTTCTTGGACCCCAGTTTTTCCTTCATGGAGGAGGAGGAGAATGAGAAGAGAGAGAAAGGAAAAAATAAAAGAAAAGAAAAAGAAAAAAAAAAAAAACCAACAACCAAACAAAATAAACCAAAAGAAATTCCCTGCCTTAGAGAAGTTTTGGTCATAAACTTAAAAGAACTGAAGTGATAGGACACAATGATAAGGGAAAGCAAACTGACAAATATAGCAAAAATGGATCCCTGCCTGGGAGCTGCTCTTCCTGAAGTGGCCCCAAGAATCCCAGAGGTTCTGCCCCACAAAGTTCCTGCTGCCACTGACAACGCAGCCAGAAAGCAGAGGACGGGGACTGGCAGAGACGGGAACCTGCCCTGAGCTTCTCTGGCAGTTCCACAAGTAAACCTCACAGTAATTGTTCTACCCAACACTTACCAAATCATAGCAAAAGGGGAAGAACTAAATAGCATATGAAAACCTCACATATGTTTTCAATTCAAAGTCACCCACCTTAATTCCTAGGCTGCTCTTTTAACATATAGCCATAGTAGTTCATTTGCAGTTAGGGAGATGATGGAGAACAGTTATTCCCATTTAAAATGCCTGGCACTAACTTCAAATCAGACCTCACTGGCTCTTGCCAGTGTATTAAATAATTATAACAAACATGTATTAAAGGAGATACAATCATTTTCTGTGACCACATGACAGTGTCTGCTGGAGAAATGTAGTACAACGGCAGCTTATGCAATAAACTCTGCTACCCTGGAGTTCAGCACAGGGAATATATAAAACACATGTTTGAAAAAGCTTCATTGAGCAACTACTTTCTTTAAAGCACATCATAAAGAAAACAGGAAACCCCAACCCCACTGCCCCACAGAAAAATCTTTGTTCTCTATCCTTCAGTATTCTGTGGCACCACACAGGCAGAAAAGCTTTGGCCACTGTGTGACCCAACATAGCAGTCATCCTGCCACCCTCCTCAGCTCTATTTTAGCAGTATCTTATTTAGTACTTCAAGTCCCATGACCCATATCCAATAAGGAGGTTCTGTCTAATACACTGAGCAGATAAAAGGATGCTTTTCAAGCAAAGGTTATGCAAGGGATCCATACTGCAATGCAAGCCCCAGAACAGTAAACAAATGTCAAGATATAAATAAAACACATTTTTGCTCTTCAACCCATTACACGTACCAGTCACCTGCTTGTAACAGAACTGTGTCTGTTACAGCTGCAAACACAGACTTTTGTTAAGATTTATCAATTCATCTTTATTAAAAATTCAAAAAAGAAACAAAAACCCCAAACCAAAACAAACAAACAAACAAACAAACCAACCCAAAACCAAACAAACAAAAAACCACAATAAAACCACCACTTTACCAGTCTAGTCATTAAACAATTTTAGGAGGTAGGAAACTCAGAAAAACATGTTCAAAGACAGACAGATGCAAGCAAAGAAGCTACATCTGTATTATCTTCTGGATTAAAAACACAAAGAGCTGGTAAAGCGGTCTGAAAATTTTCAGAAATATTTTGTGTATAACCATTGCACTAACCCCTCCAACCCCTTCATTATCTGCTAAGACTCTATCAGTCTCAGCCAAAGACTCCCTAAGACTTTCAAAAGAATTTAAATAGGCTAATGAGCACATACTCCCTAACTAAACATAAAGCCCAAGACCATATAGGAAACAGATGCCAAAATCTGGATTAGTTTCTGACTTTGGTCTAGCACTCTGTTGGTAAAAAACCTGCCACTTTTCAACACAAAGAAAAGCCTCCAGTATTTTAAGTGTAGGTTGTTGAGGCTTTTTAGATACATATAAAAATATTCCAAAAATAAAATCCATTTAAAAAAAAAACTTGTTTCAATCAGAAATATAAAAATGCAAAATCAATACAAATTTTCCAAGAAAACACGAATATCTGCATAGAATTAAGATGACAGTGGCATCAGGTGAGAGATTTACTGCACCTGTCACTGTAAAAACAAGCACTACAAATGAAGACAACCTGCTGCAAAGACCAATATGGGATTTAAAGGGGCAATATCTTGTGAGCCTTCATTTCGCATCTTCATAGCTCTAAAACATTGCTCCTTAATAAAACTTATTCTCTTGTGTTATTCTTCTCACTCTCAAAATACTCTTTTAAAACATGTTGACCATTGACAGGTCATGAACTGTAGAGCCCAGAACACTTGAAAAGTGGAGAATAGAAAGAAAGCTTCCCAATGGTCCCAAGCATCTGTTCTCAGTGAGAGCTGACAAAGGAGTCCACTGCAAACTCCACTGCAGATCAAGGTGGGAAAAGACACCAAAAGAACAATCAGAATCCTATGATTTTTAAGGTCCTAGAAATGAACAGTCTTTCAGACAAGAAAGCTGGCCCATATACTTTAGTTCACATGCTACTTAGAGACACATTAGGCGATTTAGAAGGTGGTTTTTAAAGTGATATAAGTCCTTCTCCAAAGTACTTAATCTAATTTGAGACATTGTTTGCAGTAATACGATCACACAGTTTTGAACAAGTGTAGATTAAATAGCTTATCAATATAGATTGGTTTAATGGACCTACCATGCTTACTGCGATGCTGAACAGAGGATCTTTCAAGAGAAATTGCAGGATAGACAGCGTAAGACACAGGGAATGTTTCAGGACCGGAAAATTTCTGTCTTGAATCAGAGGAACAAGGTTTTGACAAGATATTCTGTTAACAAGTAATTTCAAGAGCTGGTAATATTGGAAACGCTCTTCTACTAAGCACAAAACAGACAGGGATCCAAACCAAGTGTAATGAGCTTCAGAAAACACTCAGAAGTAGCATTAGGCAGCATCCAAAGGCTAAAAAATAATCCAAAGCATACAGGCAGGCCAAAATAGAGTGCACCCTCATCCTAGAGCAGAACCCTTTGGGAATGCTATGGGACCAGTGTGATTACATCAGTCCAGGCAGCCCCAGACTTCAAATGCATTTCACCACTACCCTGCCCACTGCTGCAGCTGCAGGCAGAGCACACACAGCTGCAGGGCAGAACTATTTTCTCCTGCTTTTAACAAGAAAATTGTCCCATTTCAGAAGTCCCAAGGAATAGCTGTACTCTAGTGTGCTCTGCATCACATTCCACTCATATAAGGAGCCAACCCATTCATTTTCCATTAAATTACTATGCCTCCCTTTGTTCTTGTAAAAAAATATCTGGTGAGCCATAAAAACTAACCAAACACACACATCTTTCCCATCTCTTCTTTCAGAGGCCATGGCTAACTGAAAGAAAAGATTGCTTTACTGTGTCCAGGCCAATAGTTTTCCTCTCTGGATAAGCACTCAGGATTACCACAGCTTGTGTGGAGCCAGCAGTGCTGCAGCTGGACTTTGGGACTAGTTGCAGGCTGCCCAGTTTAAAGCTAACTCAGGTACAGCTGTGCAAACTGCAGTCTGCAATGCAGCACCAAATTAACTATTTAACTTAAAACCAAATCCATTTTCCCTACTTACTGAAAAACAGCAGCTGACAAACTATGGATCTGGCATTCTCTCACATGCAGTAAGATTTGCTGCAAGTATCTAAAAATACACTTCCTGGCTGACAGCCCAAGGAACCAATCAATGAAAGTTCAAGAGGTGCATTTCACAGTCCAGATGTTCTCAAACTCTGCTCCATCGACAACTTCCAGAGACGGCTGGTCACATTATGCTGACTTTTCTCCCCTTTGCTGTACCACTTTGTGTCCAGAAGATGAAAAGCACATTTACAATTCTTAAAATATTTCTCCTTAAACATCTTCTCGTTTTGCTACAGTTAGCATAAAAATATCACAGCAAATCAATGGGATGAGAGGCTATCCCAGAGACAACTAGGTGGAAAGTACAACTCAAACTTGAAGCTCTGCAGCAGGATGAACTTAATGAGAGCCCAGAAGGCAGACAAGTTACAGGATCCACATGCACATACACACATTATAGCGAATGACAAAACGTCCACCGGGCAGAAATGCTTTTCCTAACCCCACCTACTCTCTTTCTCAGTGGATACAGTTGAAACTTGGGCAAGAGAGCTTACCTGCTTATTTAAGGAAAAAAACTTGGTAGGACTTTCTAGGCAAATAAGATGTAGTAACACTGTTCACTGTTGCAACTCATTTCATTAAAACCCCATGCCTGAATGATTTCCTCCAACACTTCAGTTATAAATGTTTATAAAAATGCAGAACTATTTCTTGGAGAAAAGATGAAAACTAATTTAAACACACACTTATCCATGTACCAAAACAAATATAAAACTATAAAAACTGACAAAAATCTAAGCTTGAAAACACTGCCATATGCCTTGCACAGGGGATACACAAACTGTAGCTATGGACATCCAGATGTTGTCATCCATTCTTTCATTTGGACGTTAAATTAACAATTAGCAACACCCTTGACACCACACACCTCGACAGGCAAGGACGGAAGCAGCGCAGTCCAAGCATGTAGATCCAGTAGCTGCTGCTGCTACATACATGTCTGTCCTTGCATGAATCACAAGAATCCTTACAGTTCAGTCCTTAGAGGGGAAAATGAAGGGAATGTTGAGCTTGATACAAGGAAAATCGTTAGAAATTACAGACCATGCAGCTTCATTGCCCTTAGCAGAGAATTGAAAAACAGGTCATGTATGGCACTGTTATATATAATTTTGATTTTGATTTTGGCTTGCAAGTCCTTTGTTTCTCCTTTCCTTGCAAAGGAACACATTTCTCATTGGAGCACAAATCTGCAAGCATACCCAGAGCAGCCTCTGAGGCTCTTGTGCTACATTTTCCAGGAGCAGCCCTAATTTTGCCAAGTCAGAAGAATCACCAATCCATCATTTTTGCTACATGTTATAAAGCAGAGGACTAACGCAAAATTCTAATATTCAGTGCTTTTCCATGAAAAAAGTGCTCTGTAACTTCAGTCTGCTCCATCTTTCCTTCCCTGAATAGAACTTTTGCCCTTGGTTTTATGTCTCTGCTTCAGTCACAGGGCTGCTTGATGACAGCAGAACATGCATTACATTCTGTGCTTTTTTCAATCCTAAGTAATCCAGACAAACACCCCGCTTTTATTAAAACACTGGTATACACCACAATTTTTCCTTGAACACGAACAATTCCAACTCTTGCCCATTAGGTCATTTAATTTTCAAGTAACCATTTTTCATGGAAGCCACAGCATTCTCTCCAGGTACTCAATTTCTGGTTTGAACAAGAATTTGTTTTCACCTGGAGGTTTGTGTCTCTGCAGCACAGGTCAACAGCTTCATGCACCAACCACTACACAAACCTTTCAGCCAATATTTTGCTAGCATAGATTCCTTTACAGAGGGGCTTCTAAATCAGCCCAACTCAAAGCTATTGCTGTGCCTAAATATGGGGCTTGGGTGAGAAGCGGAGAAGTGATTTTCTTAGTTCACCATCAGTCTTGTTGTCTGAGGGGTTACTGAGATCATGGATGCTGCTTTCTTGGTCTCTTATTTTTCACATCTTTTGGCAGATAGATAGAGCAAGACAGATTCCTTTATGTATGATAAATGCTACAATCACTGCCATCTCCTTAGGGAAGGCAGAGTGCTGATCACAGCTCAAATGGGCATTCAGCTCATACAGAAAATACAACTTCTCTACTGCAAGGCAGGCTGATCTTCTGCAGGCTAAACAGTCTCAGATAGAGAACATGTGTTTTGATTAACTGACTATGCTGCACTTGATACAAAAAAACCATTACTTTGAGTGGGTTTGATCACTTCTGTTGTCTTTAAGGCAATAATTTTATCACCTTACTGCTTTTCTTTTTAACTCCAGCTTGGGAGAAAGCAAGCAAGATAAAATCCAGATGAAAAAGGTCTGTTCATCATCACCTCCTCCCCAGACTGTACAAAACAGAGTACCGTAGCACTGGGGATTCTACCAAGCTGACAGTTACCTCCAAGCATAAGCTTACATAAGTGAGTGCCCAGAGGAACCTGCAAACTTACTTGAGCTCATAGCCTGACATACTTGTAAAAATTATCAGCTATTGACACTGCAGTCAATAATTTTCTATTCCACCTTGGGATCTTTAAGGATTAAAAAGCCTACGTAAATATTCATAAGGCAGAAATACTTTCTCTCCTCTAGATACACAAAATAAGGTGTGGTGTGTGACAGAGAAAGGCATGCCATTTCTCTCATAAATCCTATTTTCCTCTCTTAATCATACAGTTGTTCTCCTGCACTATTTATTTTCTTCCTTTTCTGCCTGCAAGCTGTTTGGGAAGCTTCTAAACTGTTTTATTCTTCAGGGCATTTTCTGTTTGGTTTGGTTTTTAATACAGTCTATGTTTAAACATTCTATATGGTCCCAAGCATTGCTGCAAACACTCATACAAAATTAAATTCAATAAACGAAACAAATCTCTTCAACACCTTCAGAACAGCAGGTAGGATAGTCAGTGAGACATGCACAGCGGAAGAGGCAGTCTGCCATCCTAAAAGCTTTTACTGAACCCTGTTCTATTTAGTTCTAACATCAGCTGGATAACAGATGATTTAAAATACAAATATTCTATGTCATATACTTCAAACCTAGGCTCTGAATGCAAACAGTGCCATTATCTGCTTAACAAAGACCAATTATTCACTGAATAATCAAGCTACTGTGCAAGTTCTGAATGCCTGTAATATGTTATTTGATAATATGGTGTCTTCTGACCTAGACAGAGCTGCCTACAGTATATAATTAAAGGTTTCAGATACATTTTGCTCCTCTCCTGCCAAATGTTGTTCATGCAGTACGCTTTATATATTCAGTGAAACTAAGAGAAAAACAGCCTTTTTCAGACTCAAGTGCTTCACTAAACCATTTAAATACAACCAGTACAAGCCCCAAGATTAGATGTCCTTCTAGGGCTGGAAAGTACCGCTGCTATCAGTTTTTCTTCTAATACCGAATCCTCCATTGCATAATTAAATATTTTGAACACTGGTCTTCCCTTTTTTCTATCTTCATTACAGGAAAGAACGCTTGGCATTGCCTTATGATAGCATTATAACCAAGCTAAGTATTTAATTTCATTAGACATTACCAAGAGAGAAAGCTCCTGCCTCACACAGCCACCAACAGAAAGGGAGTATGCTTAAAAGTGATTTTTAAAGCTCGTAAAATACACACGCACTAGGGCATAAAGTCCTCCCTCCCCTGACAAAATGAACTGTGCAAGCCTGTATTTCCCAGTCAATTTGTCCCATGTACCTTAATCCTTATTTGGAGGCATGAAGCAGAAGAAAGCTCGCTGACTTCACGTGTTCACTCAGTCCATGAAATCTCTCCATCAAGGCAGCCCGTGAAAGCACCAGTTAACAGCGTTCCTAGATGAGGCTGTGGAACACTTGTCACTAGAGATACACTTCCTTCACTTAACCCATCAATCAGATACCGGCTGCTGCCAGTCACCTGGGCACTCCGAGACCTGGCCGCGTTTCCAAATGCGTCAAACAAATAACCAATTAGTCTTTGTTTGCTAGTTCCCTCTAGCCCGTGCTTTCACATTCAGGCCTTGGCAGGCTACCAGCTACTTGGACTGCAGTCCCTTCCCTTCCCCCCAAAAAGGGGAAATCATCTTACACTGAAAGAAGTTCTTCAAAAGCAACAAGCCTATCTTGTTCAGAATGAAGCAGTGCAGTCAGACTGGGTAAAACATCCAGCCGCTGATGGCAGAAAGACCAAGTTTCTTTCCATCACTCTCAAATTTCAGAAAAGCACAAGGGAGTTGCTGACGAGCATTTTTAATCAAAAGGGAATGTAATTAAAAAATAAACCAAACATCACCCTTACAACTGGACAGTTCATAGCCCCAGATTCAAAGGGTTGTAACAGCCCCTGAGCTCCTATTCCTTGGGCTGTTGAGGGAATCCTTTGCCTGGCACACCAAGCCTTCCCAGCATTTCAAAGAATACCTTCATTTACACATCAAAACTCCTGCCTTCTGGCAGGATATGAAGCCTGGGTACCAGCCTAAAAGCAGCACTTCAAGACAACTGTTATAGTCTCTTACTCACCTAGAACCATGTTTTTTCACCTGCACAGAAGTTACTTCTTTTTCTACAGCAGAATAACAGATGCAAGAAGATGGCCAGCATCATTAAACTAAAAACCTTCAGTATCTTTAACTAAATATAATCTTACCAGCTACTTCTATCTCATGAGAAGCAAACTACTGAAGGAATTCTTCCTCATTTTCACACTAAACAATAGCAGGGAGACAAGTTTGGTGAAGATGTCCACGAAGGTCACTCAGCATATCACATTTAGATCCATCACAGATTTATCCTACAACAAACTCCTCAATAAAATATATTCCTGAAGACTTCAATACAAGTCATACAACACCATGCATTTAAAAACCCCAACTACTACTCAAGAAGTAGTCTCCAAAGTCCTGAGCTAAAGAACTGGGACTAAAAGAAAAGCTTTGAGTTTTTCCTGTGCCACCCCCCCTCCCCTTTATTTTAAAATTCTTTTTTCTTTTGAACTGGCCCCTAACTCCACAGAGAATAAGAATAAGTCATTCAACAAAGTAGTGCAAGGTGCAGCTCAGCAGTGATTTAGCAGACCCTGCCGTTCATGGCTGCCCCCAGGGCTGCTGTAACAGGTATTTGGCTACGGATCACCAAGAGATAAGCCACAGCTCTCATGAGACTCTAATACAAGCCATTAAATATTTTCTCCCCAAATCTACTCACAATTCCCACTGTCAGGCTAGTTTCACAGCTGTGTACTGAGGATTGAATTTCCATTTTAAAATACTTGGAAGACATACTATTGCACAGAATATCTGTTCAAAAACAGCTCCTTTGGAGTAAGTCTCCAACTCAGGATTTTTTTTTGAAAACTTAAAATGAACTTTTCTCATTGCACGTTGCAGTACAGAACAGAAGTTTTCCAGAAAGCTATTTACAGTCCTTTAAACAGGCTCTTGCAGGAAAAAAGGGCAAAAATCTCAATATTTACAATATTTAATACATATTTAAACTCTCAAGTTAAAAACTTGACTGCAGTTTTGGTCAAAACAAAATGAAAACTTTAAAGAATGCAGTGAACAAACTCTAGCCAAACTCTAACTCCTCCACAAAGACAAAACTCTTCTTTCCAGTCCACAAGCACTTTCATATCACGTATCACAGTGGAATCACTGCAGCAGTACTACATAATAAATATGCACGTAACAATCAAAAGTGAGGATCCAGAATCTAAACAACAAGGAAGATTGTTTCAGATAAATTACTTGCTTCTGAATTATTTTCTCGTTGTAGAGCCACCTGTTCCAATTTTAAAAAATATAGACTTTTCCATGTGGCTAAAATGATAAACAAGCTCTTGACTTACAAAATAGAAAATGTACAGAAGTTAGCCCTCCTAAGTATAAAATAAATTGATTTTAAAAATTACTTTAGCAGGTACTCTGACCCTGCAGGTAAGGTATGGGAATATTACAGCATAAATATCACCTAACTGTTTTTTTCAGTGTACTCCTTTAGATAACTAGAGCAAAGCTAGGTTATTACTATTCCAATGTTTGCTGTGTGAAATGTGATAACAAAACATGCTCATGGTGCCAAAGACAGTCAGACTTCTCTTTGCTAGTATTGATCCTTTGATATACAGATAAACAGAAATACCACGATATACCCAAAATGCATGGGACCTGAATTCACATCTGCTATGCATTTCAAGAGATTATGTGACAAGCTTGTGCTAGGATGCAAAAATGTCAACAGAATTTTTCATGACATACATACAGTATTATCTACACAACTAAGGTTTTCCCAAGCATTTATCACCATTCACAATATTCTCATTAAAATGTAGACCGCAAATCCTCTGGGACAGGACTTGTCTTTTATCTGTACTTTAAGAGTCTACTGTTCACAAAGAGGATCCCAGCCTTATTTGCTTTAAATACTAGCATAGCACAAGTTGGGTTTTTTTATGTAGAAGATGGAAAATACTCAGAAAGCGCCCTTTGTGTTCATTCTGTGCTTAATTCACATTTACAGTTCAGAATAAACATTTCAGCTGTCATTCTAGTAACAGTTTTACCTACCTAAGAAATTCAAGATGGGGCCAAATTTGCCTGCATAATGATTTCACAGTAAGTGGCAACCAGATGGACAGCACACTGCCATATGCTCCCCTTTGCTCAGAGGTGGAAAAGTGAGCAAATGTGAACCACAAAAAAAGAACAGAGAGTAGGGAGAAAAATATCTCTGCAGTATGCCCATTATTTCATGTACACACCCTTTCCTACCAGAAGCATGCACAAACTTCCCTGCTCCTTGCACCTCAGGATCTAAATTCAGGGTAGCAGTGATGAGGGCAGCTCAGAAGAGCGGCTGTCCCCAGCACAATCCGCCAGGCAGGTGCATCTCTGTGCCACAGCCAGCAGTGGAGCATTCCCGAGAACGCCCATTGTATGAGCGCGAGGAAAAGAGCCGGCATCAGCATGGCCCTGAGAAAGTGAAGGGGACAAGGACACCATCCATGGGGCAGCCTCTCTGGAAGCTGACACTCATCCCCATGAAGCACCAATAGCCCAGAGGCTCAGAAGTTGTGCCCACTCTGCAGCCTCCTCTCAATTTTTTTTTGCCCAGGGATAACACATGTCAAAAACTTTTAGGTAAACCTTGATGCTGCCCATGTCTCATACTGCTCTTTAGTTGGTGCAGACAATCTGGCCATATTATAATGTCTCCAAGGAGTACCTGCCCTTTTGGGCTAGTCCTAAAAATAACACCTTTCCAAGCTAAACATCTCTATTTAATTACACTACTGCCCCTGCTCTGAAAGTCCTTCTTAAGACTGAACAGGGAAAAAAAAAAGAGCATCTAGATTTCTGGAAGTGGCAGCTGGTAACAGAAGAAAAACAGCAAATTTGTGCAAGAAGAATCTTTCAGATTGGCTTTTTTTTTTACACACTTGTGCAATTAACATGTGAACCTTGACCCATTATCTCACTTTCCTGTTAAAAAGTGGCTTGAAAAGCCATCTACTTTTATCATTCCAGATAAAAATGTAATTATTTACCATACGTGGGTTGTAAAATCCAGGCAGCTAATATATACAGAGAAAAATTATGGACTGCTTGCTGAGACACACCACATGCCTCATGTTTACATCCTGTATGTTTGCTAACTTTAATTACTACAGACAGGAGCTCTTTAGTTCACTTAAAGAAGAGCTTTTTTTTATATTTGTACCATCAGCTAAACTGACTGGTAGTCCAAATGGCTGCTTTTCCATAAGAAATTGTTTGATAGATTTGAACAAAAGCATTGAAGGAAAAACGATAAAAAAATTCAACAGCAAAAGTCTCAATAACCTCAATAAAACTTGTATTTTGCTATTTTTATACATGAATTTTCATTTTCTATTAGTGGAAAAATCTGGTAGGCACACTTAAATATGAGACACATAACACTTTCCACTACAAAGACTTTCACAACTTTTTTTGAGAAGCTCTGACACTTGCCTCGTCTGCAGGCAGCCTTTGAAGTTCCCTGGAATAGCAGCGATGCTCTTTGTCTCATGGCAATCCATTCAAGTTAAACTGAGCTGTTTTCCTATGCCTGCTTGCTTTTTTAAATCAAGTATTTGGTGGCCTCTCAAAAACCAATCCAAATGGACATGAACTGTACACAAAGGCCGGGCAGCTTGTACCTCTGACAGAACAGAGGCTGTGGGTGCTGTCAGGTGATGAAGCTAAAGAGCAGAGGCAGGACAGAGCAGAAAGGAGGATGAAACAGGTCAGACTTCACCTGTTGTTTCCCTACACAAAGCACAGAACCCGAAGGTTCTTCCCTCCCCGCCCCCGTTCATCAAGTAACAACCTTACAAAGAAAGGCAATTACCTGAATTAGAAATCACCACTGAAGGCTCAAATCCCATTTAGGGATTTTTTTAAGGTCAATGGGGGAAGTTTATACCTCCTTGTAATGTAATTTTACAAAAAAAAAAAAACCAAACAAACAGAAAAAATGGGCTAAACCCCACAATACCAAGAGGTTCCATGTTAGAAACTAACTTGCAAGAAGGTTATTTGGGCTGAAAGTAAAGCTCTTGAAAATCAGGAAAGCACCACGTTTAAAACAGCATATTACTTTAGCTCCATTTGTATTAATCCTCTTAACTATTAAGAACACATACTACTTTTCCTGCAAATCACTGCCTCATTCAGTGAACAGGGTGGCTCATAACACAGAACCGTATCTGCACAATCCTAAATCAGGTACTTGCTGACTTACAGGTCTAACTCTGCAACCAAATGTATTTGAACATACATTTTCAAATGTAGTTTCATTTGTGTATAATGCTATGGGGGCACACGGTGCTTTACAGATGCAAGAAAAGATACAATAATTGTCACAAAGAAATTTTAGATAAATCACGTCAAAGCAACACTGAACCATAGACATGCTAAAATGAAAGTGAGACAGAGGAATAAAGCATGAAATAAGCTGATGTTGCATTTTATAATGCTTAGTTGATGACACAAGTATCATCAGAAAACCTCCGTTGCTGCTTGAGTTTACAAGCAGGCCTGACTTCACTCTATTAGTGTAAAATCAGTGATTTTCAATGGGATTACATGGAGGTAACAGACCTCATTGGGACCTTATGACTAAAGTAAAAAATTAAACCCTAATATGTCAACCGGTCACACCAAATCCTAAGCCCAGCAAATGGGTGGGCTGAAATATGACAGAGACTGACGTAACCCTGCTGCCACCCACAACACACCAGCTAAGAATTTGGAGCAAAATAGGTTTCAATTCACCTTGGACAGAAACCTCCAGAGCCAAAGAATGAACAACAGCAAGGTCCTACCCCAGAGTGGTAAGAAGCCAACTTTTACTATTTTTCTCTTGAAGATGGCATTTCACCAAATATGTTCATGTCCACCTACACTAAAAAATACTCCCAGAAGTACTGTCAGAGTACAGAAATTTTTTCGAAGTGAAAAAATCCAAAACTCCCCATTTTCCAACACCGATTCCAGACTTACCCCTCATATTACTGAACCCAACAAGAGTGTGGCAAACATCTTTCAGCAGCACACAGTATCACTCTAGAACCAGCAAGAAGAAAAGGAGAAATCAAATCTCAGTCTTCATCTCATATACCAACTAGCAATGCAGATTCTTCAAATAGCACTTATTTGACACTTTTGATGTTAACGCATGTGGCAGAAGGGACTCCAGCTCAGTCTACTATGTCAATATTGATTCTGCAGTGCTCATAAGGATAAAGTACTTTTTCTGTTCGTAAATCCCATTGTCCAGAAAGCAGTTTAGCTGAGCACCACTATAACCGAAGTAACACCCCATTTGTTGCTCTGATAGAATATGCAGTTTTATCCTGCATAATACAATTTAATTAATTCTTGTGCTATTGCCAGGTAATGCAACTAATTTAAACAAACACTGATGATATAGGTAAATTTTAGTCATGTCAGGATCTCATAGGGTAATGCAGTTTCTCCTCCTAATTTGGACCTAATCACGTGGAATAACACTGAAACCATGCACTTCATCATGCTGGAGGTTTTGCTAGTTCTGTCCCTCTGTGCTAAAAGTAATCTGTGATGCAATATTACTGCAGCGTCAGACTCCGCAGTGTAGAGACCATCAGAGACAAACAGCAAGCTGCCAGGTAGCCAGGTTTTGGGAGTCACCACTGAACCCAAGTTGGAGTAATAGCACACCAGTACTGGGGCCAGGAGAGGGAAAGCGTAATGAGCTGTAAGCATCTTGTACAGGGCACCTTCAGAACTGTAATTATGCTTACATCCAACTAACCTTTGGGAACAGGCACAGTGAGAGGGGAGACAGCTACACTGTGTTATGTTCTGCATTTATGCTGTCAGTCACGATCTGAAAATACTTCAGCTGAGTAGCAGGCTTGCACTGATACTCACACTGCAAGCATACGTAGCTCACATCTTAATTTTCTTACTGACCTTTTCGTAAAGCAGTGCGACTTCAGATCTTTATCTCACCTACTACTCCAGTTCTGTGGCTGAAATAGCTGATGTGTACTCTTGCTTCATATCCTTGTTGTCCACTGCTGTCTTTAGCATAATTACTACCAGCTAACCCCATCTAACTGTGTGCAACTTCCACCTCTTTTTACCCTTCAGACAAAACCCCCACCTTTGACAAAACAATTTTGCAGTAAGTAGCATCAGGACAGAGCTGCAAAACTACACTTTGTTCAGAAACACAGAGGAATGAGTCTGACGAGTATGCACGTGCATTGCTTCAGGAATGGGCTCCTTGCTCACTCAGTCCCTTCACTGACTGTAGGCACACTCTTCCTGGCATTTGGGAACCATAACACGTTTGAAGCAGTACACACTTGCTTCTTATTCTACATCCTCTGTAAATGAGAAGTATTTCTTTCCTTTCTCAGAACAGAGTATTCTGCCTCACAACACAGACATTGTTCACAACATCAAGACACAGATTTTCCCATACAAGATATTTGCTCCACAATGATAATTGCAATATCTCATTGCAAAGCACCTGTATGCTACTATTGTACAGTCTAATTTATAATCCCCACCTAACGTGACTGTGGCAGCAATAACCCTTTCACAAATGTCCTGCAGGAACTAGCAGCATCTCCACAGGAACTATAAAAAAATTACTATCAGTATTGTTTCATCTAATCCACACTTGGTTAGTAATATTATTACAGTACATTAAAAGTACACAGGTTGCTGGCCCCTATTTACGCAAATTCCAGGAACAAGTGTTGCAGAAATAGCAGGATTCCTAACAGTCACATCACAAAGCAGCAGTTTCTGACTGGGTGCCTATGACAGGTGTCCTGCGTTTAGACAAATGAGGCTTCTCTGCTGATTGCATTCACAGCTGTAAATGCCCCTATACAATTACTCATTTTACTTCTTTTATACATACAATCATTTGCAGCTGTTACAATGGTGTCAGGTGCATGCTCTAATACAGAGCTTGGAGATGGGCTTGCTCTTAAACCTGCATGTAAGAACCAAGAAATTCTGCTGGAGACACGGCAGAACCCATTTCTAACTTCAGCATACTAAGAAGCTTAGAAACCATTAATGTACTAGTATTTTAAAGAAAAGTTACCATGACATGCTGTCCTGTTCTAGCTCATCAATCCCCACAATTTAGATTTCACCTCTACAAATCTAACAAAAAAGGCCTATTAAGTTTATTACATTTCATGGAAGACAAACTAAAAATTTCCTGGTAAAGAGCACTCTAAAAGCATTTCGACTCCAGAAAAGAAACTACCGTTCCTTTTCTCGTTGTGGCAAGCAATGATGCTGCTCCAGGACAGGGGGTTTCCAAGAAGCACTGCAGCACCTTACAGATAGAGAGTACTCTTGGGTGAAGACACTGCTGAGGCACCACCGTTGCGTGGGTTTGCACACACAAAAAATAAAAGCAACTTTCAGGCATTACCGGGGCTGTTTGTATCCGGGATCCGCACACCAGAAGTTGTCCAGCCGGGCCCGTCCGGAGGTGCGCGGGCCCCGCGGACGAGCGCTGCCGGGGGGCCGAGGTGCGTGAGGCGCCCCCCGGCTTGGAGAGCCCCCCGCGGCCCCCCGCCCTGCGGGAGTAACGCCGCTCCGGTGCGACACTGCGGCCGCGGCTCCGCACCACAGCCGAACGCGACCCTCCCACCGCCCCCGGCCCGGCCGCAGCTCGACTGACCCCGCGTGAG
>VZTX01002225.1:0-34257 GCA_013400915.1 Pardalotus punctatus | reverse complement strand
CCGGGCAGCGCCGCTGCGACCCCCGCGCCGGGCCGGGCCGGGCCGGGCCGCGGGATCCCGGCGCCGCTGCGACAGATCGCGACAGTGCGCTGTTCTCACCGTGCTCCGTTCCGTTCCGTAGAGGCCGGGATTACATAACGGCGCCGGAGCGAGCAGCTGCAGGATTACACCATGCGGATTAGGGATTACGTTGATTCAGCAGATTGTCCTGTGCATGTCTGAGAAAGATTACACCAGCAGAGTTAAGAATACCCGTTTGCTGTGGTAAGCCGTGGTTTAAGTAGAACAAATTAACTCAATACAAAATTAAATGCACAAAAAAAAAAAAAAAACCCCAAACCAAAAAACCGAAAAAAACCCCAAAAAATAAACAGTAAACCACCCCAAGGTTAAGAATGTGTGGACGAAATAAATATGAGACTGAAAAAAAAAACTTGACAATTATCTCTCCTATGTTGTGGAACAGTTGCTGTTAGCAGCAACCAGCTATTACTGCTGGATGAATCTTAAAAAATTAAAAAGACTAGTTACACTTGATTCCTAATGACTGCCATGTAAAAGTAAATATCTAAACTTATGGTATACATTCTTTAGTAACTCCAAATGATTTAATAATTTTATGGTGACATAATAAAACAGACCAGTGCCTGGTCTGTTTTATTATGTCACCATGTGCTAAACTGTCTCCTTTTATGTCAGCTTGTAATATGGATGTTTTGCTTACTGAATCTGAGATTACTGACAACTGAGAGCTGACATTTTGATGGACATTACGTCTGCCACTGAGGTATGAATAAAAATTAACCACACAGAAACTTTAAGTTGCATTAATTTCAGTTGATTTCTTACAGGAGTGTAGGGATGAAACTTGGAAGCAAAAGTGCCACAGAAGAAATCAGTAAACACATAGAATGAGAAAATAGTGTTGTGGGTTTTTTTTTTCCCAAGATTGATAGTGATTTTGTTTTAATGCAAGGGTCTTTTAAGATTTATTAATTCCCCTCACATAAGCACAAACAAACTCGAGATTGGAATGTCTATCTCAAAATTATGGATCTGTAGAATGACTACAGTAGTTACATTTGACAGAAGACTCAACTTTGTAGTTTTGCCAATAGTCTGTATGGATATCTCATACAATAGAACACGGGGTTTCAGATGGAAGTTTGCAGTTGGTTGCAAGCTACTTAGGAAATTTTGACAATGGAAAGTTTTCCCTGAAATTCACTGTAATACCTCAAATTCGAATTTCAATACCATGACAAGAGTTTTACTCACTGTTTTAGTATATAATTAATCCTAGACATACTTGAGTGGATAAAAATAAAAATGTAAACCTAGATTTTTACTGTAGGCATTTCTAAGATAAGAGGACTCAGCCATTTGTTGTCATTTCAGAAAACTGCAATGGAAAGAATTTTGAAAAACTGTTGTCAAAAAAAAAATTACCCTGTCAACCAAAACACGTTGAGATTTGGGGGCTATTTGTCATCTGCCTTTGCTTCCTGTCTTATGTTAGAATTTCTTGATATTGTAGCTATCCTATCCTAAAAGAAACTTCCAATGTGTAAATTTGAGTAAAACATTGTTCTTACAAAGATTTGTTGTAACATCTCACCTGAAATTCTTCCTTATAGAAATCCTCATTTTCTTCAGGCAGTTTGATGGACTGTTTCTGATGCCTGATCATTTTCTGTGCTCAGATCAGTTATGAGTTTCAGACTGTTAGGGGATGAGAAGTTGCACTTAGGTAAGAAAAAACAGACTCCTTTGAACAAGACTCCAGGACAGTTCCTAGCTCTTGAAGAAGGTAAGAGGTGTAGACTACTGAGTGCTTGTCAGATATCAAGAACATTTCAGAAGGCAATTTATATTTAATCAGCCTACTAAGCAATTAAAAAAAAAAATTCCCCTTCATTGTTTTTGTGACACAAATACTTGAGCTCAATACTGGGGCAGAATGAAATTTTACCTTTTTTGATTTTTAGAAAGAATACATAATGCAGTAAAATCCCATTCTCAAAGACAGTTGTAAGGCACAACTTAATCTAAATGTACAAACAATGTATATTTGAAATAGCCACACGACTGAAACAATCTTCTTTAATTTGGGGGACACTTTTTATAGAGATTAATTTTAAGAATGTTTGAATAGCAAGATCCATAAACCAAAATCCAAATAATTATTCAGTGCTTGCTTTTTATCTGCCTGTACTCATAAGACTTACTGGTACTGTGGATGCTTAGGCCAGCTAACCAGTAAAAGTACACAAAACCAAGAGGCAACACAGATTCTGATTTAAATATGTGGGGAGTAAAGCACACAGGTTCATTTAAAGACAAATCTAATGAATTCTAGTCTTGTTCCAATATATCTCAGTATACACAGGTGACCTAACTTTAATGTATAAACATTTCAAACAATGCCTTACCATTATAATATCACTTTAGGTGGCAAAGATGAGGGGAAAAGGGTCGAACTGATGATTTTTCAACAAGCTGGCACAGACCAAAATAGTCTATACTTTAAATTTGAGATTGAAATGCTTTTAACTGGATACACAAAGTAACCTTTCATGAACTCCCAAGATACACGGAAGATAAGCATTTGAGCATTCATACAATTGGATTCTTAGTTTCTGTGAGCATAGGCGACATCTGCATCTTACAGGAAGACTCAGTTTGGAAAGTCCAAGGAAGGTGCTCAGATGATCTTTGTGTTTCTGATATGAACTCAGTGCACAGACAGGTGTAAGCAAGTTAGAACGGAGTTTAACAACAATTTCTGCTGTAGTATTTCCTTTTCTTTAAATATATAATCTTATTTTCTAATGAGATGGAGTCCAATTTATTCTTTTTAGAACACTGATATGTACTTGAACTTCTGTTCAGAGTGCAACACCTCAGAGAAAAACATCTATTTCTAAATGCATGATTACCTAATAATGTACTTTTCAGTCTTAAAAAAAAAAGTCAAAACTGTGAATGCTGTCAGCAACATCTCTTTCAAAAACCATCTTTAGACCCAAACTGTGATACTTACTATCAGAACTTAAAAAATAGAGCTATGCATACACACAGACATCCTCCTGGATTGGTGAGGAAGTATTTTTACTCCCTCCCTTTGCCACCACCTATTTCCTTGAATATACAGGCAACAAAGTTTGAAAATAAATAATCAGTAGTCCCACAGCCTTCCTCAAGCTGTCTTGCTCTCTGCACTCAGCTAATAAACAATTCGTCGTACATGGAACAATTAGTCCTAGTCCAAAGAGCTGATGAGTTGCATAGCACATCCATTTAACACACTGATGCAGCAGAAAACTGTCAGCTTTCCCTAAGGGATTTTCTGCCAGATCATTTGATTTAAGCACCTTCTGAAAAAGTTAAACTTACATCAGGAGCAGCACCAGAGATAGCGAGGTGCATACTGGCAGTAAGATGAAGGAAAGGAGATGTGAGATCTCCTTTTTGCAGTAGGAAAACTCAAGTTATTTTGTCAATTCAAGGATTCATATCCTAATTAAACCTGGTATAGGCGCTAGTCTGAAATATAGGTTATATATCCTGTTTATATTTTCTGTTACAAGAGCTATTGGATATTATACAATTTTGTGGAGCTTTCTGTGAAAAGGGAAACTAAATGGACAAGGACTGCTTGCTTCAATAAAACCCAAATTTAAATCAGATTTTTGATGCCAGTGTAAAATATATGTATGATACAATTTATATGTACTACATTATGTATTTTTAATTCAGCAATAAACTCTAGTATGGGTAACCCTAGAAAAATATGCAAGTAATCCTGTGAGCATAATGGGGTGTTACCCTATTCTGTACTTGGCCCCTGTACCCATGTTTGTTTTTGTTGTAACATCACCCACACTGCACTATATGTAAATTTGAAAGCTTTTTAACAGGACATATAGAATCCAGATCTTGACTGCTAGAAAAATTAATCTCCAGGATGATTTCTTTCTCTTAAAAACAGGATTTTAGTTCTGAAAGGAATCCTGTTCATTTGTTTATTCATGCCACATGCTACGTTAATTGTTCTCGGTTCTGTACACAGAGCAAAGTGTATCTGTGAGCCAGCTCAAGAGGACGCCTTTGGGTGGGGACCTTGCTGTTACAGCCCAGTATCACAGGGAACTGCTGTTTCAGATTTTCTTGTATGGACAGGACACTTAAAAAGCTAGAGAAGCCACCTGAGGTCCCATGAAAACCAGAACCATCTGCTTATAAAGTAAGTACAAATGCATTATAACTTTTGAAATGGGCCTCTCTATAAAGTCAGCTTTCTGTTAGTTAAAGCTGAAGTATAGGCAATTATTTCTTGCAAAGCTGATAACTTATTTGATCATTTAATGGGGGAAAAAAATCTTTCTTCCCAATATAGGACAGTTTGCTTAAATATTTACTTTACGTACACTTTGAAGTACAATTAGGAAAAAAAGAGACAACATGAAAAAATAAGATGATCTATTATGTTAGACTTGTTGAGTAACCTATTTGGTGTAGTAAACCTTGACTATATCTAACATGAAAACAGAGTATAACAAGGTTAGATGGTTATAGAGTTGGCATGTCTACAGAATAAGTTTCTTTTAGCAATATCAAGTGAACATTGGTTTCTGTCCAAGCAGAGCGTTTCTATTGTAGATTAAAAAAATCATTACACAAGTTCTGGTAAATTCACAGCCTATATTACTAATTTCACCTGACATTCAGACATGAGAAACACGACAAATTGGAAAGTCCTTGTTTGTGGAACACAACAATTCCAGCACCAAGATCTTACCTGACTGAGTAATTAGCAGTCTGAGAAATTGCTCAGTTGTGTGTACTTTCAAGGTGTAAGTGTCAATCTAATTAGCTAGCCAGAATCAATCAGATTGCCTAAATGCATCAGGTAGTTCAATTCTGAATAAGCAAGGCAGTTTGAAAAAAGCATTCATTGTTTAAACATGCATTAGTGTGAATTTAGTTTAACTCTGCCTTCAGGGATTCACTGAACTTGACAGAAGACTTGAATGTTTGCTATTAACTGTGAATTAATGGAACTTACATATAACAGTACATTACTGTCAAAGTGCAACAGATGTCTTAGCAGCAACACTGAAAGTTACATTCCAATAGGTATTTCTTCAGGGGAAAAAGACATCAGGTTTAAAAATTACAAGCTTAATTTACATGTTTGTCTTCAGGTGCCGTTGCCTCTGACCAAGAACAAAAATTGTTGTCGGAATAATATGCGAACAGGTAATTTCTTCCAAGTCTTTACTTGGATACCTACACATATATAATTAGAATTCATTAAAATTGTATTGATTTTGATAGCTGCCACTGGGATTTTCACAACAACTCTGTAGAGCTGCCATCCCTCACTGGAGTTTACCAGCCAGTGGTACAAATTCTGTAAGGAGATGTTTGCTTTGATCAATCCTAATATTTCACAGTTTGTGATTGATTAGCATGCAGTCCAAGTTGCTTACAAGTGAGGAAGCATGCATCAGCCCCCTTTTGTCTTCTGTCAACATTTCCCACTCCTCTCTCTTCCTTTTTTGTGTTAGCAGATTTCACTATTAGACAGTTTAGCATTTTAGCCTCTGGCCTAAGCAAGACAGCTGAGTCAACATGTGGATTTATCAAGGCTGGCTTGGTTCTTTGGGGGTTAAGATGGTGTTGAGCCTGCATTTTTTAAAAAATATTTTTAATAGCTAGAACAGTCAGGTTACAAAAGTGTAAATGCAAACAGACCACATAGTTTAGGGACACAGCACTGTACCAGCTACTAGGAAGAAAATTAACTGTGTCCCAGCTGAGGACCCATGCATGTCCTCAAAAAGAATAATTAAGAATAAGTGTATTTAGAGGCTGCTATTACCTCAGTTTTAAGTATTCAAAGTCTAGCTTTATAAAGAACAACCTTGTTTTATTCCTCGTCACTTCTTCCACCACAATCCAACTTTTTAAAAAAGTAACTTTTGTGTCCTACTTCTCTTTAATCTCTCATATAGAAGTGGGTATCAAAATACATACATATATATTATGTACAACATACATCGGTAGAGTTCTGTTAATTTAAAAGCTAAATCTTTTGTATTTTTTTTTAATTGCCCATCATCACTTGACTTGTTAAATTTTTCTATCTTGATTATGGAGTCTGACTGTAGTATACATTTGACTTTCAAAGCATACAATTTGCATTTTTAGATTAATATAATGTATTGACTTACCTCATGAAAAATCATAACACATTCACCAATGCTAATGTAATTGGGTTTTGGCTTGTATTGAACCCCTTCTGATTCTCCAGTATACTCTTTTGCATCGACTACAGATTTAAAGGGATAAACTGGTGCTTTCACACTTTCTTGTCTATAAATGTAGAACTGTAACTTTGAAATTTGCTGCAAGCTACTGCATTTCAATTCAGTAGGTGTGCAGTACAGTAATACCTATTTTTGTATTGTAGCAAATTACCATTTGTTAGTAATATTTTTTCCTAGTCTTAAAGCTTCCTGAATTTTCTTTTATTGTATTTCATAATTCTAACATCTACTTTATGCTGTTTTGCTCTGCTTTTACTAATTAGTAGCAAAGTACTAATACACAAAATAGAACTAGTGAAATGTGCAATTGGATGGAAAATGGGGCACCTGACATAGAGTTTTCTTCAAGTTTCTCATAACTGGTAAAATAAAGGTTACCATTTCCCCCTCAGTATTGGAAAAAAAGTCTATGTCTAGAAAGAAATAGCCTATAGAAAAATTGTCTGTAATTACAATCAAAAAGGTTTCAAAGGCTTCCTAGGCACTTTTTGTTCTCTCTTTCCACCTCTCTCACATTTCTGTAATAGACCTAAGAGAAAGTGCCTGAGGTATTTTGCCAGAACAGAAATGTCTGGTTGGGCTCCAGAGCTGGTCCTTAATACAAAGATCCACACCTGAACAGTGATCGTTCTCCCAAATGTTCCAAGGCCTGAATGACTCGAGGCATTTAGCTTTCTTCAGTGTTCTGCCACTATGCCAGTGTGAGACAGGTCTATTTCTGCATAAAGATGAAGAAAAGACATAGAATCATAAGGCAGGATTTTAAGGAGGTTAACAAATTCTCATTAATTCTCATGAGAATTTCTTTGAAACCTTTCCATGAGCTGTTCAAAAGGATTTTTCTGTGGGGCCTACCTTCTATCATCTTACTTTTCCATCTGGTAGAATTTCAGCAGTTAACTCACTCAGACACTTAACAGAGTTGAGAGCAGGTCAAAGTTGAGAGTTTTGTTTTTCTCACTTGATTCTTAAAATTGTTATTTTAAGCTATTCCGATACACTGTTGACGTGTTCAATGCCCTCTCTTCATTTAAAGAAGGATGCAGCCTTTAACTGAATTACACTCTCAAAGGAGGTCCACTGTTACATTTGAATAGACTAAAATCAAATAAGTTGTAGTTCTTGTTTAAAAACCTCCTTGTTTTTCTCCTGTTCCCATTTTATTCCTATTGTAATTGTACTGTTACCCATACAAAATCATTTTAAAAGTCTTTTAATAGCGAACTTGTAGTAAATGAATTGCCAGTAGACAAGCACAGAAAGCTTCAGTTAAAATAAATTTCCATTTAACTTCTAACAAGGTAGGACAGAACACACATTTCTGTGCAACAAGGTCAAACATGAACAATCTTTCCAGCCTTTTTTCTCCTCCAGCTTCCTAATTTATCTGCACACACGCAAGAAGGTCCAGATACCATTTGGATGCTGGCACTTTGATAAAAGGGACATGAAACTGAATTCCTGGTGGGCCCTGGGGTATAACTGTCTTCATCTTAAAATAATGTAAGGACTTTACTCATACTCCTACATCAATATGCTGTCATAGAAATGGAAGAATGTAGGGAAAAAAGGGAGAGTGGAATTGCTAGAGCTGGCCTAGAGGATAGCAGGATGCACAATGGTTTTGTTGCACAGAGATAGAAGTAGCTGAGCATTTCTGCCACTCTTAGAAAAGCCAGGCTTATTTTAAGATACAAAGCTGTAGAAGCTCTCTCTAGGGTAGAATGTCTTATGGCCATGCTTCTCACTTTTTTTCCTGCAGTAATAAAGGGAACCCTAACTTTTCTTCTTGAAGGAAAAATAAGAAAACTAAAATCTTGATTCCTCTTAACTCATTATTATGTATAGAACATGTCTTCTTTACATAAATAGTGACACAGCAGAATTCTTATTTTCAGAACTTCTGGGAGAAATAACAGCAAGAACACCTCAAGTGTGAGGTAACACATGATTCTCACCCTTGTGATGTCAGAAGACTGCTCTATTTTTGTATGGATTGAGATACTGTGGTTTCATAAGATGGACAAAATATATAAAAATATATATGCATATATAAAAAATGAGTTACTGATGCATTAAATGTGTCATAAATATATTCAGTCCGACTTCCATATTTAGACTGCCTTCAGAAAGAGTGAAGTTGTACAATTAGATATGCTTTTTAAGTATAAAATGGACAAGTGCTGCTACAAGTGCCAACATCAGTGTCCTGTATTTGGGGTGTTATTAGAATGCCTAATGATGTTTAACACATTAACAATTCATCTGAGAAGCCTATTGAGTTAGGAAAAAGCCTTTTTGAGATCTTTGGAAATTATATTGTAGCCAGCAATCCTTTACATAAATGACTGCAGTCTGTCTCGTGGTTTGGTCATTAAGAATTGGGGTGGGGAAACCTGGTGTCCCGGTGTGCTGTGAGTCAGCTTTAATGCAGCCTGGAGCAGTCTCAGAGTGTCCTGGCCCACACCTGAGACTATTCTGGGTACATCTGTACTGGCTGCCTCTCTAGCAGGAGCTAGTTAAGCTAAAGATAGTTTGTGCCACTGGAACAGGACAAACCAGATTTCACATAGGTCATCCTGTGAATCACTGTACTCACTGTGGTGAGTGGTCATGAAAGGCAAAGGAAGTAATGGAGAATTCAAAAGTTCCTCTCTCTGCAAGAGAAAGTTTGATTTATTCATCTAATTTAGGTGTTGCTGACCTGGAAGGCAAGACGTACACCTTTTTTATTCACAGGGTGGTTTGTTTGTGTGGTAGTTTATTTTGGTGTTTTTTAAAGTTTCTATTTTTTTCAGTGTTTGTTTTGGTCTTATTTTTAAGATCATGAAGAACTCTGTGGCACCAGTTATGGATCTTTTTGTCTAAATGGAGGGATTTGTTATATGATTCCTACTGTATCCAGTCCATTCTGCAGGTCAGTGAAACTAAAGTTTGTGTGTCTAAGTATTGGACAGTAGCTGTTTAAAGACTATTTCTCCATTTTCTTTCTTTAAGAAATCACTGCTAAAGCATTATCTAAAAAAAAACCCTATTACTTAGCCTAGCTTACAGAGGCATGACAATATGAGAAAAATAAATGTGTATACTTTGTGTATACTTGCTTGGCAAGTGCAACAGTATTCAGTTACGTATGCATTCAGAATGGTATCTATATTTAGAGCCACTCTTCCTCATTACAATACAGAAAGAACAAAATACCCTTTGCCTCATGGAATATAGACTGTGGGAAAGGCATTCAGAAAGGCAAAGTACATTCCCAGTTTTTCTTACAAATTAATTATATGGCAAAAAATTTTGTAACATAAAATGGCTTGACTTGCACAAAATGCAGAGACACAAAAAATAATATAAAGGGGGAAAAATAATGTAATTCAAGACTTACCATGTTCTCTATATCTTGCTGAAATAGTCAAAGAGCAGCTTTATAGTGATAGCCAAAGACTACTTGATAAAGAAACATCAAGGCAGCAAATACAGATACTTCTTACACCACTCCATAACAGAACACTTCTGCTTTTTGAAGCCCATGTAGCAAACAGGAAAAGAAGCACTTCCTGGTTTTGCATGTGGATACATTTCCTGCATAAATACTGCCCTGTCCTTTTATTCTTTCATTTACCAAGACATAAGATGCTAAATAAAACTCACTTTTCATGGTTCTGCATCTGAGTTATCATTCATCAAAATAAATTATGGTTGATTTAATGGGTTTTCTTAATAAAAAAAAAAAAAGGCATTCAGACAAATATTACATACACTTAAGGATATTACCTTTTTTTCTTCTGTGGCAGCATTTGTTCCCTCTTCTATCTTGAGCTATCACTAATGATAACTGGATAACAAAAAGGAAGAAGAAAACAAAGTCTTTTCCCAAATGCCTAATTAGAATATTACTTTCTTTTGTTTGGGACAGTTCAATTTAAATACTTAAACTCAAGCATGTAAACTCATTTACTTAGACAGGGAGAAAAGAGGCAATTTTGTGGTAAATGCTCATTGAAAAATATACACAGCATATCACTGTCATTGTTCAGTGTCACAATGAATCAGATCCAGAAGTGAGACTAAAGCTCTGAAGTGCTGTACGATGATGATGATTTATTCTAACTGCTAAACCTTGCAAGCTTATGCAATATAAAATGAATACTACACACACAAAAAGTAAAACATTTTGAAATACGTGTTGGGTTTTTTCCTAGAAGGAATCCTGTATTATTGTACATAAATGAAAACTGAAGGGGTAAACTAAATAGCAGCAGTTACACAATTTCAAAGCACCCTCTCAGCTACTGCTAGACTGTGTAACAAGGAAGATGTGTTTGATGCAATAACTATAAATATGAAGTAACAAATACTCAGAGCAACTCATTCTTCAGGAGCACAAACTAGTCAGCATAGATAATTTCCATTTTAACAGCTCCAAATGAAGTAATTTTCAATTCAGGTACTATAGGATTTTATAATCTGCTGAAGCAGAAAAGTAACATCTTAAGAGCATTTCTGTTCTACTCAGGCAATCTTATTGCATTTAAATTATCAACTATTTTTTTCTGTATCTAGTGGTTGATTATGAAGTTAGATGGGTTTAAATAGCAGCATTCTATTTAAGCACATCCTCATTCTAAGCATGTTCCTTAATCAGTCAGAGAAGGCTAATTATAGATGAGAAAGGTTTTGTTTACACACAGATATCTTAGTAATCAGCAGTGATGTGAATAGAAACAACAGAAAAAATGCATCACTATTCAGCAGAATTCAGAAAATATTTGGTGCTTTGGAACTTCATGACTGGCATCATCACACAGTTGCGCAGTTTCTTTGATGAAGGTTTCTGCCAAATCCCACCCAAAGCTCCCCAGTGTTCTCAAATGATCATCTCCCACTGAAAGAAAACTCAAATCACTTTTAGAATCAAAGGCTGAATGATTGTTAATTAAAAGGGGGAAATGGAGAAAGAACAGACTAATAAACTGTAGAAATGCCTTAAAACACATTTGCCTTAAAACACAAATGTATTGTGCTAAGCAGTTAGTCCAGATTACCTGATGGAACATCATTGGAAGTAATTTCACAATGCGACTAAGAAAAATGCATCATTCTTTAGAAATACGTGTTTTGTAGCATGCTAACAAATTAAAGCTGCTGTTTACCTTTGGTATTTCAGTTATTTTTATCATTGAGAAATGGATATATGCAAGGTAGAGATTTAATATAAACAAAACATTAGTTGACCCCCTCCATGTGCAACAGTAGCAGATTTTAAATACAGCTGATGTGTGTTAAAACATGAAGTTGCTCAGCTGCCATCTTCCCTCATTGCTTTGGTAACAATCAGTTAATGTTCTCAGCAGCAAAAGGCACACCTGTCACCATAAACCAGATGAGCTTCAAAGCCAGGATCACTCAAATGTACTAAATAAACAGGCAGCAGGACAGAGAAGGATGGAAAAGCAGCTGCCTCAGGTGTATCATAAAACACAAGGCTGAAAGCTGTTTGCCTCAGCACCTGATGCACAGCTGTCCCATAATCACTAATTAATGCACTGCAGAATTAAGTGAAGATTTTGGTTTCTGAGGGGAAGCTCTGGTACTCCCATCCTTTCTTACACTTGGCAGATTTCTGAGAGCATTCTTGCTGTAGTTCAAACAAAATACAGATGGTATAAGAGCACACAAACACAGCTCCTCTGCTTTGGAGGGCAGTGCACACAGAAATTAACAGTGAATGCTCTCCTGGGAAAGGGATCGTACCCTGCGGAGGAGTAAGTAAATACTGCAAAAGATACAGGCAGATCCTGCAATTCTCCTCCCTGGAATTCCTGGGTATCTTTCAAGGATATATCTACTTTTCCCTTCCTTTGCTTCTCTCCTACTGGAATCTCTCCTCCACCTTTCCCATGGTAATCCCGTAAATCCCATGCCAATTCCTTCTGTCCCTTTCTGTATACCCCATCCTTGCCTGGCTCTCCGCGATGGGCCCTTCATTCCCTGTTTCAGACATCCCCACCAGTCATACACTTGCTGTGCTATCAGCATTCAGAATATGCACCCTGCAACTTGCCAGGGAAGGGTTTTCCCAGTCATCTGGGCTTTTCTTCTTTCTCTACCTCCAAAAATAAACTTGAATGTACCTCAGGCTCTTCTGAAAACAAACTGTCCAATTAGTGTTTTTCAATTCTGCTTTTAGCTTGAAAGGTAGTAACAGAAGTTAGGATACACACCAAAAGTATAGCTAAAAAGAGTCAATAATTAAGATTTATTTTTAATGGGACATAAAATATCAAATACAACACTATCTTATGTGTTTGAAAACTATTAACAATTAGAATTAATATAACTGCCAGATATGGAAAAGCTTGCCACAGAAACACATAGCTAAGGGAATTTTAGGGAAGAATAACCCATTCTTTCAACCTCTCTTCAGTAGGAGCATTTTATTTTATTCTATGTATAGAGAGTAACAGTTCTGAAACTCCTCTAAATGCAAAACTTTAAAAAAAGCTGCTTAGGTGTCCAATTAACTTTACCACTGCTTATTTACTTTGGCTTTAAATTCTTTTTCATACTTACTAGATGTTCTTAGAGTGTATGGATTAGGACAACTTTTAGGAGTCTGCTACAGACTGAAAATTATGTTGATTTTGAAGTTATCAGCCATGTAATCTGAATTGCATTGACAAGTGGATAATTTCTCAGATTTTTCTGCTTCGGGCTTTGTATTTACATGCAAGTAGTTTTTATACCAAGAAGTATCCAGGATTTTCCTGACTAAAGGAAGACTAAATGAAAACTAAAGTCAACAGCCTTACAGTAATAATGCAAAGCAGGGCGAATCTGTATGCATATTTGACTCAAATTCTACTTCCTGCTTTTAGAGTCTATCAGATACTTCCTTATGATGTCCACCTGAGAGTCTGACAAAGAAAGAAACTTTACCTTCTTACTAAATCACAGTGCCATAGGATAGCTCGCACTGTCCCACACACAGCATGTGAAAGGACACAGCAGTAATGCCTGTGTTATTGCAAGGCTGTTAACGCTTGTGTTTTAGTTACTAATCAGATTGTAAAGGGTCAATGGAATTGCAGACCTGCTGGTCATCTCCTGACATCTTATCCAATGCAGTCTGTTTTCTTCCACCTTGTATTGATGCTGACATGATTAATATCCTATGCTGAAAGATTCTATGGATTTCTATACATATGCTGGTGTTTTGTCTGGAGCTCCTATAGTACGCTTGTACACAACAGTAAAGGTTGGCTCATCTTATCTGACAAGAGGTGTGGGTGTGTGTGCATGCGTGTGCAGGCATCTAGGAAAGCAGAAATTGGGATACTATCTGAAAATGGGAGGTTTTAGTCACAGATTTTCCTCAAACATTGAAGGCTGCTGCCTTTCAACTCTAATTGAATTAGAAATTCTAATTTCTTAGAGGGGGAAAGACCTTTTTTCCATTTTAAAAATCAACTTTGGAATGCTGCATAGTAGGAGCATTTAAAGGCACCACAGGGCACATGCAGAAAGGGGCAGGTTAACAGCATGCAGATGATGTGCAACAGCAACACCTGGCCCAGTGAACACAAAGTCAGTGAGTGTAACTCCCCCTTGTACAGCCTGCACCAGGCTTCTCTGGGGTTTGTCCCAATTCGTTCAAGTGCAGGTGCACCAGTGCCTGCCATGTCAACAACTGTCCTATACTTGTGCTCTACTTTTAGGCATCCATTCTAAACAAGATCAACTGTGAGTTGCTAGTGGCCTTTAAGGCTGTGTACAGTAAGGCTGACTGTCCCTAGGAGACACTATATAGACACCATCAGTGTGGGTTATGTTCACAGCCCACCATCTTTTTAGAGACTGTGTTTCTGTCTTGCAGTCACTGCACATGTAACTCCAGTGAAATTATTGGAGCTGTGCTAGTGCAACGGGATAAGCGGGTCTTCCAAGGGAATTCCACTGCTAATTCCTGAAGTCTGCTTAGTTTCTTTCCCACCCGTTTTAGTAAAGGACTTGCAGAAGAAACCTTTCCTGGTTGTCTTAAAGCATCAGTTGCTTCTATCTTTAACATAGGCCTTCACCTATTTGTACATCAGGACAGGTGACTTCATAAAAGCTTGTTCAAGCCAATATTTGAACATCTGGATTTTCAGAAATGCCCTAACAGTAGCACAGCTTGTTGCTAGGGTCACATTAGCTATAATTTTACTATTTAAATGTAACCCAGAGATACATCATCTTAATTTTCCTGTTTCTATGAAGACCTACATAATTTTTTGGTTAAATGACAGCATTTTCTTCATGGCATGGAATCACTTTCAGCAAGTGTATCAACAAGTCAGCCTAGAGAAAGTGGATGGGTAGTTTTGTAATCCCTAATGCATTGCTCACAGTTAAAGAGATACTATCAAACCAGCTAGTCATGTTTCTACAACTTGTTTTGGTTACAACCAGGCAGAATTAATAGGTTCAGCATCCAGGATGTTTAAGTTTCCTGTGTGCTTTTTTAGTATAGGTTTTTTTCTCCTTGCTATAACCTTGGATTCATACCACTATACTATTCCCCTTACCATCTGAGGTCTTCAAGCTCTTTTCCCTCCTAAAGACTTGTGACTACCTTAAGCATCTGGTTCTGTTTTCTATATAGTAGGAAGTGCTACAATCTCAGTGACCTTTTTGCTATGCTGTCAACACATTCCCAATTTTTTTTCCTACGGTCTTTTGCAGAACATGAATACAGCTTCCATGCACTGTTCACACCAACTCACTCTACTGTATCCCAACAGTTCAGCAACCCTCACCATTTACCTGATCCTGTATGCAACTCTCTACAGCTATGACTGTCTTTTCTTCCTCCTGCTTCATTTTGCTCTTTAGGCTACTGACTTACTCCCTTTACACTCATTCTTTAGAACTTTTCCATGAGCCTTAATTTGATGCCAAAACCTATTTTTTTCCTTCCTGTATCATTTTAGCCTTGCATTATTCTCCAGTTTTCATTGCTATTCAAGAATACTCCTATGAATTTCTTATTCCATTTTCTGTCTCTGTTACTCTATTCAGCTCTCCAAAGCATTTTTCTCTCACTAGCTAGAGAACAATGCCCCACTCAAACTACACTTCTATTCTTAAAGTATTCTACAGTATTTCAGAAATAGGCCGCTGAAAAGCCACTACACTTACAATAAATATCTGGAACATTATCTCAAGCAATCAGAGCAGTCTGCCTACCCTTGCTTCTTCCAGCAGTGAAACATCATGACTTTGAAAAGTCTCAGATTGTCCTTAGTAGATGGTGTCTGTTTGATCAGTTGCAAAGCTTTAATGTATGACGATAATTAGATGTCTTTTTTTAGTGTCTAAATCTTCCATTATATTTCCAAAGACAAAGAATGAAAATAAAAGGGTAGTAACTGTTTGTGCAGTGGTTTAGGCCAGCAGTACTGAAATACTGGTCCATAATCTACAGGAAGTGTAGTGGGAGTCATATCAGGCATCATGTCAGAAAACTCACAGGGATGCTTTGGTCTTAGTTAGATATGCTAAACATTCTTCTTTTTTGGCAGTTCTTCCCCACTCCACCTTCTTATCCCTCATCTGATTATACCTTGCAGCTGCCAATGGCAGTTGAGAACTTCAAGTATGTTGCAGAGTTTAGCCCATTTTTCTCAGCTGGAGCCTGAAATTGCTTATGTCACAGATTATTATGACTTCAGTGCCAGAAATAGCAAGAAGGAGCAAGATCTTTAGTAATACAAATAGAGAGATGCGAATTTACATATATAAAAAATACACGCAGAATGTAGATATTGAAAGAAGTGCTTTCCATTTTCTGTAATGAATCAATTCCTTAAGAAAACTTAGCAGAATAAGTGCAAAATACATTAAAAAAGAAGATTAGTTTAGCTTCAACCTACCCATTTTTTACTAAATATATGAATTACTAAGCCATTAATTTTGTTTTTAATAAAATGTCATACCATTTTACCATGGCAAAATACCATATTCATTTTAATCCTTTCTCCAGAAGAAGTTTTCAGAAGCTCAGTACATAAAATAAGCATAATAGAGAAGACTTTTACCTAGGTCTCTCCAAGAGGGGGTTGTTCACCAAGCATGTAACATGTTCTGGCCTGAATAATTACACTGCATAAACTACTTCTGCAATTTAAACTGTACTGTGTCTCAATGAATTCCCATTTCCTTGATCTCTTTAGCTGACAGTATTAGCTCCAACAAAGGAAGCTAGAAAGTTACCTGAAATGGGGAAAAGAAAGCATGACTACTGTGTGAGAACCAGTGGGATGACACAGTTAACACTAAAGAAGTAGGCTTAATTAATTACATCTGTCAGTGGTGAATATATTAAACTTAAGATATAGAGGCAGTATGGATCAGAATGTAAACTTGATTCCCAACATGCCGAATGGCCTTTGTTCCAGAAATATGAAGTGAGATGAAATTCTGTAAGAATACTTGATGTGAAGCAAATGTAACCTTTGAATTACATCATAATGAGTTCTCTACCCAGAAGAAGCCTTTGTGCTTTTCCTATTAGATGACAAGTTACCATCTAATCCAACTACAATTTGGTTTCCCAGGTGTATTGAGAATTACACAGGAGCTCGTTGTGAGGAAGTTTTGCTGCCCAGCATCAAGTCCCAAACAAAAGGTGACCTGTTTGCAGCTTTCTTGGCTTCACTTCTTCTTCTAGGAGTTCTTGTAATTGGAGCATTCTACTTCCTTTGCAGGTAAAAGTGATTCATAAGGCTGAAGCTATTCAATCAAGTAGAAATTTCTTCTGGTAATCATGTACTAATCATTTGAGTGTAAAAATATGTAATGAATTATCCATAAGGTTGGATGGTTATTCAACATAATGAATGTGGATGTCTCAATTTGTTGCTTGTAATATTTACTTCCCAGCTTGAAGTTTTTTCAGTGTCATTTCTAAGCTCTTACTTACAGTTGCTTTGTAAAAAATACACATAGTACACCCATATCTGAGATTTTACAGTCTAGCTAGAATTAGTGCTAACATTTTAAAACATTACCTGTGTTGTAGGTAGTGTAAAACTACCTTATGTTGTCCAAAGACTGAGAAGTAGAAGTAAATGAACAAAGCGCTTAGGGATCAGAAACTGTTTCTACTGAATTGGCAACTAAAGCAACTGGTGCCATTAGCTCCTAATTCCTCTACCACTCCTGGTCTAAAAAGGAAAACTAAGAATGAAACTGAAGAATACTTCCAGGCAGATGTTTACTAGCATTTAGAACAAATCAGAGAGCTAACTAATTTGTCCAGGATGATCCATGTTTGAGCAGAAGGAAGATGTCAGCGCTACACAGCAAGTGCTGCAGGGTTGGTTTTAGTAGCATTTTAGGCATATTAGGACTTGGAATGGAAACACATAAGCCATTACTGGGATTGAGGCAACTATTCGATGCCGTACATGTATCAGTACACTTATACCAAACCCAAACAAACTTAGCATCTTCATCTGCAATGCAAGTCAACTTCGTATGTCCCCTCTTTATTTTTAGAGTACAGCACTTCTTGTAAGAACTCATTTTGTCATATACCATTAATGTGTCTATGCATGTCTATGCCTCTATAAGGCAACTTAGAGTCCCTGTAATTCTTTGCCATCACAGACTTGCAGCCTCTTCCCTTCTCTCATGTACTGCATTTCTCCTTGGTTATGATAACACCAAAGGTTCTTGCAATTCTGTTCTTTGGGCTCCCGTGGTTACATTGCCAAATCAACCTTTCTGATCTGTGCCTTTCAATGAGCGACCTTTGGAATAGCTGGTCTAGTTTTACCTCAGCTGCTGTCATGGAAACCCACTGAATGCCAGTTTCTCCCACAGCTGAATGTATTTAGAAGAGAGAGAGAGCATTTGATAAAACGGTTGGTATAAAAAAACCCCTTGTTGTACAGGATACCCCCCCACCTTAGCAATTTTAGTTAAATTAAATGTGCTCAGACATGGAATGCCACAGCAGTTTTTCACTAAAGAACATTTGCTGTAATTTACTGTAAAGTTATTAGAACAGAATACAACTTTAACTAACTTAAGAAAATTCATTCTAGTCTCATAGAGAGACAGTATTTCTTTAGAAGTAAAATTGTCTCTGAGAAAAGGAAAAAAAGTCTTCAGAGACTAATGTGCTAAAAGATTCCTTTTCTCTCACATACAGTAAAATTAGGGGAAAGCTGGAGACAGTTTTATGGTCAAAGTACAGAAGCTTAGAGTGACAGCAATGACAGGTCTGTGCAAGATTTTTTATTAGACAGTTGGAACCTGAGCTTCTCTTTACTCAAGCTTTACCAAACTGGCAGAACAAGTAGTAGTGCTTCTTTATTACCAAAATAACAAGGGCAACGACTCACTCATAACATAGTTGCCCTTGAACCCTATCTTACATACCAGACTAACTTGGGAAATCTCATAAAACCATTATCAACCTCTTTAGTACAGATAAAAGAACCTAACTGGCTAGAAATTGTCTGGTCTTACCTTTACACTTCAGAGGCTGATGTAGGATGATCATCTGCTAGAGAACTCATCTATAAATGAAACACTTTACATCTGTAAGTCCTTATCTCTTGGCTGAAGCAACCAACACATGAGGAGTCTCAAGTGGATACTTTAATCTACTCCCCTTTTTTCAGCTGAGTGAATGAGGATTATTGCTAAGAGATGTCATTAATCTAGACTTTTTTTCTCAAACTTCATCTATTACCTGTATCTTAGAAGAGGGTGGAACTAGGGTTTATAAGGGTTAGCTGAGAGTTTGCATCATCTTTGACTTGGCCTCCTGACAGGATATATTAAGTTTAAAATGTTAAGAGAAATACTGTGCTAAGTTTCCACTATTCCACTTTATTAACAAAGACATTTGATCCACAATGAGGAAGCAGAATGTTTTCTCCTGGTACTGTGTAGTAAACATTTCCATGGCTCTTTCAGCAGAGGGTTCTAGTGGGCTTTTAGTATACACAGTAATGTAATCTGGAGGGATGCAGAAGAGGAGATACTAATTGAAGTTCAGGACAAGGAAACTGAATTCCTAAAATTATACATCAAATCTTTTGGAATGTAGGAATTTAGTGCTCTATTTTCTTGTCCGTATCATCACTTGTACATCCCTTCCTTTCCAACTTTTCTTCATCTCAGACTACTTGGGGCAGATTTGAGGACCAAATAATGCTCCCTAGAAAAAAATCCATTCCAAATACAAGGGTGAAGAGAAAGGGTTTCATTGCTCTGCTTATAAAACTAAATCATAACTGAACAGTGAAAGTAATCCATAAAAGAGTAGGGCTGCATATGAAAGCTCCGGGTGAACAGTGGGAAATAATTCTCCTTTTACATTTAGCTGAGTCATCACATTTTTATCAGCTGATGATTTATTTTTTCCAATCTGCAGAGTGCATGGAGGCAGGGCAAATCCAGATCTAGCTGCTCTCCATCTTGAAACAACACCCCCACCCTCCCCAACAAACAGTACTGATAAAGCCTGTCCTTCTGACATGGGCAAAACAGCAAAGTGTACAAAAATCCCTGCTATTACACTGGTACTGAGGAACAAATGGCATATTTTGCTTCCAGCAATTCACCTATCAGACCAGGTCCATCTGGTCTTCTTCCTCTAGAAACATATTGTACAAGGGTTACTGGAAGAAGAGTAACACAGGTAGCTGATGAGAATAGATGCCACATGAGCCAGCTTTTCTTTAAAAGCAATAGAGAAGCCTAAATGCTGCACATATAGCTCAGAGGAATAGAACAACTGCTAGGGAAAACTGAAATAAATCTGCAATTCATTTCTACATTTCATCGTAAGTGCATGCTGAAATGCCAAATTACCTGTAGGGTAAGTGTAATATTGATGAACAGGAACTCAGCCAGCCAAAACAACAGGGCCTAGGAATAAAGCCATTTAAGCTGTCCAAGACAACAGACTTTGTGGAGGTGTTACATCACCACAGGACACAAACTGGACAGAACAGGGAATAGCTCATGACTTTTCTCAAGAGAGCAGATGTCTGATTACTATTACAAGAAAGGGAGCTAGAGAGCAAGTGATCAGTTCTGTGTACAAGATTTGCTTCTCCTCAACAAAGTGTGGAAAATTTCACATTATTTCCAAGCATTAAGAGAATCTATGATAAATAATTATGTGCTATTTACTAATTGCTTAAATACCTAAGAAATCAGGCAAAGGGGAGCATTACCTTCAGGAGAGAAGCCATGTAGTTCCAAGTGCTGTACTGGCCTCTGATCTCTGTTCTTCTCTCTCAAATACATGCTCCTCAGAAACACTGAGTATTAATTAGAAAGTAACTGCAGAGGATCCATGTCACTTTTTTCAATGGAAACATCATTTAATTAATTTGTCTCTTCACTGAAAACTTTTTTCACTGTGTATTTTTTTTTCTCTCTGTTTCTTATGGTCAGGAAAGTTTCCAGTCCAAGGACAAATTCTTCAGAGTGTGGTGCCAACCTAGTTGAAACTACAAGCAGCAATGGCTGCAACAGTAAGTACAGTTTAAAAATAAATGACTGGACTCCACAAGGAACGTGGGGGAGGAAATGTTTGTTAATTAAAGGCATGTGTTTTGTTTATTTTTCAGAAATAACAACAGCGTAAAGCAGTAGAGTGGAAGAATGGTGAGGAAACAACATGCAAAACAACCCTAAGAATCGAAGTTGTAGAGGGTGACGTGGTAAGCAAGATGAGAGAAGAAAGTTGACAGAAATAGGAGGCTTACATGTTGGAGAAGACTACAACTAAGACATAAACAGTTGCACTTAATGGAGGTTTCTATGTATTTTTAAAGCTGTATCGATTATACAGAAATCACTATAATTTATGTTTGAATTCTGTGAGATTTTTTTATGGTTTTCAATAATGCACAGGTAGATGCATGAGATAATTTGGGTTTTACTACATGGAAAATACATAAAATACACTTTTTTTCACTGCACAGAGAACATGAGATATCACAGGGTTTTTGAGTGAGGTGATACTATGAATTTTTGATAGAGGCTTTTAATTTTTCACAGGATTGGCCCAGAGGAGCTGAAGACTCTCTTGATTCAATAATTTCAAAATTTATACTTGTGACACATGTACAGAACTTGGCTTGTTTCAGATACCTTTATCAGATGTAGGGGGAAAAAAAGTACCTTTCTCCCAGCTAATACTTACTATTTTTTTAAAATTTATATCATAAGACAACATCAGGGTGAGGTACCACTGGTAATTTATTGGCCAGCTTCCTGGCACACAATTTTAATTCAAATTAATGGGAAATATTAAGGACAGGGATTGATAATGGTTAAAAAAGGTTTTTGGCAGAGTATTTACCCTCTGGTTGGTATACATGCCTAATATTTAGCAAGACATTCTCCTTAATGATTTTAAATTTTGTCTGGCTTTCTTCTGAAAATCTCACTACTGAGGCAAATTTAAACCTTACCTTAAATTTTCCAGTTGATATTTCAGATAGCAGAAGTCAGGAATTTTGTTCATCAGGTCAATCTCTGACACAAAATATTATCTAGACAGCTGGCTTGGCTGAAAAAGTGCTGCTCTCTGCAAAGATTTATTTCTTTTACTCACACAAGCATCTGTTGATCACCGTAAAATATTATATACACTTTGGTCCCTTACAGGATTCTCTTATTTAGACAAAGAGAGGCCACATGCCATGGTCCATGTCTTTTTTTGCCTTCACAACACAAAGAGAATGTCTGGTTAGTCAGAGGCACAGAAAATGTGAACTGAACAATTTTATTTTCAACTTATTTCTATCACTGGAGGCTGAAACCAGCAAAAATCAGATGTGTTTCCATAATGGCACATTACCAAGCAGGTCATTATATGGGATTTATAAGGTTGTATTGAAGGGAAGATTAGTTGAGAAAATTTCATTAATTGAAATGAGAGAAAACACAGAACAGAGATTTCTTATCTCTGAAATAAACAGTCTGGAGGTGTGTAAAAACATAGGTGCAGAGAAAATGTTGAATAAGCTTCTATTCCTAGGATGCCTACTACATGCTCTAGCGTCAGAAAAAACACTGTGTACTTTGTATCAATGCAGACAAAAGCACAAGGGGCCAGAGAAGAAAAGGCACGTGGGAACAGTGTATAAGGTGAGAAGTCAAGGAGAAAACCATGTTACAATGGCTACTAGAACACAAACAAGAAAAATTCATTACCTTCTGAAAACTCATGTCAGAGAAGTCAGAGTCCAACATAGTGCTCAGCATGTGAAAGGAGAATCTGAGGGCACCAAATTGAGGACCTGATCCAGATTAAGTTATATAAAGCACGAAAACATCACTTTCTCCCCAAATTAACCAATTTTACATGTTATTTTCTGGACTTCAAATCTTCAGCAGGTTAGCTGAAGGAAACTGATAATACTGTTTTAAAGGCTGGGAAGGATAAAAGTTATTTTTCATGACATAGGGACAGGCCATCGCTGTACAGAGAGCTCAGGTGATGTGAAGCAGTACTGACAGCTACATCAGAATCAGTGTTACCTCAAGTACTTTGCACAGCCTCAGTGAAAATTAATCAGAGATGACTCTCATTAGATAACCTTGCTGTGTTATTGATCATGGGACAGTCAGACTTACAGTTTGGAATACTATCTCCACTGAAGAAGGAAAAGGCTTGTGGTCATCTTCAGTGGCAATTCAGGAAGCAGATACTAATAGAAGATACAAGAAATAAATGGACTGAAGTTGTTCTGTATAAACTCTTAGAATCCTCTTAGCTTTCTAGACAGACATGGAATAGTTATTCATCGTTACTGAGCTTGTTTGCATTATGTGGGAAACAATTTGTACAAAAAATGAGGCTGAATAAACTAACCCCATATTTAAATGCAAGCAAGCTGATTTATCTATGAAGGAAGTGCTATTAGCAATTCAGACTGCCTCAAACCCATTGCATTTGAGAACATTTCAGCTTCTAAAATTATTTCAGTTCACAAACTTTGTGATGTCCAGATCAAAATGAGATCAGGGTACAAATTCATTTTAAGGTCATCAAATGCCACAGAAAGTACAGGGAAGCTGACACTATATACAAATTAATAAAATAGCACAACACTCTTTAGCAATGCTTGCTGACAAAATTAAGGAAGTAGTTCTGTGAGCACTAAAGGAAACTCCAGTTCCAATTGATCAGATCTTGTGGTTGGAATCACTGAAGTCTAAAAAATTATTATGTGTTTATGAAATGGTGAGTAACAAGGGCTCTCTCTTGTCTGACTCCCATTTTTATGAAACAGAAGATCTTACGTCTTTGAAATTACCTGTCCACCAGCTGAAAGGTTATGTAGGGAAGAAACTGGAAAAGACTGATTTCCTAAGAAACTCCACTACTATGGTTACACAAGAATCTATAGTGTTATGGCAAAAATTCTTTTATACCTGAGGATCATGTTATCCTTCCAGAACCTTGTAGTAAAAGTCTCCTCATAATGCATTGTAAAAACCTTTTTGATCACTTGCGGAACTGACAGCCATTAGCAGGAAATCTCTTTATAGATGCAAGAGGTTGCTTATATGTTACTCAGTGTATAATTGTTTTTTGCTAGCAGCCCAAACAAGCACTGGGGCAAAGTAAAACAGAAGAAAGTCAAATGGCTTTTCAAAGAAAGTGCAGATTTCTCTGTGCTGCAGAGTCTTGATTTATAATGTCAAATCTTAAGCAGGAAGACTAACAGGAAGTCCATTTGGCAGCACTCCCCATTTTAAATGTTGTACAACACCTTCAAAATTTACTGTGCTAAAAGAAAACATTTTCCTTCTGGCCCTGCATTTTTGAAGAGCTGTAGAGAGGCTCTGATTGTGTAACTCAGTTATTTGAAAATGGAAAGCCAAGAAGAAATGTGGGCTAGAACTTATAACAACAGAAATGGTCCTTATTCTGTGTCACGTTATCTGCTTATGCTTATTGAGGTGTGTTCTTGCTCTCCTGGTGACTGTAACCTGTTCTACATAATCTGTATGTAAGGCGAGAGATCCATTTCGTGATAGTAGAGTACCAATACAGACTCTGTGAAATACCAATAGTCAGGCTGCTGCTCGGTTCCATCCTTGAGACTGATACTCCACAAAACCTTTCAGAAGGAACCATTTCTACAGCTAGATAAGGGCGTGTGAACAGAACTAAAGCTGTAGAACCTGAAATAACAAGCAGATACTGCTATTTTCATCCCCCAAATTAAAGCAACAACCAATTTTTAACACTTCTCAATGCACCTCTATGTCAGTTTCTGTAGCACTTGAAAACTCTTGGTGTACATTAAAAGAGAATGTTTTCAAATCAAGATTTCATCTAAAACTTTTGTGCAGGCAAACAATGGGCTGTAAAAATGTAGGTAAGCATCCACTGGTGGCATTTTTTAAGAGGGCTGGGTCACTTCAATCTATGGTGTATGTTCTCCATCACAGAATTTGCTGCTGTTTCAAACCATTCAGTCATTTTCACTGGTTCTGAAGATTCTAGAAGAGTTCCTCTTTTAAGGGGGTTATTGTTTGCTGTCACTGTTGCTATATTGACAACTCAGCTGAGTTTATTTTAAAAAAAACTGTTTCTAACTCTTATAGCTGTGAAAATTTATCATGGAAAGGTGACATGACCTGCCACTGACTCAGTGATGTGAATCTCTGAAACATTTATTTTGACAATTTTGTGCTACCTGCTAATCTCAGTGAAGACCTACCTGTGAAATGTAATGGTGACAATTTATACATTCAATTTTAAAAGCATTTAGAAGCACAAATCCCAATGATTTGGGATTTTTTTTTCTCCTAAATTATCAAAGCACTTAGAAAAAAAATTCTATTGCTCTGCTAATAATTCTAATATAATTATCCAGGTGATAGCCCTTCCAAATAATCCAAACCTGTCTTTCCTATGCATTTCCTTTGAGTTTCCAATTTCTCACTGTAGCTGTATGTTCTCTTAAGAAAAATACCCTACATTGTTCTGAGGTGCTGGTAGGCATAAAACAATCAGTGAAAAGGCCCTACAATGTTTAACCTTGTGTGTGTTTGACCTAAAACAGTAGTACAGGACCCACACACACCACCACCAGAGGTGAGCTTGGTTTACCTCGCTGCACTCCTTGGAGCCTGTAGTTCACAACACCCTCAAGGCTACTGTGGAGTCCTTCTGAAACAGCCTCTTCTGGAGCCTGTGTCTGGCTGAGAAATGGGCTTAGCAACAAGAAAAAATTCAGATGATAATTAGACTCAAACAACTGTGTTACCTTTGTTTGTGTGCTGAAAATACAACTGCTGTATTAAGATTAAATGCACTGATCCACTGCAGATTCGTAAAGTAAAAAAAAAAAAAACAAACCTCCACAAAGTGTTCATGAAAAATAAGCAGATAGTGGAGAAAATAATTACATTTTTAGTGCTTGCAGAGTGCTCAGAGACTATAATATAAAAGAGCCTATAAAAGACCATTTAACTGTACCCTCACTGATCTTTGTAACTTCTAACTGTGCAAACTTCTATACCTCAAACGTTACTTTTCTGTTGAGTAAAAGAAGAAGTAGGCATCTGAACAACAAATGTTTTTTGCTTGTTCTCTCACTGGGCCAAACACCAGAAAACAACTCAATTCCAATTTCTGACATGAAAGGTAAGAGCCACCACCACAGAGTAACTTCTAGTAGAAGGAAATTCTCCATTTTTACAAAGAAAAATACAACCTAAGAAGGGTAAGGACAGTGAATGATTTTTGAGGTAAATTTTTGACAAAAAATTAATTCACAATCATATGTAACTATTCTTAAAAACTTTGCTCCTCTTTATCCAATTATTCTTGCTTTATTACAACTGTGTGTTACAGAAACATCCTACAATGAGGAGACTTTTGGATAGTAACTTTAAAATAAAAGTTGCAGTAATAGCTTTATGTTTGGTGGTTGCTATTTTGGTTGTGCAAGTACAAGGTTATATGTCACACTGCTTGCCCAATATTTTTTGTATTTTTGAAACCTACAGATCAGTTAACTGAATGATGCATTAAGAACAAATGTGCAGCAAAACATTCATATTCAAAACATTAGGAAAAACAATGTCTTTACCTTTTGTCAGCAAAACTGTCACTCCTCCCTGCAGGTCTTGTGACTTTGCAAGTATTACTTTTTTCATAACAATACCAAAATCCAGTTGTGGTCACTTAGGGATTCTGTTCTCTTGTTGGAAACCTATTACTGTCAGCACTGTAACTGCAGATAAACCTTATCTTCAGATATTCTTTAGAGCAATGCTGCTATTCACATTTGCCTCAAGTGCTGAATACTTAGTTAACTAACTTTGCCCACTTTAAAACCTTGTGGTTATTTATTCTGAGTGACAGAAGTATAAATTTTGGCTCTGCAAAACTTTGTCAATTATCTCTGCCTTTTGGTACATGCACCTTGTAAGCAAATACATTTTGGGTTCTCTCAGGAGTTGTGGTTGAAAGGCAAACAACAGCATGGAGGCAAAATGAAATTGGATAGCAAAACACTTTAATCACAGATGTTGCAATTTTATCACACCACTTCCCTATCACACGGAAGGCATGATGTGGCCTGGGAGACAGTGTAGTGGTTCCACCCATGTGCATGGTTGTAGGGTCTTTTGGGCTCATTCCCACTCCTTGATGCGGGAGAGAAGGATGCCTGGATTCTGATGCAGACCCCCCCACCCCCAAGCATCTTTTCTGTACTATGTTTACCTCTGAAGTTTCCTCAGCTACAGGACCTGCTGCCTATCCCCTGCAGACCATCCTGTCGGTTCTGGTTTAGCTGTGCCATCGTCTGAGCTCCCCATCAGCTTCTTTGACCTTCTGGCTGAGTCCGCACTGTTATTAAGGACACGTGGTTGATCACACTTCAACTCCTCTAATATGGCAACCAGTTAACATTCCTAGGCTGGTCAGCATGGCTAACAGCAACAGGAATCCTATCTGCATTACAGAAATCAAACATTCCCTTTCCCTCCCACTAAACATGAAGGTTATGCAGACACAAAGGGTCAAATATGACATTTTGGTTATACTCAAATGACAGTCACCTCCTACCAAGGGGCTCTCTGAAAATTCAACCATATTCCACTTCCAGACACCTTTCCTTCTAAATGAAGTAACTAAATATTGTTCAAGTCACATCCACAGTTACTAATCTCCCATCCACAGATGGCCAGTGGGAGTTCACAGCTCATCCTGTCTTCTAATTAAAAAACCCCATCATCAATACAGTCATAGGAAAGTGCGGTCTGTGCTCTGCATGCAATGAAACAGTTAACTCTCCGGACAGTTACGCCCCTACCTTAGCTTGTCAGGCCAAGTTCAGGAAAGGTTTTAACTCATGGGCAGAAAGTTGCCAACTGAAGTCTTGCTTGGTACATTTAAAGCAAAAAATGTTATTTTGTTGTGCAACACACAGGTAAGTATTTTCTTTTTACTACACTGAAAATGGGCCAGCTGCCTGATTTTGCATTTAGAAATCTCGTGATGGTGCAAACTTAATCTTATTTTCATGACATTCTATTACTAAGTGAAAATAAAAGGAAAATTTAAAAAGCAGCAAATATATTATTAGCTATACTGAGACTATGCTGAATTTACATACTTGATACTGCATGCCAGCTGCAGCAATCAAAACAGGTGACTGATGTAAAAGCACAGGAAAAACATGCAAAAGCACAAGTCACGAGTCTTGTTTAAAGTCTCTCTATAAATACAGTATAGCCAGATCCTGTGTGTCCCACAATTCCAAATTAAAGAGCAAAAAACTTTTAAAACAAACTTAAAGATGGATAGACTTATTTCTAAGCACTATGGATTTAAAAGATTGTAATCACGCTACAAGAGGCAACCACTATATTCTAAACCACACAGTTAAGACAACTGAAATTCAGTTCAAGGTGGTGAGCCCAGTTCTACTCTTAGCTGGACCACATCTCTTAAATCAGAGCTTTTTCTCTAAGAATAGAAGGCAAGGTGCTTTGACATGCTTTTATCTTTATTTAACAAATACTTTGTTACTTTTCTCTAAAGACCTGCATTGATTTTATCTAGCAAAGCTGTTCAGTTTTGTAAAAAGGACTCTGGGAACGTTGTGAATCTCTAGAAATAAAATCCAGGAAATGGTAGATTTAATACATCAGTCATTTTCCTGGAGTGCTTTATATACATAAGTAGAGCACATCAAAGTACTGTTTCTTTCTACACCTTGGTATTTGGGATTGCCATTGACACTAAACTGGGAGGAGCTGTCAACTCCCTGCGGGGCAGTGGCCCTGCAGAGACTTTGACAAATTAAGAGAGATCGGCAGTTGCCAACCACATGAAATTTAACAAGGGCAAGTGCTGGATTCTGCACCTGGGACAGGGCAACCCTGGTTGTGTGTATGGACTGGGGAGCAAGAGTGGAGCAGCTGTGGGAAGGGACCTGGGGGTCCTGGTAGATGGCAAGTTGGGTATGAGCCAGCAGTGCCCTGGCAGCCAGAAGAGCCAGTCCTGCCCGGGGGTGCATCAGGCCCAGCACTGCCAGGGAGGCCAGGCCAGGGAGGTGATTGTCCTGCTCTGCTCTGCAATGGGGCGGTCTCGAGTCCTGGGGGCTGTTTTGGGCACCACAACATAGAAAAGCTTTAGAGAGGGTCCAAAGGAGGATCATGAGGATGGTGAAGGATCTGGAGGGGAAGCGTTATGAGGAACGGCTGAGGACACTTGGTTTGCTCAGCCTGGAGCAGACTGAGGGGTGACCTCATTGTGGTCTTTCACATCACTCTCGTGACCAGTGACAGGACTCGAGGAAATGGCACGAAGCCGAGTCAAGGAGGTTTAGGCAGGAAAAGTTTTCTCACCCAGAGAGTGGCTGGGCACTGAAGCAGGCTCCCCAGGAATGTACTCAGAGCACCAAGCCCTGCCTGAGCTCAGGAAGCATTTGGACAATACTCTCAGGCACTTGGTGTGATTCTTGGGGTGCCCTGTTCAGGGCCAGGAGTTGGACTCAATGATCTTGATGGGTTCCCTTCCAATTCAGCATATCCTATGATTTGTAGAAACCATTTTCATTTTGGAAGAGGCTTTCTACAATTGCAGAATTCCACAAAATATAATTTCCTGCAATTCTGATGTGTACAGGGGATTACACAAAATGCAAGGATTTCTCACAGATACTATAGTAAACTCTATTGCAACTATGAGACTCAATAATATTACCAAAAAGATGTTTACGTTTTGGAAGGGGCTTTGACTGCAACATGTCCACTCTCCCAGACTTCTCAGCTCTCTGGAATGAAACAAACAGCTCAATGAAGCATTAAACCTTACTTATGCTTGGTTTGCTTTGGTTGAACCAAGGTGAATAAGAGTCATAACGGTAGTATAACCATGAAGCAGGTCATCCTTTATGTCATTACATTCTCTTAATACGAAATTCCCAGTAACTATTCGATCACATCCTATTTCCCCATGTCCAAAAAAGCCAAAGAGGGGTACATTTGGAAAAAACTTCCTAAATGCATCTGCTTCCATATTCCTTTTGGTTTTGTAATGCCGATATCCTCTGCCAACACACGCAAACATGAAGCCAATGGTGTTGTGCTCAGGGATGTTTGCTGCTTTGAGACGCTGCATGGCTGCTTCTGCCGTCCTCTCATCAGCCACATCCTGGTCTAACAGGACAGTGGCACTCTGGATCTGGGGACCGCTGAAAGCCAACCCAACCACACCGCAGGCATCACCGGGCTGGGCGTGGTTACTGAAAGGCAATAGGCACTGAATTAGAGAACATTTTGGGGTGACCACTTCTCACCTGACTATCTTGTGCTGTGGCAAACATAGGTTCAAAGCAGCCAACTTTGTAGTGATCCTGATACCATCCAGAGTTAAAAAGCAAACCAAACACCTTACAGTTTAGCTAAGTTTTTTTGTAGCAACCTTTCACAAGGAAAAACTTCCCTATCCATCACTGGGCATTAAGCATAAACTTGTTTCACACATGCCAAATTCAGCAGTTCGTGTATGTCACAGCTCTGCAGTTCCATCTAAACTTACATCAGTTAAACTTAAGACAAGCAAAGGCACTCAGGATTTATGTATCAAAGCAGGGCAGCAGTCAGTAAAGGGTTTGGATTCATGTTGCTTTAAACTGGTTGGCCAGGACACACAGGGTTAAGCAGTTATGTACTTAACCTTTATCTGCAGTGACTTTATATAAGGTCAGCTCTCTTATCTGGGGCAATGGTGCAGCTGGCAAAATCAGATACAAGAAAAAGGTTGATATTAGTATGGACTCCAGACCTCCAATGGCATGAGAGGAGCCTGGGGGCATGGCTGCACAGAACACAGTGCCACGTCCTTCAGCAGCGATAGTGGATCGGGGTGCTCCTGGGGCACCGCCCTGTCCTGTGCTCAGCTATTGCTCTGTGCCGTGAGCCAAACCGAGGCAGGTACACAAATGCATGTTCACATCATGGGCTCCATCACAATGGGGACTCATCTACCTGCACTCCAGAGATGAAATGCTGACTACAATAAACACTCAAAGGTATCTGAAGCTGGAAATCTCCTTTTCAATGGGTTTCTCCTAGCTGGGTTTCCAGAATCCAATTTGTAACACAGTCATACAAAGTTTCCAGCTTTTCTGACTACATCACAATGTAGCAGTTGGGCCACTTTTGCCTTTAAGACATTACTTCACTACTGTTAAAGGACATTTCCAAGATGACTAGAAGGCAATGGATCTGCAGTGTTTCTCTCATTTTAAATCTTCTTCATCACCTACCTTGAAAAAAATACCTACTTCTCTGAGGTCAGTGATGTAAAGCTCTCCACTTGGCCCCCAGCCAGGATGATACTCTTCTCATTCAATGGATTGACTATTTGATGAAGAAATCGAGTAGCTCCTGTCTTCCAGGAGTTGTAACCAAACAGAAGAACGACACGGAGATCTGGGTTATTCTTCAGACCTACAAACAAAACCAAACACCGATCCTCTTATTTTTAAATCCTGAACTCTGAACTCCCAACCATCCTAGTTTCTCCTCAAATAGTACATCACACCTCTCTCTGAACAGCTCTGCTTGAAATGTAACTGAGGTAACTGGAAACTGATAGTCAGGATAGCTTAACCTTAACTCCAGGGATTGGGAGGAGCAGAGATCACTGTTACCAGCTGTAGCCCTACAGAGCCACAGAGGCTCTCGGAGCCAGTACCGAAGCTGTTGGTTCTATGCGTAACTCCAGAGTGGCACCTCAAAGAACAGCACAGCACCTCACAAAAGACCAAGTAAAGGAGAGAAGAATGACATACCTGCTTCAGCAAATTTACTCTCATCAAAGACCCTGTTCTTCACATCTTTAGAAAAATGGAAGGTATGAATTTTCACCCCATCAATTTTGGGAAACAACAGAGCAAACCCAGCTTCGCCTTCTTCAACTTCTTGAGGCTGATTGCTGCTTGAACCCATCGGGGTAACTACAGAGACAAAACCAAGCATCTTGTGTTCAGGGTTCTAATACTTTCATTGACACTGTAACACGGGTAGAAAGATGTTGAACAGGTGATATAAAACATGATGATGTAAAACATGACAATCTATTTCCATAACACCTTACCTAACTGAGAATTTATGTGATGTTTTTGCTAATGTTTTGGAAAGATGAAGCATCTCTAAGTCCTGCTGGCTATGGAACACGCTGAAATCACTTTGGACAAGGAGACATGGACATATTTAGACACATCGCCCCCAGTCACACCAAATATGAAATATTAGGAAAACAAGAACAGTGCAATACAAGCCTCCCTAACCAACTTCTGCAGGCACACAAACATGCTCAAGTTTTTAAGGTTTCACACAAGCATTAGATGACAGTATAAAGCTAACTAACACAAATATTGGGAGTGTATTATTAAATTATGATAGTGACCCTACTTACGATGTGGGAAGTGAATTCGAGCTGAGAAACTATAAAAAAAACAACCTTCTAATAATATAAGAGTGAAGCATGAGAAAAAGCCTGCCAAGCGAGGCTGTGAATTTTCTATAGTTACTGCATATGCCTCCTGCTAGACCACTACAAATAGATATATGCAGGGATGCCCTGTACTATTAGTCACAATATGACTGAAATACATACATAAATCCAAGTAACATTCAATAAGCACATTAAGGTGCCAGGGAAAGCTGCCTGCCCACTTAAATCAACCCTGTTAATTATAACTCCAATACATGAAGTAAGCTCCACACCATTTAGCAGCGACACTGTGAACTCCTTAAACTGAAGCTAGTGCTGAATTAGATGGGAGATGACACCTTCAAGCTGATCTCTCAAAAACCCACACTTTTGGCTCCTACCTACAATCCCTGGGGTGACCAGTCCAAGAACCTGACATCGTTTTGGCAACAACTTTTCAAGTGCGAGTGCTGTTTCTTTACTGTTTCTTTTTCTGGCTGTTAAAATAAGAAGAAGAGACAAAAAAAAACCCCATCAGAGAGCAGTAAAAGTGTGTTCTGAGCAATCTCACAGCCAACCCAGTCCTCTTTAACCAATGCTGCCCATCAGTGGCCGCCCTGGTAACAGCACGCAGGTCTGCGCTGCTCCCTGAGAGCACAGGGCTGCTGGCAGGAAAACACACTGTGTCCACCACAGAAGGGAAAGGAACCCATCTGTGCACATTAACATAGATATATGAGCTGCTTCCTATCACAAATTCAACACTATGCTGTCCCAATTTCTGCAAAAGACTTACCTTCCATTAAAACTGAAACTCAGAGAATTCCCTTTCAGCTGACTATGCTCTACTTACATCCCACACATTTCTTGAAGCAGAATCAAGTTAGGTCTAGGCTTTACCTTTCTTTTGCTCATGACACTCCTCGTGCCCGCTGAATGTCTCTGCATCAGCGATGTAGAGCACGGTCTGGGGCAGCACATGCACCTTCTGCAAAGATATAGGAGAAGGAGTGCACAAGACCAGGAGGGAGTAGAGGGAAAGTGGGGTCAGAAACTGACGTGAAACTGCTCCCACTCCACCAGCAGCTCACGCTGGTCCCCTTCCCCCTCACACCAGACTCCTGTCAGTCAACAGATAACCTCCCGTTAGCCTCAGAAGTGCCCAGATTTATCTAATGACTTGGAAGCACAGACAGGGAGCTGACCCAAACCTCACACGAGCAAGAGCAGCTCTGCAGACTGGCTCCACGGCTCTGCTCCTTTTAGCGTTATCTAAACTCCTTGCATTCACGGCTGTCGGTTTCTCCTATTCATCAGTGCTGATGCGGGGAAACAGTGTAGAAGCTGTTCCAGCCTTTTTTGTCCCAATTGGTTTAACACTGATCTGTTCAGGCCTCTGTCTAGTGCTTAAGACCCTGATGTGAACCCTTCCGTAGTGAAGACCCAGCACCCGGTTAGTATTGGAAAGGAATCCTGCTAGACAGAAATCCTGCAATGTTTCTCAGTGTCTCCCAGCCTATAAGGGTTTACCGCTTAACAAGATTCCCGAGATGAACAGATGTGCCCTGAACTACAAATCCTCGTCGGTTTGACGGGTGTATTAACACGCAACACTTGAACTGTCAAAACCACTTACACCTCCGAACACGTCCCTTTAGCTAAGCGGCTGGAAGAAGCACATTCAGTGTTTAAACGCAGGCACTGAGCTCGCGCCCCCTCAGGCGCCCCCTCAGCTCGAGCTCGCGGCCCTTCACGCGCCCCCTCAGGCCGCCCCTCGCGCCCCCTCACCTCGAGCTCGCGGGCCAGCGCGCGCACCAGCGCGTGGCTGTCGGCGGGGCCCGGCTCCAGCGCCGACACCCACGCGATTCGCTGCCGCGTCCGCAGCGTCCGCCGGGCGCATTCCCTCCACAGGCGGCACACGCT